>JARFXV010000803.1:0-68988 GCA_031761425.1 Cosmopolites sordidus
CATACATCATATATATATATATATATATATATATATTTCATACATCATATATATATATATATATATATATATATATATATATATATATAATTTTCGATTAACCTGGTTCACATTTCGGACTGTATAGCGACTATGGCTTGACGAATATTAGTTTCCAAGTCGCCAATAGCCGCGGATTTATTGCTATAAACCGGTGTTTAAGCAATGATTAACCAATGATTAAGACTGATTGGATAGATCGTCTAGCTGAATTCTGTTGAATACTATATACAGATATCTCCAATATACTTTTATATCTCTTATTGTCTGTACACAGTAATTATATACCCTTGCAATTTACGAATATCACTTATCTACTCCTTTATGCAAAGGTATAAATATGGCTATTTTCTATTTGATTGGGATCTTCTTAGTCCGCCAACTCTTATTTATTCAATTCGATTTCTCTTAGATAATTGCTGACTATGATTAAGATATACACTTATAACTAAAGGGTGATTTTTGTAGTGTGTCCGAGTCTGCGCGCCTTTACTGTCAATATTAGTCAGTATAGTCTAGCAAATCGTCATGGAACGTTTAACATCAGAGCAACGCTTGCAAGGTGTCGAAATTTGATATAAAAAATTAATGTTCTGTACGACTAACTTATAGAGCACTTCGTGAATTTTATGGTGCATTATGCTGCTAACCGAGCGATATATTTGCCAAATTATCGACAAATTCCCAACGCATTTCACGCTGCTTGACACTAAAACAAAAACAAGTTGTGTGTGCGTTCCGAAAAATATATCGTCGCTGTTGCGAAAAATCCAAATTTATCAATTCGTTGGGGTTTGTAGAAAGTTGGACTTTGTTATCCGACTACGCGGAAAATTTTGCATAAATATCTTGATCAAGCGCCTTACAAGATCCAACTTGTCCAAGAACTCAAGCCGCAAGACCATCGTTTGCGTCGTACGTTCGGCGAATGAGCTCAAAATCAGTTGCATCTTGATTCAGAATTTGCCCGCAAATTTTTGTTCTGTTTAGTTCATTTTTGGTTAAATAGCCGCATTTGAAATAAAAATAATCCGCACATGGTGTGGATTGTAAGTCGGTGGCATCATTGGGCGGTATCTCTTTATAGATCAAGCTAAAAAGCACGTTACCGTTAATGGCGATCATTACAGAGCGATTGTCAATGATTATTTAATTCCAAATATGAATGGTATTGATCTGGAGGAGAAGTGGTTACAACAAGCCGGCTGAACATGTCACAGAGTTAACGCAACAATTGATTTATTCAGGAACAATTCGGTGAGAAAATTATTTCAAGGAACGGACCTGTTTATGTCACCAAGGCCATGCGATTTGCTTGCTTGCTTGAGGTCACCTGAGGTGGATCTTTTGGCTTTGCCGCGAGGCAATTGCCAGCTCAATTTGTTAGCAGCCCAGAGGTTGTCTGGCTCTTAGGCCATATCCAGGCCACCGACTATATAATTATTGTAGACGGGTTACCGAAATACTACTTCACTGACTTTCGTCACTACTTTCTCTCAATAAAACTCGTTCGAACAAAACAAAAACGTTACGATATTGAAAGATGCACGTGGATATCACGGCGACTGACTCTCATCTCGTTTCACACGATGGGTACACCATGAGAAACGAGACGGAAGTGTCATGCGATTTAACGCCTTTACGTTATTTTCTTTGGGGGTTATGTTAAACCTTTGGTCTATGCCAGGGATAACCTACCCGCGGTACGCATGCCACACTGTGGTACGGCGGAGTTTTAACTGTGGCACGAAAAGGCTTATTAAAAATTAAAAAAAAAATAATAATAATGTCGTCTTCAAGAAGGAACTTTGTCAAAAACCGTAAAAACCCTACTCATAAGCTACTGAATACAACATGGCCCTAAAGCGGCACTGTTTTGGCGCTGCTTGTGTCTCCCTATGGCTGTCCGTTCTCGAGCGAGAGCGAGTGCGACACTCTGGTTTTCTGACTCAGTTGATTTTAAATTGCCGAGCTGCATCAATATGTTAGTTAAGCTTATTTTAAAATATTTTTAGTAAATCTTCCGCGAGTAAACCTTCGAAAGAAAATATGAGGAGGATATTGTAATTTGTGATTTTAAAACTGTCTGAGCAGAACAGTTTTTGTTTACGCATCAAAATACTTCCAAGCCTATTTGTTTGATATGTAGAATTTGTGTAACAGTTCCGAAAAAATGTATCCTGGACCGACATTTCAAACAACTGGATAGTGATTTCAACAGCAAGTATTCTGCCGGATCCCACTTGTGAACTAAATTTATGAATAAAAAATACTTTGACCAGTCAGGCAACAATCCTTCTTCCAGAAGAGAAATGACGAAATGGATACTATGGTGAAGGCTTCTTATAAACTTTCTCTGTTGTTAGCCCGGAAGAAAAACCTTTTTCTGTTGTTTAATTAATATGTGTTAATGTTTATTTAATATTTTAATGCTTATTTAATATTTATTTATTATTAAAATCAATATAATATGAAAAGATATTTAATGAGAAATGTGAGCCTGCTTAACTGAACACAGGCGATCACAATTTGAAGCAATCGCTGATAAGGCTGCTCTCATTTCTTTGTTGATCGTCCTCAGGCGTTCTCTTTTTTGTATTTAATCGGAGTGAGAGTTGAAAACCCCAATTCGTATAAGTAGGTCGTGGCAAATGGTAAGAGAATTACAATAACACGCTTTGAAAGCAGTGGATACTCATTTTTTATATGCAGACAAAAATGTGCTAGCTCTGTTTCGGAAAATTTAGTTTTAATGTCCGATCAGTTTTTAGCTCCATGAATTATTTCTGCTCTTTTATCGGTAAGTGCAAGGAAAATGAGAATCTATCTGAAAATGGATTTCGTACTCTGTCTATATGTTGCACGTCACATTTAGGAAAATCAGAATTAATTTTTTTGCTAATAACTCCAAGTGTTTCACTATCAACGCCTGCACTTTTTTTTCTGAATCGGTAGCCATGACATTGAAAACATTTCATTACTACCATTGGTAGCTTGGCTGATCCATAACACCAACTTAGGGCGAAAGCTTTTAATCTCGTCCGATGACGTTAAAATATTAGAATTCCTGCTTTGCTTTTTTTTAGCTCATTTCAATGAGCGAATATGTGTGCTAGATATGCGAGTTTTGCTACCCATACTTCTTGTTTAAACAGAGAATCAAAATCTGAACCTTGGGCCTCTAAAAACGTCTGCGTCTCATTTTTTAGCTCGTAAATTCGAGAAAGAACTTTTCTGCAAGTAAGCCATCGTACTTCTGTATGGAAAAGAAGTGACTGATGATCTGCTCCCATTTTCTGACACACTGTATTAAACAGACGACGATTCATCGGTCAGGACTTGATGTAATTGACAATTTTGACGACTTTTTGAAGGACAGACAACAATTCATCTGGAAGGGACTTTGTCATTAGTGCTTCCCTGTGTAACAAGCAATGTAAATTTTTAATATTAGATTTTTTTTTCAGAAACCCTGGTTATAAATCCTATAATTTTTCCCGTCATAGCTGCTGCTTCGTCTGTGTAAATGTTTAGACAGTTGTACTATTCCAAATTATGCTCATTGAAGTACTGGTCTGTTTGAATATTTCTTCTCCAATGGTATAACCAGATAGTGGCAGACAAAATAAAAAGTCCTCTTTTATTTCATATCCTTCAGCGTACCTCACATCTGGTATGAGATGCGCGTGACCACTGATATCAGTAGACTCGTCAACTTGTAGCGCAAAAACTACACTAAGCCTTAATTTTTCAATTAACGTTGATTCAATGTCGCTAGAAATATCATTAATGCGACGTGAGATCGTATCTGCTCACGCAGGTATTTTTTGAGTTCCTTGGCGCCTTCTTGGCTAATCATAATCTTGACAACTTCTTTGCAGACTGGCAAAATTAAAGTTTGAGCAAGGGAATGAGGCTTCTTGGATTGGGACACAATAACAAACTAGCGGCTAGATACTGGCGCGCGATAACGACGTCTAAGCGGGACGTAACGTGCGTGAGGCTGTCCCGCTCCTCACGCAATGTAGCGCCTCGCTCGCATAACTCTTAGCTATGTACCGGTATATTTTCTTCATAACTTTTTGAAAAAAATTGACATATTTGCGCGGCCCACCAACTAATCACCATGGTACACCAAAGTGCCGCGGTACACACTTTGCGGAACACTGAGAAGTGGTTTGCTGATTTTAAACGCGGCCGTACAAATACCGATGTTGTTGAATGCTCTGGTCGAACAAATTCGGCAGTTATTCGAGAAAACATAAAAACTGTCCACAAAATAATTTTCCCGATCGTACATTGAAGTTACGTGAGATAGCTGACACTTTAAAGCTATCAGAAGGTAGTTTATTCATCATTTTGCATTGATTATTCACATTTGTCTAGGAGAAAGCTCTGTTCGAAGTGGATAGCGCGTTTGCTTACAGTCGATCAAAAACCGAGATGTGTCGACGAATCAGCGAGCTGTTTGGAGCTCTTTCAGCGAATAAAATGTTTTCATGCGGTATGTAACAATAAATAAAATATAGTTCCATTACTATACTCCACAGTCAATCGGCCGTCAACTGAGTGGACAGCAAAAACCGCGGAGAGCGACCAGAAATGCAAATGTCAGCTGGTAAGGTTTTGGCATCCGTATTTTGGGATATGCAAATTATTTTATTCATTGATTACCTTAACAAAGGAAGAACCATCAATAGCGAATATGATATAGCATTATTTGTGCGTTTGAAGGAAGAAATTGCGAAAAAAAACGACCCCAAATAAAGAAGAACGAGTGCTCTTTCATCAGGATAATGCACAGTGTCACAAGTCACTTGCAACAATGGCCCATCCACCGTATTCTCCGGATCTGGCTCCCAGCGACTACTACCTGTTTGCAGACCTAAAAAGGAAGTACCAGGAAAATAGATTTGGCTCCAGTGAAGAAGTGACTGGCGAAACTGAAGCCTATTTTGAGGCCAAAGATAAATCGTTCTAAAAAAAGGCATCGAAATGTTAGAGAAGCATCGGAAT
This sequence comes from Cosmopolites sordidus, assembly GCA_031761425.1. Taxonomy (NCBI): domain Eukaryota; kingdom Metazoa; phylum Arthropoda; class Insecta; order Coleoptera; family Curculionidae; genus Cosmopolites; species Cosmopolites sordidus. The sequence continues at coordinate 5,056 of JARFXV010000803.1, forward strand.
CAATGTATCACTCTTGAAGGAGAGTATGTAGATAAATAAAGTCAGATGTTGCCTAAAAGCAATGATAAATGAAGCAATGCTGATGTGTTTCAAGATTTGTGATTTTCAAGATGATAAAAAAATTCTGATTTTTTTACAAATACTTTTTCAATTTCTTTGCAAGACATTAATTATTACATACCTGAAGTCCAAATCGAAATGATTAACCTACAGCACATATTACACTGAAAAGCCAATATAAGGTACTTATTCAACTGCATGTGATCTAAATTATCTTGAATTTTGGAAATGTGTACCAACAAACAATTTTTCAAATTTACACGATTTGGATGTCAGATATTGTTGTAGGTATGGATCAACATATGTTTGCGAACAAATCTTTTCTATTATGGACATAATAGAATCAAAATATCGTTCAAGATTAACTGATGTATATGTACCTAAAACACCGAATTTTGTTACCATCGTCAAGATCTAATCCTAATATAGATGAATTGGTAAAAAACTATAAATTCAAAAGCCACATTAATTTAGTACTTACTGTTTAATAATTATTTAGAATTATATGTTTCAAGTTATTCATTTTTATTTTATATATAACCTAACAGGCCGAACCTTAATAAATGTTTATTTACAATAAAACTTAAGTTTGTACAATTGTTTTGTTTATTATATTATTTTTTAAATCTCCACGACAAAGATTTGCATGAAAAAAAAAATCCTATAATCAGCCTATAAATAAAATTTTTTCACCTTTTTATATTTTTTAGTATGTTGGAAAAGTTGGAATGGAAAAAAGGTTGGCCACCCTTAATCTATGCCGATACACTAGCAACTATTGACGCTTTAGAAGGCAACATAACTCGGACTATTGTAGACATAAAACCCCAATTGCTTAATAAAGTGGTCGGAAATTGAATTGACAGTGAACTGAAATACATTGAACAGAAAGAGCAGCGAACATTTGTCCGAAATTGGTTGCAAACATTAATGCCATTGAATGTTATTTCATATAAAATAAATTCAAGGCGTCTAATTTGATTCTAAAGAAAGTTCGGACGCACTAAAAAATCACTAGATTTATTATCAAGAATATTAAATTAAACACAAAAAGACCATATCCATATTTTCCCATAATCTTAAGGATTTCTGGTTTAATGTTGTTCTAATAACGTCAATTTTCCATTATCAATGTTATCAATTCTTCTTCTAGCAAGTGAGCTACCTTTTCCTTTATTTTTACTTTTTAAAACTCTACCTTCTTTGCCCCTAATCCAATCTATTTCGGAACTTTTTCCTTTATAATCGTAAATAGTTTCTTGCCTTCTCTACCACTTTCCAGGGTTGTTCCAAATTTCCCTCACACTTGCCTCTTACATTTCTACTTATATAGTTTCATTTGAATTTAAATTAACTTCATTGTTCCACCACGGTATTTTTTTGTCTTATTTGTCTTCTTCACTAGCCCATAAATCCTATGGACTGCTTACGTTTCAACCTGTTCAACTCTACTCCACATCAAGTCCAAGCCATCTCAAAATATAGCAATAATTCTTATAATTAACCCTTTCCTTACTTCTTCCTAAAATTTATTTTCGTTCTCCCTTTGAACTTTGAGCGTTCAGTGTTAACCTGCTTTCATTTCCCCTCTCACTTAATTTGACTTTCGCTTGGACAAATTGATGGTCACTTAAAATTTCGAATTATCGTTTCATTCTTATATGATTTATCCTCTGACGTTTTCTCTATTTCATCAACTACAATTCAATGATTGATTTTTTCCTTTCTGCTTTCTGCCACTTTTGTAAATATATGTATATCCGTCTGTTTGAACAAGTGTTTGCCACAAGCAAGTCGTTCAATATGCAAAAGTCAATTGTCCCTTTTCCATTAGAATTTAACACATTTTTCATATCTTCCTATGCATTTTCCTTTAGGCCTTTATTATTACCCACCCTTCCACTGAAACCACCTCCAATTAATAATGTCCCATTTTCTTTTCTATTCTCTTCTGTTTACATCTTACTGCCTGATTCATTTCGTCAATATACTGTTATCATCATTAACAGTTTTCATTTATTTTTGTGATATTAAATACTAATTAATCTTTTATTTACCGGCCCTCAACTTTTAACTTTATCCATATTTTATTCAAATCCAATGCAAGCAACTCCTGCTTATCTCCATATATTTATTTGAACCCCTCTACGAAACATTTCATGTTCCCCTTCCAATGCTTTCATTTACCTTAGCTTCAGTTCCTCTTCCTAATTTTTTTTTCTCGTATATTTTATATACATACTTACCCGTACATATATACATACTAGGCTAGTACACCCACAGAGCAGTAAAAGAACTATTTAATCTACTACATTTTGAAGTTTAAGCCTTCATATGAACATAGGTGAAGTTTCAAGTCGATTTGTCAATTCATTTGTATAAAATCTACAGCTTTTGAACTCTTTAGTAAACGTATCAGTATTATCTTTTAAAAGGGAAATTATCGAAAACCGCGCAGTAATTAAATCCTTTGTAACACAAGGTTTAAAGGTAATGGAAATTCCTAGTGAAATGGTAAATGTATTAGGGGAGTGTGCTTCTTCAAAAACAATGGTTTGTAAGTGAGCATGTGAAAATGTTTGTAAATGAGCATGTGTGCTTCAAAGTGGTCGTATAAGCCTGGATGATGATCATCGTTCTGGACGTCCAATAAGTGCAACTAGTGAACAAATAATTAATGCCATATATGATATGGTTATGGATGATAGACTATTGACTTTGAGCGAAATTGCTACGGCCATGGACATCTCAACTGAACTGGTGTTTCATATTTTGAATTTTTGAATTGAGCTTAGGAAAGCTGTGTGCAAGATGGATTTATTAAGTTCTGATCAAAAACAACTTCAAATAAAACTTTCTAGCCAACATTTGGATCTTTTTGAAAGAATAAATTAAATTTTAAATGTCAACTGGTAATTATGAATGAGCGAACAACAAACCGCAGAGTGGAGTGAGCCCGATTGTTCAGCTCCGAAGCAGCCAAAGTAGTCAAAATCGACCAAAAAGGCATCAATTTTTTGGGATGCAAAAGGCATTTTGTTAATTGATTACCTTCAAACTGGTAAAACAATAAGAAGGCAGTATTAGTCAAACCAATTAGATCAATTGAATGCAAAAATTTGTGAGAAAAGACCTGGTTTAGCGAAGAAAAAAGAATTTTTTTCATGAAGACAATGCACCGGCTTACAGAGGTATTCTTGCAATGGCCAAATTGAAGGAGTTACACTACTAATTGTTAAAGTATCCAGTATATTCACCAAATCTGGCCTCTTCGGACTTTCATCTGTTTCCAAACTTCAAAAAGGAAAAAAAGGCGCCTACGTGGCAAGCGTTTTTCATCAAATGAAGAAGTGCTAGCAGCCCTACTTACCACTTTAAGAAAGTTTGTGAACACACATAATTGCAGGATTTGGACCGATGAATATATTTTAGGCTCAAACTAATAAATGTGAATATAAACAATGTTTTCTCCCAATAAGACTATGCAAGTTATCCCACATCTCAACGGGCAATCGAGTTATTGTAAGAAGAGTTTCCTGGACGCGTTATTTCGCGAAATGGTAATGTCAACTGGCCCCCAAGATCATGCAATTGAACTCCTGTGGATTGTTTTTTGTTTGGCTATGTTAAATCTCTGGGTTACAAAAATAAAGCATTAACAATTCTTGACCTTAAACGAAACATTTAGGCCACCATTGGAAATATACACGATATGTGTGAAAGGGTATTCTATAGTTAACCAACTATAGAATACCCTTCCAGGGGGATAACCATAGGATAACCATTCAGAATCCATTCCACAAGGCGAAGCTGAGGGGACATTTGAATGACATTATTTCCCTAACATAATGCTTTGATTTATTCTACAAGATATAAATTACTAGATTTTTAATTGAGTACTTTAGTTTCAAACCTAGATACATCAACTTTTTGCATAATTGAGATTTTACCAGATTTTGTAAGGTTAAAACATTTTTTAAGTATACTATAAACTTTAAGGTTCAATTCCCGATACATCAACTCTATATTGGCTTACAAATATTTTGGTTAGTTTCAAAAACAGATAAGTATCAGAATATCATTTTCAAAGCCAGATAGATCTAATTCAAATTATGTGCATTGCGTTGACGGTAACATTACATTAACTGTAAAATAGGCTTAAGAGGGGATGACATGTGTCAACTGTTAGCTGTCAACAGCGTCATTTGTCTGGCTTGTAGTTTGGAATGTTGTTATTTGCAGTGTTGAAGTAATAGAAATCAATCCTTCCAAAAATGTTGAGAATTCGTGTAAGAAAAAGAGAAATGAAGATTTATGGGGAAGAGCAAAACTAAGGAAGCAAAGGTATTGTATTGCAAAGGTATTGTTGCCGTGCATATTTCTATCATTATACGGCCTCGATTCGGACCGTTATCTATTAATAGTGTGGATATTAAATTCTTCTTTTCTCTTATTTGTGGTTTCAGCCCCATATAGGGTAATTTGCCAGGATTTAGGGTAACTATCAAACATATTCGCGATATTTGATGCTACAGAGCTTTCTATATACAGGTATGCCTTCTCTGGTCCACTAAATAGTATCTCATACCCACACCGCAAGAAAACATCAGCGTATTTTTGCAAGGGTATAATAAGACATGGCCAGTTAATATCTCATAAGAAATTTTATACTAGTGGAAACATTTCAGAGCTAAAGACAAGATAAGCTTCATTTTTACTATAGTATACAGATGCAAACAGTAAAATAATTTATTTTCATAAAATTAAAGAACAACAAAATTCGTGTTTGACAAAAGGCATTTTTAAATGCTCTGCGGTTATCTAAAAATAGAATCACAGCTGTTGTTTCCCGACAAGCCCGAACTGGTGAAATACCTACTGAGCGCCAAGGTGGTGATCGGAAAAAATTAAAGTAATAGAAAGTCATTATTTTAGAAGTTAATCTCACAACTGCTTATATTTGAATTCTGATCTTAACATAAACATAACATGGAGAATGTATGATACAGGTACAGCTTATCGATCAATCCCTGAAAGTTAAACCGTTATATTATAGACATGTATTCACTACAGTGTTCGATCTAGGTTTTGAAAGCCGAAAAACAGATGGATGTTTAACTTGCATTTCTCTCGATAAAAGAATAAACACTGAGAATGAACCAAAAAGTAAAGAAATGTTGATGGATGAAAAAAGATGCCATAAATTTAATGCGCAAACATTTTATTCTTTTTTAAAAGAAAAAAAGAGATGATCTCCTAATAATATCATTATCTCCTATAAAACACCAAAAATCCGGTAGCATCCCTGTTAGGGGTGAGGAGCACTATAAAACTGACATAGGAAGTTACAAATATGTCTGCAATATGGCAAAAAAATTAAGGATATCGATTCCGAGTTTGAAATCTTTATCACATTTAACACGCAGTTCCACTTCCCGGGCGGTATTCCCCTCCATTGAAATCCTCTGCCCAAGATATATAAAGCTGTCCACAATCTCCAAATCCCTTCCTAAAATTGAAATTCTGGTGTCCTGAGCGAAGTTATTGAACATAACCTGACTCTTTTTCAGGTCTATTTTCAAGCCAAATGGAGAAGAGAGAAGGAGAAAGGAGAGGAATATCATCTGCAAATCTAAGATGGTTTAAGTTTGCACCATTGATCTTTACACCATACTGTTCCCAATCCAGTTTACGGAATACTTCTTCAAGACCAGCCGAGAAAAGAATAGGCGATATTGCGCCACCCTGCCGTACACCTCGTTCTACATTAATTCCCACTTCAAGATCATCAAGGTGAATTGTGACTGTAGCTCTATCATATATTGATCCTAATATGTTTACATATGCTTTATCTACCCCTTGACTAAGAAGTGCATCCATTATTGCATGCTTTGTGTTGGAGTCAAATGCTTTTTTGTAGTCAATGAAAGCCAAGCACAGTGGCATGGTGTATTCTATGTGCCTTTCTATGGCCTGCTGTACAACCTGGATTGATCCATTGTACTGAAACCACTTCTGAATCCTGCTTGTTCTCTTGGTTGTGCGTCATTCAGTTGTTTTAATATATTTTTAGAAATTATCTTAGTGAAAACTTTGTACATTACTGATAGGAGGCTTATTGGACGGTAGTTCTTTAAATCTTCCTGTGCACCCTTTTTATGTAAAAGGATCACTTCTGCATTTTTCCATAAGTCAGGTACGTTTTGTACTTTGAGGCATTTTGAGTATAATTTTGCCAGTGTTTTATGTAACGGCCGACCACCAGATTTTAGCATTTCGGCAGTTACACTGTCCTTTCGTGGAGCCTTAACGTTTTTCATCGATTCTATAGCATTTGTTACTTCCTCCACTAGAATATCTGGCGTTTGTTCTTCCTTGGGTATGGTTGTCCTTGATTGGTTCTGACCTTCATATAACTGGGAATAAAATTTTCTGACAACCTCTAACATTTGCGTACGCGCCCTGCATACTGTGCCATCTCCATAAAGGCATATATTTGCGTTCTTTTGTTTATCAACTTCTTTTTAGCCTTGTTAATTCCTTTGTTTTCTTCCAGGGTTTTTTGCACTAGCTGTATGTTGAATCGGAGCGTGTCCTCTCTGATACGTTTTCTAATAGTTCTGCAGAGCTCAGTGTACTTGACCCTGCTAAAAGGACTACCTGCATTTTTTCATTGCCCGCCGTTTCTTAATTAAATCAATGGTCTCATTGGAGATTTTTGTCTGTTTGAGACATTTTTCTTCTGGTGCTATTGAAGCAGCCGTTTGAAGCACATTGTTGGCGATTCCTTCATATTGAACTGATAGATCCACTTCCTCTGGATCTTGTAACACAGCTAACCGGTTTAACAAAGCAATCTCAAAATCGCTTCCACTCTCCAGCAGTTTCCTAGAATCCACTTTGCCCTTCTTTGATCTTACCATTCCTTCGCGTTTTCTTCAACAGTTAATCCTAACTGTTGCTCGTACCATTCGGTGGTCACTTCCAACATAAAAATTTTTAAGGACAGTATAATTGGTAAATATTATTTTATCGTTGGTCAAGATGTAGTCAATTTCACTTGTGAGCCCAGATGGACTTTTCCATGTCCATTTTCTGGTGATATTTTTCTTATAGAACGAATTCATAATATATAGTTCTTGTGCTTCAGAAAAATCAACCAATCTGTCACCTCTATTATCTCACTCACCTTTTCATATGGACCAGTTGCATTTTCGTCAGTTCTTGTGGTTCCAATTCTAGCATTGAAATCACCCATCAGGAATTTGTATGTACATTTCTCCTTGTATAGAAGCTGGGCCACATCATCATAAAATTTCTCAATTTTCTCATCCCTATGGCTTATAGTTGGTGCATAAGCTTGGACGATTTGAAGCCTAAATTTTTAATTTTACTACACTGTCCTTCAGCTTTCGATTGATGAGGAATCCAATTCCGCTACATCGGCCATTTTCCGTACCGCGTGTGTAAAGTTCGTATCCAGTTGGTTCCAGTTTGTTTAATTCTTCGCTCTTTCTTCGTGTTTCGCAAAGCCCAATAATATCCCAATGTATGTTGTCAAGTTCGATTAACATTTCTTGCAATCGGGCCTTCGTTTTTATAGTTCGTATATTTAGTGTTGCAATGTCAAAAGTCCAATAGCAGCCTGATCCAACCCGGTAATACTTAGGACCCTCTGCCTTGGGGCAGGTCTTCCCGCTGCCGTAGGTAGTTGCCCCTTGGCCTCCGGGGAATGAGGGCAGCATTTGAAGTAGTACTGTCATATTGAAACATATTGAAATACCATGTTGAAGGTATGGACCGTAATCTGCCACGCTGGGGCAATGCCGGTTGTCAGATTTTGGATCATGTTAGTCTGAGATCTCTGCTTTGACCTGTCCGCCAGGGGTGGCAAGAGTATGGACTCCAGACGGCATAGCTCAAAACTTCATTGCCCTACTTAAACCCCTTTACCACGTCAAGGTCTGATCCACAAAGGGGATATATATATATATATATATATATATATATATATATATATATATATATATATATATATATATATATATGTTCCAATTCCTCAATAAACTTATATTTTTCAATTCTTCTATTGGAACCTTTGGTGTGAAACATTAAACTTGAAGAGATTTACCACTAAATGCCAAATCACTTTTTTTTAACTTCTCGACGCACGTTTCGCTAACCATGTTAGCATCATCAGGAGATGATTTAATCTATTATATTTTTATAAAATAGCAATTTTATAAATACGATTTATTTATAGATGCACTAATACATTCATTACATTTCGAATTAACATAAATTATATGCCTTAAAAGCAGAGTGAAAGAAATGATAAAAAAGTTATCTGCTTTTGAGTGGAGCGTTAATAAAAAAAATGCATAAATTAACTGGAAAGTTGATTTGTGTGCATTTGGCATTCAATGCGCGGCATTTAATTGGCATAACATAGTTTCTGCGAATTTTGCTAAAACGGCCGATGTGGACGTAATGGTTTCTCCCTTACGCATAAATCAGGCCTGCATAGAAAAATGTTGTTAAAGTCCATTTGAAAAATGGGGATTAACCTTTTACTTCCTGTTTTAGCCTGCGTCCATGTTTGCATAACGGTTTTGTTAAAACGCACAATTTTACTTCATTTGCCAACTGTTCTCTTTGAAAACCAAAAGTATTTAAAAATTGTTTTCTATTTGAACTATTGCACAATCAAATCATTACTCATATTAATCACTAAATCATCATTTAAACATGTCATTACATGTTTAAATTATTATTTTGGGACATATTCGCCCTCTACTTCAGTAGCTCTTTTCTTTTCCCTATTGACGGTCGATTCCAAAATAAAACAGCGCCAATTTTTCCAAGGGCAATCCACTCTTCTATATTGTCCAAATCGAAATCATTATAGACTTTTCCCGCCTGGCAGCTTTTCAGCGAAATGTTAACATGAGAGTAAGGAGTAGCAGATTCCTTATTGGCAATGGATTCGACTACCTGACCCTCAACAATTAGACAATTGTTCCAAAAAGACAATTTGGTTCATTTTATAATGTTCTTTGACAACGATGACATTATGAAGCCGATCGAAATGCCAAAATTTATTTATTATTTTTTTACCATTTTTGAACGGAATCCGTCACTCCTGGCGTTCATCTGGAATAAAATTCAAATTTTGAAAAATCAAGGTCGGCAAAAGTGCCTGATTACCAAATTCGATGGTTAACATCTTTCTGGTTTGTCCTCCTAACTAGTATCACCTTATTTAAAGCTGGTATCCATCCTAAAAGTACAATGAGATAGTAAAATGAGTATATAGATTTTCATCTTTTCTCGAAATGGTAAAGGAAAATGTGATGAACGTAAATATAATTTTCAACATGCATTTTGCTTCAGCTTCAGTTTACATGCAACAGCTTCTTTATACTCTTTCTGTTATCATCAACAGCCTTCAGCTTGCTTTCGACTTTCGTGGCCCTAACCTGTCCACTGCCATTCAGGTCAAATATACTCAGGAATGTCATTAGTCCATCGTGCTTTCGGTTTTCCTCGTGAAAGTTTGCGGTCAAGCGGTATCCACTCCAGGATTGACTTGGTCGATCTGTTGTCACATCGCTTCGCTATATGCCCTGCCCATTTCCATTTCAATTTATTTACTCTTCCAAATATGTCACATACTTTCGTTTGTTCTCTGATCCATATGTAGGGCTTTCTCTCCCCTCTTGTAATGCCAAGCATACATATTTCCATTCCCGTCTGTGCTATCCCTATTTCTTAAATTAATTGTGATGTGAGGGCTGAGCAGGACGCATTGATCATAACGAGCACGATGCATTGATCAAATACTTCTCTTTTCAGGCAAAATGGCAGTTTGCTCTTAAATCCTATATTGGGACTGCCAAATGCCTGCCAACCACATTCAACACTTCGCTTCACCTTCTGGATGGTGTCCCGCTCCATTGAAATCCTCTTTCCAAGATATATAAAGTAGTCCAGAACCTCCAAATCTCTTCCTTCCTGAAACAGAAATTCTTCTGTTCTCTGCAAATTTATTGAACCAGCCTGACCCTTTTTTAGGTTTATTTTTAAGCCAAATGGTTCTGAAGCCCTTTGCAGCTCTTGTATGTGTTTTGACAGCTTTTATGTGTGCTGTGAAAGAGGATTGATATCATCAGCGAATCTAAGACGGCTTAAGTATGCACACTTAATTTTTATACCATCCTGTTCCCAACCCAGATTACGGAATACTTCATACGTACAACCCGCTCTACATTAATTCAAATTTAAGATCATCAAGATGTATTGTTGCTGTAGCTTTATCATACGTTTATATAGGCTTTATTTACTCCTTGGCTAAGCGATGCATCTATTATGACCTGCTTTGAGATTAGGTAAAATGATTCTTTTTGTAGTCGATAAAAGCCAAACGCTGAATCCAATGGATTTCTGGAAAAGACGTCGATAAAGAAAAGCCTTTATTAATTATTGAAATACACATTTTAGGAAATTACTTTTTAAAAATAATGCCATCCAAATATAAACCTTCACACTCATCTAAACTGTAATCAATGGTTGCCATTTCGTGGCTGGTATTTGCTTTTAACTGCATCAACGAACCCGGTTTATTGACGTAAACTTTCGATTTTAGATAGCCCCCTCCCCCACAAGAACAAGTCCATATAGCTCAAATCAGGACTACGTGGAGGCCAATCTATGTCACTTCTCCTGCACATCAATTTGTTTGAGAAAATTTAACTTACTCGTGTGTTGAAAGTGTGTGGCGTTGCTCCGTTCTACTGAAACCATGTTCTTTGAGTATAACCAGCAAAGTTTTATATTTCAAGTACCAAAAAACTGTCCAACATTAAATGCGCGTCTTCAAAAAAATACGGCCCGATTATTCTTCGCGCTGACATTGCAGCCCATACAGTGAATTTAGGCGAATGTAGGGGTTTTTGATGCTTATATGTTGGGTTTGTTGCACTCCAATAACGACAATTTTATTTAGTTACATGACCGTTGAGATGAAAATGAGCCTCACCCGAAAACAATATTTTATTTTGTGAATGATGGTGGCGTGTTCATATATATATTTTTATTTTTTTGGGTTTTTCACCACGATCTAAAACTCAAAAAATATCAAAAATAAGAAATCACTGGGTAAAAAACAAAAACAAAACGAAGACAAATTTCTCAGCGATTCTTTTTCTATAATAAATTTGCCTAAACGAAAAAAATTTTGAAAAATACAAAAAAATTACAAAATAAGTACAAACTTTTGAACGTTAACGTTTTGGGAGGTCTTCTCCCGTTTTCAAAACGAATCTAAAAAATAAGTTATATTAATTTCTATATATACTGAAAAGATAGGAAGTAAATATATTGTGTGTATATATCAATGATACTTACATTGTCAATAATTATTATTATAAATATATTTCTTTATATATTTTTGATATTTTTTAAGTTTTATATCGTGGCCAAAAAGATAATAAAAGACAATATGTTGTTGGATGTTGCAAAAACGCTCAGTTACCTGATTTACCAATTGAGGCCTCTGACCAGCATATTGGGGCATTAACTCTTGCACCAGCTGAATTTTGTATGGGTGCAGTTTTAAGTCCTTGCGCAGAATGCGGTTCAATGATGATCGAGGCACATTTAAAGTATGCGCGCGCTTACAAATGGAAATGTTCGGATAGTCATGAATGGACTGATTTACCATTTCCCCAATTTCATGGCCAAGGGTGATGACCTTAATCACTCACCGGACTTATGTTTATCCATAGTTGAACCAGTTTCTTCAAACTTCTTAACATATTTCCTGGTGAGGGGAACACTCGGCGGATCCGTAATGTTACGCAAACCCCGATGACTAAGCACACAACGCAGGGTCTGCTCCAGAGAAACGATCCATACCGACCAAATTCCTAAATGCGAAAATATCGATTGACAGGGCACCCCGCGCCCCTCTCAGTTGTTGCGTTTGCGCAGTAAACCAATGAAATAGAAATTTTCTTATTTAAGCAGGAAAAATTGAACTGAAATGTTTTGTTAGATAATGTCGCAGAGTTTCATTTGAATGCCTGTCATTCCCAACGTTGGTTACAACATTTTCAAACAGTATCCTTAACAATTATTTTAATTCGCTAAGCCGAAGAAATATTGGAAACCGTTCATTTTTAACACGCTTTTATTAGCTGCTTTACTTGTATTTATCTATTTAACCGATTCTTTGAACATCCTTTTCACCCACTTCAAAACGTAAAATTAAATTGAGACTTTGCACACTTATCAACGATCTATGACAATACAATAATTTAATACGTTCGTCCCATTATTCTAACAGGATCGTCAGGATCAAAGATTTGCTTTCGAAGAGGGAGCCTGAGACACGATTACAAGGCCCGAAGAAGGCAGTAGACGCGCAAATTACCGATTCCCGCCACGAGTAGGTAGTGACAAAAAATAAATAATAGTTTAAAAACTAAAAAAACACTCTTTTGTAGCAGATCGAACTGAAAAATGAAACATTATTATAGTTTAATAAAACTAAAAAACACGCTTTAATGGTAAAAGGAACTAAAAAGTAAAAAATAATTGTTAGCATAAGAATGAAGTGATGAACGAGAAAATTAATGTGTCATTGTAAAAAAGCGTGGAGTGCTTTGTACCACATTTTCATAGTAACTCTATTTATAGAAATGGTACTGATGGAACATTTATCCAGTACCAGACATTTATCAGTACCAGAAATGGTACTGATGGAACTGACATCGAGCAACTTGTGAGTTCACAATTAGATCGCCTGAAAGCAACATTTGAAGAAAAAGAGAACCCGGCAAAAAAATTGAGCTGCGTTTGGAATATTTTACCCCATCCACCTTTCTCTACCCCTACTCTACTCACCGGACATCGCACCCTCGGACCATCTGTTCCGTTCCCAATTGTTTAAATGGGAATTTTTTTTAAACGGAAGACGAATTAAAAAACAAGTTGACATTTTTGGGCAATCAAGATGCTAATTTTTGTTAAAAAAGCATCATGGACTTACCACTATGCTAGCAAAAATTGCAAACAATAATGGTAATTACATAATAAACGTAAAAAGTAATTATATTTTTAAACTATTACGTCGGTCAATAAGTCCCCGGTCTGACATATAGATGGAGTCACTTACGAAAAATCCTTACCAGTGGTTGATTGTGCCAACCTACAAACGTCATGTATCAAATTTTCATGATAATTTCTCTACTAGTTTCTGAGTTATTGTGCTTTAACACGTTAACTGCTATGAGTATAATTTTGATACAAAATAGGTATACGCCACGAAGCCACTGTATCAGTTTGATAAAAACAAAAGTGTACATACACATTGAGGCACTGTATCATTTTGATACAAACGTAAAGGGTGAGTTAAAGTCGATTTGAATCATATCTATACAAGGTTTACAACCAAGTTGAATGGGGAGTTGTCCTTGGCTGGCCTCTAGCTGCAAATTTCCCTCCTAAACAAATGAAGATAAAACAAAATAGACCGCGTAAGGTTCTTATGGGCAGGCTTGTTTATTTTTTTTTTGTACATCGTATGTTTTTATGTTTTTAACCAGTTTTTAACATATTTTTATTTTACTTTTTCATTTGAATAGTTTAAAAACATTTTTAAAATAAACAATTGAATAATAGTTGTTGATATTATCTTGGAAATCATGGCTAACAGACGTTATTACAACGATTAAGATTTGTTGAAAATTTTGAAGGAGAACATAGATTGTAAGTACGAGTAATTATTATTATAAACACTTTCTTAAAAATTATATTACATACTTATTTCAAATACAATGGAATGCGTAGTTAGAAAGATCCTTGTACAGTGAAGTATTATTTTTACTTTTCCATGCATGCTATTATAAGAAGTTCTTATGTTGTGGAAATGTATTATCACTGTCATTATTTTAGAAGTTTTGAAATAATGTGTAGTTATTAGGCTATATAATATAAATCCCCAGTAAAAATAAAAATAATATTTGTTACTAAGTGTCTTATGTTACGTTATATTTTATACTTATGGTTACCTGATTATTGTACTCCACTTTTTTTTCTAGTCTTTGATGAAGATGACTGAGAGAAATACAGCCCAGAAGTAAGTTTGGAAGATTTGGAAGACGCAGAAAGTTGTGAAGATTCTGAACATGATATAGTAGCAGATACAACTCAGAAAAATTATGAATGGGCTGAGCCATGAGGCGTTCTTCCCAATTTCCCTTGTGAAAAGAATAATATGATTACTGATCTATCCATTACTCTTTTGGAAGGTACTGAAAAGTCACCGATTGACATTTTTAACGTATTTATAAACGATGAATTGTTAGAACTAATAACTGTGCAAATCAATTTGTATGCCGAACATACAGTTATCAAGCCGGTTAAATCCATGGTTCGATGCCGATAAAAATGAAATCAAACTTTTTTCATGTCTTTTAATATAGATGGGGCTAGACAAAACCTACTATTGCTAATTATTGGCAAGATAATACTTTATATAAAAATTACATAAGCTTATACAACATGAGTAGCAATCGTTTTAAAATACTGCTTTCGTTTATTCATTTTGTGGACAATAAAGCCGCCCCAGCAAATAATCAAATTCATAAAATAGAGCACCTTATCAATTTTATGAATACAATATTTGCTGACATGTGTGAACCTGGGAGTAGGGTAACTATTAATGAAACAATGATTCCATTCCGAGGGAGAATCAAATTTAGGTAATACATCCCTAACAAACGTCATCATTATGGGCTAAAAATGTATAAGCTATGCTTGCTCAGTGGGTATACATGGTAAACAAAATTATATACTGAAAAGGAAGATAGGGAATCTCTAACAGTTACTACCAAGACAACAATGTGTATAATGAAACCTCTCCTTGATTCAGGAAGAACATTGTTCACAGACAATTTTTACACTAGTGTTGAATTAGCTGACCAACTTTTAGCCAGGGGAGCTCATTTAGTTGGAACTCTCAGAGTGAATAGAAAGCTGAATCCACCAGGAGTTACAAAAGCAAAGTTAAGAATAGGTGAGATGAAAACACTCCAACACCAATTTAAAAAATATATATAATTGGGAAATGGAAGGACAAAAGAGAAGTTCCTTTATTTACTAGGATTGGCGGTAGAATGACAAATAGGCCATTAACAATAATTGAGTTTAGCAGTGTGAAAGGCTACATTTACTAATCGGATCAATTATCATGATCTAGTAACACTCTAATAACGTGTTACTATATTATGATAACACTCTGACTAAAATGGTACAGAAAAATAGCATTTGAACTGTTAACAAACACAGTCATGGTGAACAGTCACAGATTGTACTTGCTAGTTACAAAAAAGGATACTTGAATTACTCGATTTCGAGAAAATGTGCTACTGTATGTACTAAATTGGTTCAACTTCTTGTATAGGATGTGAGTTCAAGTTCGTGTGTATGGATTGTTTTTTTTTATACGCACCAAGCGGAATTGAAATACCGTTACAACGTTTTACTATAACTTCTTGTTTTTATATTTATTATTTTCATTACCCTATTATTACCAATAGGTGCTTTTTATATAAGGTACGGGAACCTTATAAGGCCGACTATTTGCAAAACCTTAATAAATTAAGCAATTTCCATTTATTTGAATACACTCTTGTTGTTCATAAGTTGTGTTGTGTCAATTCATAAGTTGTGTTTGACGGTAAACAGTACAATACTATCTTATTTTCTTCGGTTGCATCTACAGTCTGGGCACCCAAGTGAGAAGCAGCACTGCCAAAAATTAATAAACATTGTCCAGGGAATTTTTACTTAGCTAAATGCTTTATAGAGTCAACAAACAGCTTGGTTGTCATGCTTCCTTTCGGAGCCTTCCTTCACGAGGCTTCCAGCTGGTAAGTAATGACTATATTCAAGCCGGAATCTTTTTCCTATAAAAACTATCATAGGCGGTATGCAGTTACCAGTTGCATTGACATACATGGCACATTGTAACATTCTAACAACGTTGTTAACATTGTAACATTCTCTGTATGTTCCTGAGTTATAAAATGAACTCGTTTGGAGCCCTTTTGAGCTAGAACTTTCTCTTGATGGTGCAATGTATGTCGAAAGCCTTTCTCGGCAATGTTGTACAGACTCTCTGGAGGATTGGAGATATCCAGTTCATTATAAACTTTCTTGAGTGACTGAAAATGTTGTTGAACGATGACCTTATTTAATTGCTTTGTCCTCGCGGGATTCATAAATTGAGCCTTGTGAATAGAATCATCAGGATTTTGTTTTAAAAAACTCTTAAGCCATCTTTTCCCCGCAGGGCTTCTTTTATCATTGATGAACCTTTTTTCTGTTCCATTTTCCATACAAAATTCGTACGCTTGCTTTTGAACGAGCTTAGGTCGTAAAGGGATGCCAATTTTGGCGAGCTTATGTATCCTTTTCACTAATTGCTTCTTCTGATTCCGTTAAAGTTGCTGGCCAGCCAGTAACCTTTTTATCCCTTCCAAATTTTAAATGATTTCTTAAAGTTCTTCGTGGAATACTGAACCTTGCTGCAGCTGCTTTCTGTGACAATTGATGGCTGTTAACAGCATCGAGAGCTAGTCGAAGCTGATTCTCTGTCCATGTCCCCCTCTTCTTCTTGATAGGTGACTCTATTCTAACTGAGACTGTGTACAGAAAAATACACAATTTTATGTATATTTACCTTATGTAACAATTATGTTATATTAAATTGTAAATTACAAGTTTTTATTTCAGCATGACAAAAGAAATGTTAGTTTTAATAGTCCTAGTAAGGCACGAGTCCTCTTAAGTATACACACTAAGGGCATCATAGGGCATTTTGCATAGTCACACAAGAAATATCGATTTTGAAAAAAAATACAATAATTAATGGTACTTACCTCTAAATTGGAGACATATATAGTTGTTAAAGCGAACCACTGCTCGAAAAGAACCGAAACTATCCTTTTTTTGAAAGATAATTGAACGATAGAGGTTACAAAACGCTTGAAATTTTCAAAATGACGACGCACTGACCTTGGCATGGGGTTGTATTTTTCTCTATGGGTCTAAACACGTCTTCCTGCAATATTTAAATTAATTATGGATATTCGAAGAAGTTTTTTTTTAATGTGGGCCATGTTAGACACTGGGCCATCTTACGTGCCTGTACCTTACAATAAAAATAATAAACTGCCTTGTATAATAAACTGATATCATTTTTGTAACAGGAATTTTACTAACCTAATTATTGCAAAATTACATTTGTATCAATTTGATACACATGGCCTCATGCTTCGAAGTTTTTGAAATTTTTATTAGCAGACCAATGTATTAAATTGATACATCCGCCATTTTGTAGAATGGGAGTAATAAAATTTTCATTTAATAGGTAATTACGGTCATTTGGTGGCCTAAACTGTCTAAAAAATTAAAACAGAACATATGGCTTGGGAGCATGAAATTTAAAAAACAGCCCTGGTCTGGTAGTAAAGTAAAGTAAAGTAAAGTGTTTGGGTTAGAGGCGCATCAGCAACTAGGCTATTTAGCGACTGGACCTACAGCTTAACGTGGGTTCCGAACCACGGTCATCAGCTTCCGACAAACCCAGGCCAGCACCCCCCTCGGGCTATAAACCTTTGGTTATGTGCCTACCCATAAGTCTATCAGGAAACCTACCGACTGGCGAGTGACCAACGTAGAACACTTCTCAGAAGGCATCCGGCCTTACCCAGCCTTTAACTGGCGTGACTGAGGGGTAATTCGTAGTCGGATTTTACACTCTTGCCTAGAAACAATCACAAACATTTAGAAAAGATAAACGGACAGAAGAAAGAAAAATAACCATCCGAGCGCTGGAATCGAACCAGCTATCGCTCCAGCGCGGATTCGGCAAAGCAGGCGCTCTTACCACCGCACCAACGCGACCGGCGGTCTGGTAGTGTAGACTACTAAAATCAGCCTGGACGTTAACCTGTTAAGCATTTTTTTTTCCTTTATTTGGGTTTTTCTGGCACAATTAAAAGAGTAGGAAATAAATATAACATAAGAATGACATTTAAAAACAAAAAATACTCTTAGATCTCTATTAACAAAGACTAAACCAAACAATATACAACAAATATATAGGTGAGACATCTATACCGTTAGATGTCAGAGTAAAAGAGCATAAAAATCTTCTTAGAAAGGGCGATTTTAATAAATCTAGAATTTGTCAACACGCATGGGAATCGGGTCATAAAATCAATTGGAATAATTCCAAAATGGTATTAAAAGAATCGGTAACAAAATAGAGAAGATTAAAAGAAACCGCTATAATTAATTTAAATAAAAATAACTGTATTGGTATGCCTTCGGTAGATTTAAATTCAATATGGTTCCCGATTCTAAAGAATACATTTAAACACATTTAAATATTTGAATACACAAACACTACAATAAACAATAACACAGTAAACATTACCTATATATATATATATTTTGGTAGTATGTCACTGTCATGAAAATCTATTGTTGTCAATGTAAGTATCGTTGACATTACAAAAAAATATATTTACTTTCATTCGTTACTTTATATATTACAAATTAATATAATTTATTTTTTTTTTAGTTTAGTTTTGAAAACGGGCGCAGAGTACCCTCCGAAACGTTAACGTTAAAAGTTTGTAAAATTTTTTTATAACATTTTTATATCTTTAAAATTTTGTTCGTTAGGCAAATTTATTACAAAAAAGAATCACTGAGAAATTTGTCTCCGTTTGGTTTTTTGTTTTTACCCAGTGATTGTTTCTTTAAATAAGAACAGGTATTTTTGATATTTTTTGAGTTTTAGATAGAGGCGAAAACCCCAAATAAAGGAAAAAAAAATAAAAATATATGAACACGCCACAATCATTCAGACATTAACCTGTTAAGTAACGCTACTTTTATATAATTTCAAAACTATGGAAAAATATTTCACATCTAATTAAGCATTACTTTTTGATAAAGAAAAATACCGTTCAAGCAAAATAATGGCTTGATAAACATTACTCAGACTTCGCCTCAGGAAAATCAACCATAATTGATTGGTATTCTATATTCAAACGTGGCCGTACAAGCACCGATGATGCTAAACGCTGTCCGAATGAGGGTTACACATCAGAAAAATTCATAACATTTTTCATAAATTACTATCGAAATGGGTACCGCGTTTGCTCATAGCGGACCAAAAACAACAACATGATTCAACATTGATGATTCTTAGCAATGTTTGGAGCTGTTCAGGCGAAATAAAAAGAATATTTTTATGCAGTATGTAAAAATGGATTAAACATGAATCTATTACTACACTCCGGAGTTAAATCGGCAGTCAACTGAGTGGACAGCAGCCGGTGAAAGCCGTCCAAATTGACCTAAAACACAACTATCCGCAGGCAAGGTTATGGCCTCTGTATTATGGGATACGCATGGGATATTGTTCATCGATTATCTCGAGAAAAGTAAAAACATCAATAGCGAATATTATGCTATCGTTGGAATGATTATATTGCTCTTCAAGAAGAACATGTTGATGAATAAAGTCGAAATTTGCAATTAAATGTGTGTTTTATTTGCCTGTCGGGGACTTATTGATCGATGTGTTATTTGCGTTTGTCTTTCTCTTAGAATTCCTATGAACGTTCTGGACAACCCAATATTTTATATCTACTTGAAACTAATTGGTTAACCCTTTGTTACTCGCACTGGGTGATATAGTCACCCAGAGGTATATTTTGTTTGCTATTGTTGGCACAACTGCGAATCTAGACTTGGCCGCCCTTCTAACCTCCAATGGACATGTGTTCTATTAGATTTGATTCGCTTCATTGCATTCATATCAGTATTTGATCAATTGTTAAACAGAAAAGTTGGTCAGTTCTGATACGGAGTACTGTATACCCCACATGAGCAAGAATGTAAGTATTTTTATCCTTGAGTTTTTTATTTATTTATTCATTTTACTACTGTTTTATGGCAGTTTCCATTCAATTTATTTATTTCTTTTAATTATATTTATTTTATTATAAAAACGTTTGATTTGTGTTTTTTTTTTATTAATTTACTTTTCTATTTCTTAGGAGTAATCTGTTACGCACAGATGAAGAAATCAGGGCTGCTTGGGATGCTCTATCGGAAGATGAGTTAGAGGATGAGTCAGAAGTACTACCTATTGGTTTCTCTGATTCTGAAGAGGAATGTGTAAATGATGAGGACAAAAATCACGACAGCAGCAGTGAACAAGGGTACTCGTCTGACCAATCCACTGATGAAGTAGGTGATGATGAAAATTATTATGTGAAACACATTTATAAAAAAATTAGAGGTGAGGATGTTCCTATAGAAACTCACAAATGGAAAAAAACTCCTATAACAAGTAAGTTTGCAAAAACGTCAAAAAAAAAAATTTTGAAAAAAAGGTTTCCTTCCACTACATCAACTGAAATATCAAATGAATTATCAGCATTTAGAAAAATCATTGATGAGACTATGATTAATGAAATTGTGCTTGGCACTAATATTTACATTAGAGAACTGAAAAATGCTGGTACTTATTCTCGAGAACGGGATATGAAGGAAACATTTAAAGAAGAAATATTAGCCTTTGTGGGTCTGTTGTATTTGGTCGGTACAAAGAAAATGAGTAAAACTGATCTTCATGACATTTTCGCAAGTGATGGGACAGGAATCGAAATTAGCAGAGGGGTGATGTATGCAAGGTTTTATTTTTTGCATAGCGCTATAAAACTTGATGACAGAACAACCAGGCAGGAGAGGAGAAAGTTAGACAAGCTTGCAGCAGTCCGGTCATTTTATGATCAATTTGTTGCAAATTGCCAAAAAGCATACTCCCTGGGTGAGTTTATAACAATTGATGAGAAATTAGAACCATTCCGTGGTAGATGTTCTTTCATACAATACATCCCAAATAAGCCGGCAAAGTATGGGATCAAAATATTTGCTGCCGTGGATGCTAAAACCTTTTATACATATAAATTGGAGGTTTATTGTGGTCTTCAGCCAGATGGGCCTTACAGAGTAAGGAATACCCCCACTGATATTGTCCTAAGATTGACTGAGAGTATGAAAGGATCCAATAGAAATATAACCGTGGACAACTGGTATACCAGTGTCCCTTTGGCAAAAAAATTACTTGAAAACAGGATGACTCTAATTGGAACCATGAAAAAAAATAAAAGGGAAATTCCACTTGAATTTTTACCGTCAAAGACAAGGGAACTAGGGTCTACTACCTTTGGCTTTCAGGATGGGATGACTTTAGTTTCTTATGTGCCAAAACTGAGGAAATCCGTTGTACTTTTATCAACTATGCACGATCAAATTGAGATAGACGAAGAAAGCAATAAGCCTGAAATAATTATGCAATATAATAGAACAAAAGGAGGTGTCGACACTGTTGACCAGATGTGTAGTTCATATACGGTAACGAGACGTACCCAAAGGTGGCCATATAACTTGTTTATGTCGTTTTTGAATGTTGCGGGGATAAATAGCTACATAATTTACTGTAAACACGGTCCTAACATGATGAGGAGAAAAGTTTTTCAAAAAAATCTAGCTCTGTCCCTGATGAAGCCACATCTGAAACAGCGTGTATTGATCAGATCTCTGCCAATAAATATTCGCTGCATTGTAGAGAATATGGTCGGGAAAGTAGAAAATCGTTCAGAGCCAACTGATCATTCACAACGCAAGAGAGGAAGATGTTATATGTGCGGCCGATCAAAGGACACCCAAACTACGGTAAAATGTTTATCCTGTGGACGGTTTACCTGTAAACAGCATTTGGACATCAAATTTAAGACCTGTGGTGGTTTACCATCGGATAATAACTCAGACGATGATTTATAAAATAATTTGCATTATGGTATTACACAATTTGAATTTAAATTTTTTTTACAATATCATTCGATATATATTTTTTTTCAATAAAAACCATATAAATATTTTTTTTTAATGTAAGATATACCTTATTATAATTATATTTTATTCATAATTCTTATTGAAATGTTAATTTATTTACCTAATTTATTGATGAAAATTGGGTGGAGTACTGTATACCCCGCGCGAGTAACCACGTCACGAAATTGAGCGCGAGTAACAAAGGGTTAAATAGTTGTGCAATACTTTATAAATTAAAGAAACAGTGTAGTTGCATATTAAATCAGTTCTTTGCATAAAAGGGGAGAGTTTTAGTTAAACGAAAATTATCATTAACTTAGAGAGTAGATGTTTTCACCATTTAATAACAAAATTTAAATAAATTGCAACAAAAAGTTTACTGGTCCTGTCTGCGATGCTACGGAAACAAACAGAAATGCATAAATTAGCCTGAAAGCGGATCATTTGGCATTTATTTCTAGGGACAGTCTCTTTAACCGTAATTTATGGTGCCTACGAGATTCGCTAAAACAGCCGACGCGAGTACATTCCGTTTTTATCGTGCATAAATTATGCCAGGATGGAAAATTTTGTTAAATTCCTTTTGAAGAATGGAGATTAAACGTTTTTTTTTCTTGCTTTGGTTCGCACCCGTAGTAGGCGTATGTTATGATACATGTTTTTGCTCAAATACTAGTTTTACATTATAACTATTCGAAAATATTTAGAACTTGTAATATCGTTAACTAAATATCAAAAGTTTTTCAGTATTCCGTAAAAAATGGATTTTTACTTTTGGGATGATAATATAGGGGTAGATGCTTGATTAAAAAGGTGTTAGAGGTTGGCTTTTCTTTGTATATGGTTTGTTGTATTGAAAGCTGCTAGATGTGAGTTCAATACAAATATCCAAATGCTTTGTTAATTAGTATATTTTAGATATTTAATTATAGTGCCCAGGGTATCCAGATATCCAGAGCATAGACAACTAAAGTTAAGTGACGGTGATCGTGGTCGAATTGAATGGTAATGAATTAATGAAAATTCATTTTAAAGAAAAGAACAAAGACTTATAACTACATTTTCAATATATTCTAAAATAGTATGACAAGTGTTTGGGCACACAGTATCTTTTTGAGATACGAAAATACAATTATAAAATTTTAGTAAGAAGTTAATATGTTAAAAGTAAATTAACTGCTTGAAACAAAAAATTATTGTTGTCGGAAATGTATGTTCAATATCTAGACGTGCAATAAGGGTAAATCAATTAAGTCAACACGATTCGTCATCCTCTTCTAGCCTTTTTGCGACCATCATTGAGCCTATCTATTATGTCTGATTTAGTTAAATTCCTGGCATACTCTATTTTTCCCTATCGCCCAAGAACAGACCGGTTTGCGTTTCTCACTCCTAGTAATATTTGTATACTGTAAATTGTGTCCAAATAAATACAGTTATTTTTACCATAGAAAGTTTGTAATAAATAAATTTTTTCTTTTGAGTTTCATCATACGATCTGAAGTAAGTTAGTAAAAGAAACCAAATATATATTTTTGATATTTTAAAATTTCAATATAGTGTGATGGTCAATAAAATAAGAATGACGAAGCCTTATTAAGATATTTTAAATTTTCGGCTTAATAACGAAAGATATGAAATAGAGAGGAATTATATTAGGAATGTAGCCGAGTGTAATGGATTTGCTCCCTCGTTAGTTGATAAGATAATTAGAAAACATAGATATAAGGTTTTAGTTCGTAAAAACTCGACTTTTCAATTGGAAAGAGACACCTCAAGATTTGTTTCATTACCTTTTCATCATAATTTTAAACTCATTTTTACGTTATTTCTAAGGCAACAGTAATTTTCCAAAACGAATTTACTAATCATTTAAAAGTCGTATTAGTCTGAATATAAACAATTATTTTATTTATAATACGTTGATAAGATATTTTAGAAAAACACATATGGTCACAAAATAAGAGTATTTTTATTAAAAATTATAAAAAATTAAAAGGTGTAATTCTCAAAAACTGTTTAATCTTAACTACAGAAACTTAGTACTTTATACTATGGCCTTTATTCTGATTGACATCTTCTTGACATGGAGTTTATTAGATATCGGCATGCTTCTACAGGTTTTAAGACCAAGATGTCAAAATTTCTTACAATATCAATTACAATATCTTCTAGAATGTTCTCGATCGGATGTATATCAGCGACCTGTAAAGGGCTCTCTAACAATTTAATATGTTTCCTCTCGAATCACTGCTTCACCACATGAGCCATATGTTTTGGATCAATATTATCTTCAGCATAATGCAGCATAATTGTTTCTCATCATCATATATCCCGTTTATAGCGCTATCCGCCTTTGGGTTCCTAATCGCCAGTTATTTCTATCCTCCCAGTCATCCTCCGAGAGATTCCTTGCCGACATAGCTTTTGTTATTCCATGCAACTATGTTATGGGCGGTCTTCCTCTTTTCCTCCTTTCCGTAGGCATCCACTCCAGAATCCTTTTAGGTAGTCTTTCCCTTGGCATTCGCCTCACATATCCATACCAGCCTAGTTGTTTCCTTTCGATGTCATCAATTATTGTGTGTTCTACCCTCATTAAATTTCTGACGTCCTCATTTCTAACATGTTCAAGTCTAGATTTACCTGCCGATCTTCTCCAGAAATCCATTTCCACTGCAAGTAGGCTGTTTTTTTTCCTTGTTTGTCAGCTGCCATACTTCCGAGCCATAAATCAGTGTGGGTTGTAATATAGAGTTATAGATTTTCTTTTTTGTCTGTGCTCTAATATTTTTTGCCATAATATTGAGTTCAATGCTCCTATAACCTTCTTTCCCTTTGTTATTCTGTCTTTTATTGTTTCGTTGTTTCGGCCAGTCTTGTTGAGTCTTGAGCCCAGGTATACGTATTCCTCGCAGCACTTGATATATTCGTTGTCCAGAATCAGATCTCCTGGTAGTTGTTCTTGTCCAATGTTCAAATATTGTGTCTTCTCTGTGTTAATTTGCAATCCCCATCTCCTGTATTCTTCGAATAGTTTCCGCGCCATATATTCCAGGTCTTCCTTATCCTGGGCGATCACCACCTCATCATCAGCGTAGTGTAATGTATATAGAGTTGTATCCTCTATTGTTATTCCCATGCCATTACACTTCCGTTTCCATAACCTCAGCGCTTCATCGATGTATATATTAAATAGGGTAGGTGACAAAGAACATCCCTGGCGTAAGCCTTTAGTTACGTTGAAGCCTTTTGAAAGTTTATTAACCATTTTTATTCTAGATGTTGTGTTTCTATAGAATTCCTTAATGGCATCTGTAATAGTCACATTAATATTAGATTTCTCTAGGACTTCCCATAGTTTCACAATAGGGACCGTATCGTATGCTTTTGTTAGATCTACTAGAAGTAGGTGTACATCTTGTGACCGCACTGTCTTCTTTTCAATAATTTGTGTTAGGCAGAAAATATTGTCTATTGTTGATCTACCTGCCCTAAAGCCGTTTTGTTCTTCAGATTCGTAGGGATTATATTCTTCACATATGAGATCCTTTAATATTTTTCCATAAAGTCGACTTAATGTACTCGTCACCGTTATACCTCGATAGTTGTTGCAGTTCTTTTTGTTGCCCTTTTTATGTATAGATGTAAACCAGCCTTCTTTCCAGCATTGTGGTACTGGTTCCCCATTTAAACATCGGTTAAAAATTTCTGTCAGGATCTTAAAAAGTTGTTCCGTTCCATTTTTTATTAGTTCTGCAGGGATACCTTCCGGGCCTGCGGCCCGACCATTTTTTAATAAGTATATGGCTTTCTTTGTCCTGTCCAGATCAAGAGCTATGGGTTCTCCAACAATTCGGATTTTCTTGGGAGACTTGTTCATATATTCTGTTCTTGTTTTATTTGTTTCTACGATTGATTTCTACGATTGTTGAATTGTTTCTACGATTCCTAAGTAAATATATTTTGTCAAATTTACTTAATCCGTTATATGAAAAACACCTCCATAATTTGATGTTACCACCACATTGCTTCACTCTAGTCTTTGTACATACAATTGCCCATCAGAACCATTTAAATTAATGTTGGTTTCATCGCTAAAAAGAATGTTTTTTCCGGTTACGTAGAAAATCTTCACTACTTTTTGCAAATATTAACCGCTACTTTATATTGTATTTACTTAAAAACGGAACTTTACTAGATTATATTTCTACGGAACTTTTATAGATTATTTTCTTATCTTATGGTTCTGGTGTTGATATGTAGGCCAATATTTTATTTTTTTAACGACAGAGATAACAAAGGGATTGTTCAAAGCCTAGCGTTTTCTGGTGGTTTTTGGGTCCCATATTATTCTCCCAAACATTACCAATTACACATGATGACCATTTGACTGCATTTATAATAAATGCAAAACATTTATTTTGGTCTCTCACTTGCAAAATTAAACGTCTTTCTTCAGCCATGTTTACTTTAGTAAAACGGTTTGTTATAGTAATGTTTATTTTAATAAACGGCCTACGTTTACTTCAGTATAGTGCAAAACGGACTAACTTTTGCTGTATCAATAAAAAAAACATATTTTATCACAGATGGTATATGATAACATGTATAAAATTAATACACTCTTGGTTTTTTCACCTCTGAAGAACAAACAATTCGGAGAAAATAAATTGTTTAAAAAGATTTGTAGCAATAAAATGCTCTGGTTAAATTGTAAACAAAATATTTAAAGGTCAGTTAATATTAACATTTATTATAGTAAATAAATCATAAAAGAAAACTTGGTTTTTTAAGTTTCTTCCTAGCACTTTCATTTTATTGGCCAGATAACATCGGATATCCCTTATACCGCTAAGTGTCAGAAGGTTTATTGGGTTACATATTCTTTGTCGCTTAATTTCAGTTGTAGAGAAATGATATTTAACGAGGTGGGGCTCGACCTTGGGACTAAAAGACAACATAGATCAGCATTAAAAACTTCACTCGAGTCATAATTTTTAATAAGCGGGAAAAAATTGTATATAACCCAATTAGTCGCGTTGTCTATATCCACATTTAAATTTTCTCCGTCAATCCTACTTGCACTTATGCTGTGTCAATTTTTAAATCTATGCAACTAGCTCGAATTACAAGAAAATCCTCAAACGTTAAAGAGTTTTGCAAACTTTTTTGCTTTATCCTGGAGAATAATAAGTACGTAAACCATTATAGTAACGCCCCATTAATATTCTTTTGAATGGGTTTGCGAATTATTTTTGATATTTTGAAAAGTGTTAGTTTATCGGTCTTTTAAGAACACACTCAAAAAAACTAGTCAAAGACTACGAACATTTTAATACAAGTTCAAGAAAAAATCTTAAACACGAATCACCGACAAAATATCACCGATTGAAAATATTAGTTTTTTAATTATTAAATTAAAAATTTAATTATAAAATTTGTTTTTATAATAAAAATTCATTATAAAAATGTTTTTTTTTATTTTTTTAATAATATTTTTGTAAATATAAGTTCATTTGTTCATATTGTTTCAATTTTGATTGATTTATTGTATAATAAAATCTGTTTGTATGTATGTAAAATCTGATCACAGGGAATAAGTTGATAAGTCGAAAATCGCAACTTTTAGGGCAGCGTTTTTTTACCCCTGACTTTTAACTCCTTTTTTAACTCCCGTAAATTCATTTTGGGACAAAATACATTTTTTGATGACAATGTGGCCGAATAAAGTTCTAAATTGAGTGGTTTAAAGGATTATTCATTTAATGAAATCCTTTAAGGATTTTCCTTTAGTTACCTGGTTTTATACCAGCTCTTAACAAGTAACAAGATATAGGTAAGTAATTGTTATTTTGAAATACAACAGAGAGGGACTGTCGTTTTTCTTTTCCTTATTGATGGGGTTTGGACCACTAAAAACCAGGGGAAAGTGATCTAAAATAAAATGTTTTCTGCTTCTCCTAAAATTTATCATTTTGAATGATTAATCTCTTCAAAGATATGTTTCAAAAATACATTTCCCGACCCTTCACGGTGTTGCAACCACTGTACCGGTTTCCATAGAAAATGTTTGATTTTTGTATCATGTTTTTTTATAATGAAAGGTCCGCCTTTGTTGATAATGAACTGAAGCTCAAAAACATGACTCCCTTGTCATTGCAACCATGATAAACGATATTTTTGTTTGCTGATAAGTTGAATCCAATCATGGCAGTGGTTAATTTTTAATTATGTTCTTTTTTGCCTTTTCGACGACTGCGTGATCGCATTCATATTGGTAACTTTTGCATTGAGTATAGAAACATACATGCCACAATTTTATTTTTATTTTGGCCTCCACAAGTGTCGGAATAGAACGTGTATACATGACGCAATTTGGTTTGTTCCCGTCCCCGATAGGCTTTTGTGTCACATATAGCAGTAACCTGTGTCGTATGCCTGCATGCCTTTTTACCTTGCAAATCCTCCAAAAAAATAACCCTGGAGTTGGCCATTATTTCATTTTATAATAAATTAAATGACAAGAGAAGTGTGGCTATCAGGAGACAAGGCTGAACTGAACTTGTATTATTGAATGAGAATATAGGTGGGGTAGAGACAGGAGGGATAGAAACAGATATTCAGTGAAATGTAAAAGAAGAAAATTTTCTGAAAAAAAGCGTAATGTAATTCCTAAAATAAGTAGGGTCGGAGTTACGTAAGCTATTCTTTGAAAAGTCATTTCTTGGCCATGGTCTGCCTTTGTGAGTAACCAAAGTAAATGCGATTATATGCGTAATCAATGTTTGACAAACTATGATAATTCAACTTATCTTGCTTTTTCCCGTGAATTACGTCCCTCTAAAATTGAACTACTTGACTTAATAAACAACACGCTTGATTTTGACTAATCTTCTATGTTGAATAAATGGATTAGTGCAGTTGACAACGCAGGTTCATGAAGAAAAATAAGGAATTTCGACTTATCTCGTTGTTCTCCAGAATGATGACTCGGAAAAATGTAGTTAAGTCGATTTAACTCAGAACAAGCACAAATTTACCACTTATCAAGAAACCCCACCTTCATAACTCGGAAAGTATATGGGTCATCAGTTAACAACTTTTTCAGTGCGTATAAGACATTGAAGCAGACCACAGTATACTTATCTCATTTTAGTCATTTTTCAACTTAGCAAGTTATTCCCTGTGACCACAGATATATATATATATATATATATATATATATATATATATATATATATATATATATATATATATATATATATATATATATAGTGGGTTATAAGTTTTTTTCCAAAATTCAAGCATTTTCAAGGACAACAATATTTAATTACAATTGGCAACATATATTGGCAAAGTATTAGCAAAATTCAGTTTATTGTTTTATTGTTCTCTTAAAGAATTATTTGAAAATAAAATGTAATACATTTATAGCCGTTTATTCCATACGTTTCAACATAAATTTGGTTCTTTTTTATTATAAAAGAAAAGGAAAGCTTACGCATTAATATTGTTAAGCTAATTATTAGTTAACTAATATTGTTCCCTAAAATCACAAATGTCTCATACCATAACACGTTTTCCATATCAATTCACGTCACATTAAGAAACACATGATAGTTTAATTAAATGTACAACATGACGATAATTTGAGTCTGTCCAAGCCCGGCACGGTTCTAACCTAATTTCACAATACGTTGAAAAACTGATACATTTTTACACTGGTTGCTGCTTATCCGTAAATAAGAAGCATATCGTTTTATTCGCGTGTACAATAAAATTTTGATTTTAAATGCAAATTAAATGCACACACCCAAATAATTTTTGTCAACCAAAACGTGGGATCATTTCAATCAGTAAACAATTAGTTCTATGTTACCATTTTTTGGCTGATGTATGGCTGATTTCAAATTTTCAAAAAATTGTTTTAACAATGGTCATTTATTTATTTGTAGTTTATTCGATAAATAATAACATTTATTTTTTGGCAAATATGGTTTTATATGAATTTGTTTAAATTGATAATTCTCATCATGGCTTTTTGATTGACTATCTAACAACTTTACAATTTTTTTTCGCCAAAGTCCTTAAGTTTTTGATTATTATTGTAAAGAACTTTTTTCTTCCAAATAATGTAAAGAATATTTGGTTAAATTTTCGAAAGTTATTCCCTTACACCCTGTGCATATATATGCAGTGTTAGAATTCTTTGGACTGGCATATATACGCCATCCGACGGGAAGTCGGCCAAAAGTATGGGTTGTTAACTGTGGATGGGATCTTCCTATTCTTGACGAGAGAGCACATGTCGGTGCCCTGAAGAGTCTAAACATCAAGAGACGAAACATGTGCCCTCCAATGGAAGGGATGGGTGGGGCCCGTCCCCAGGCAAGTAATCAACAATATATATATATTGTTAAAGATTACAGAATTCTTTCACCCTTTCCCCACGTGGTGCCACCAATCGCCTTCGTCCAACTGCCGCCATGCTATATCACGTATCTCTTGGGACCGGTTTCTAGCATTCAGTCGTCATCAGCCGAACTCCAGATGAACGCAAGGAAAAGTATATAATATATATAAAATTTCCACTATATTTAAAATTGTACCAGGTGTCCCATTATTAAGGATGGATCGCGGCCGTATCTTGAAAACTATTTATCCCACAGCTTTGGGGAAAAAAAATTGTACTAAAAATGATCATGAGAAATTCATCAAAAATATTTTTAAGTTTCTAAAACGACCGCAAGAGGGCGTGACGAGCTAAACATTTTTAAAAATCTTTTTTTTTTTGTGTATTTTCAAGTGTTAACCGAGTAAGAAAAATTCTCAGTTATAATTAGCAAACTGTCTCCAACAACTTTGTTTTATGACATTTTGTCGTAATTTCACGAATAGAGGGGTGGGGGGAGTTTTACCTATTGAGATAAAAAGTCATCTAATATCCGTTTGCCTTAATCGATTTTCCTCAATTTGGATTCATTTAAAAGGCAATTGCTGGGACAATCAGATAATCTGGCAGATAAATTATTTAGTTTATAAATGAAACCGCGAGGTGACGTTACATTCAACAATAGTTTTTTTGAAGTTTTGTTCAGTTTTTTTCAAATGGAATGGTACAGCTTTTACTACATGGCAAGAAAGGTAATTTAAAGAGGAATCATCCAGTGAAAACCCGAAATCGATATCTCTGACATGTCAAGAGATATTTCGATTTTTCTGAAAAAATCAGTTATAATTTCACTACTACCTGCATTAAGTTAAAAAAATATTAACCTAATGTTTGCCTTCCTTCACACTTTACCTAGGCTTAGGACTGGTCCAAATTCTTCGTAGCATATTAATTTGGAGCGTGTTTAAAGGCCTCGTTATTCGTAAAAGGCATTGTTAGATACTATTATAATAATTATTAATAATCAATAAATGCAATGTTGAAAATGTAATGCATTTCAAAACTAACAAGTTAATTTGACTGTTTTTGTTTGTTTCCATGGTTCACTTCTTACACTCTTTGTGTAATGGACCTAAAGATTGGATGCGTTTATTTGAAAACCCGAAAACGCATAATTTCATTCATTCATTCATTTAGTTTAAAAGAAGGAGTAGGTATATTTATTAATGACTGATTTCAATATTCTGTCAAGTAGTATTTAAGCATCACAAAAGAGAAAATGCAACAATTGGGGAAAGGCATTTTTTCCGCTTATGTAATTAAATTAGAAAATATTATCAAGGTCAGGATTGGAACATTTATGATGATTGATACTGAATAGATAATTTTATTTTTTAAATAAAATGGTTGGCCAATTGAAGACCAATTTTTAACTTAATATTACGGTAAAAATTATAACTGACTGATTTTTTTCAGAAAAATCGAAATATCGTTTTAGAAGCTTAAAAATATTTTTGGAGAATTTCTCATGATCATTTTTAGTACAATAGCTGTGGGATAAATAGTTTTCAAGATACGGCCGCGATCCATCCTTAATGGGACACCTGGTACAATTTTAAATATAGTGGAAGTAGGCAATAAATCTTGATTATTTATTTAAAATTATCTATATTTATATATATATATATATATATATATATATATATATATATATATATATATATATATATATATATATCATCATCATTATCAGCCCGTATCGATCCACTGCAGAATGAAGGCCTTTTCAGCATGCTTCCAACCTTCACGGTCTTGGGCTTTTCTCTGCCACACTCGGGTCCAATATACTTAACGATGTCATCAATCCATCGTGTTTTCGGTCTTCTTCGCGGACGTTTGCGATCAAGCAGTATCCACTCCAAGATTACCTTGGTCCATCTGTCGTCCCATCGCCTCGCTATATGGCCTGCCCATTTCCATTTCAATTGTTTTACTCTTCCAATGATGTCACAGAGTTTTGTTTGTTCCCTGATCCATGCGCACGACTTTCTGTCTCGTCTTGTAATGCCAAGCATGCATCTTTCCATTCCCCTCTGTGCCACCCGAAGTTTTTGAATTGATTGCGATGTGAGTGTCCAGGTTTCACTTCCGTATGTCAAAACGGGTAGAACGCACTGATCAAAGACTTTTCTTTTCAGGCAAAGTGGGAGTCTGCTCTTAAACACTATGTTGAGCCTACCAAATGCCTGCCAGCCACATTTAACACGCCGTTCCACCTCCCGGGCGGTATTCCCCTCCATTGAAATCCTCTGCCCAAGATATATAAAGCTGTCCACAATCTCTAAATCCCTTCCTAAAACTGAAATTCTTCTGTCCTGGGCGAAGTTATTGAACATAACCTAACCCTTTTTCAGGTTTATTTTCAAGCCAAATGGTTCGCCAGCCCTTTGCAGTTCCTGTATGCGTCTTTGCAGCTCCTCTGGGTCTTGTGAAATGAGAATAATATAATCCGCAAATCTAAGATGGTTTAAGTTTGCACCATTGATCTTTACACCATCCTGTTCCCAATCCAGTTTACGGAATACTTCTTCAAGGCCAGCCGAGAAAAGAATAGGCGATATTGCGTCACCCTGCCGTACACCTCGTTCTATATTAATTCCCACTTCAAGATCATCAAGGTGAATTGTGGGTGTAGCTCCATCAAATATCGATTCTAATAGGCTTACATAGGCTCTCTCTACACCTTAGCTAAGCAGTGACATCCATTATCGTATGCTTTGAGATGGAATCAAATGCTTTTTCGTAGTCGATAAAAGCCAAACACAGTGGCATGGTGTATTCGTTGTGCCTTTCTATGACCTGCTGTACAACCTGGATGTGATCCAATGTACTGAATCCACATCTGAATCCTGCTTGTTCTCTTGGTTGTGCGTCATTCAGTTTTTTTTTAATATGCTTTTAGAAATTATCTTAGTGAAAACTTTGTACATCACTGATAGGAGGCTTTTTATGTAAAAGGATCATTTCTACATTTTTCCATAAGTCAGGTACTTTTTGTTCTTTGAGGCATTTTGAGTATAATTTTGCCAGTGTTTTATGTAACGTCCGACCACCAGCTTTTAGCATTTCGACAGTTACACTATCCTTTCCTGGAGCCTTGCCGTTCTTCATCAATTCTATAGCGTTTGTTACTTCCTCCACTAGGATATCTGGCATTTGTTCTTCCGTGGGTATTGCTGTCCCTGACTGGCTCTGATCTTCATATAACTGGGAATAAAATCTTCTGACAATCTCTAACATTTGGGTACGCGCCCTGCACACTGTGCCATCCTCACGCTTTAAAGCATATATTTGCGCTCTTTTGTTTCTCAGCTTCTGTTTAGCTTTGTTAATTCCTTTGTTTTCTTCCAGGGTTTTTTGCACTAGCTGAATATTGAATCGGCGCGTGTCCTTTCTAATACGTCTTGTTATACTTTTGCAGAGCTCAGTGTACTCGACCCTGCCAAAAGGACTACCTGCATTTCCCATTGCTCGCCGTTTCTTCATTAAATCAATGGTCTCACTGGACATTTTTGTTTGTTTGAGATATTTTTCTTCTGGTGCTATTGAAGCAGCCATTTGAAGTACATTGTTGGCGATTTCTTCCTATTGAACTGATATTTCCACATCCTCTGGATCTTGTAACACAGCAAACCGGTTTGACAAAGCATTCTTAAAATCGCTTCCTCTCTCCAGCAGTTTTCCAGAATCCACCTTGCCCTTCTTTGATCTTACCATTCTTTCGCGCTCTTTTCGACAGTCAATACCCTTGCTCGTACCATTCGGTGGTCACTTCCAACATTAAAATTGTTAATAACAGTACAATTGGTATTGTTTTATCGTTGGTCATGATGTAGTCAATTTCGCTTGTGAGCCCAGATGGAGTTTTCCATGTCCATTTTCTGCTGATATTTTTCTTATAGAATGAATTCATAATATATAGTTCTTGTCCTTCAGCAAAATCAACTAATCTGTCACCTCTGTTGTCTCGCTCACCAGTTCCATATGGGCCAGTTGCATTTTCATCTGTTCTTGTTGTTCCAATTCTGGCATTAAAATCACCCATCAGGATTTTGTACCTACATTTCTCCTTGTATAAAAGCTGGGCCACATCATCATAAAATTCCACAATTTCCTCATCTTTATGGCTTATAGCTGGTGCATAAGCTTGGACGATTTGAAGCCTAAACTTTTTATTCAGCTGAATGACACATTGGGCTAACCGGTCGGATGTACTTTCAAATTTTACCACACTGTCCTTCAGCTTTCGATTGATGAGGAATCCAATTCCGCCACATCGGCCATTTTCCGTACCTCGAGTGTAGAGTACGTGTCCAGTTGGTTCCAGTTTGGTTAACTCTTCACGCTTTCTTCGTGTTTCACAGAGCCCAATAATATCCCAATGTATTTTGTCAAGTTCGATTAACAGTTCTTGCAATCGGGCCTCTATTTTCATAGTCCGTATATTTAACGTTGGAATGTCAAAAGTCCAATATATATATATATATATATATATATATATATATATATATATATATATATATATATATATATATATATATATATATATATATATATACATATATAAACGTGTGTATATAAACACTGGTATGTATCAATTTTACTTGGTAGTCAAAACTGAAAAATTCTTGTCTTTGTTGTTCCTGAATGGAATAATAAAGGAGAAAAGAGAAAAATATAAAGGCATAAATTAGCTGGAAGGCGCTTTTGTGTACGTTTGGCGCTCATTTTTAGATGCAGCGGCTCAAATCGTATTTTTTTATCGTTTCGGTGAAATTGGGTTAGAACGGCCGATACAGCTACATTCAGCTCTCCCTAACGCGTAAATCATGCTGAGTTGGGAATTGTTCCTAAATTTTACTTGCGAAATGGAGATTAAACCTTTATTTCTTGTTTGTTTGAGTCTCGGTCTGTACTGGAAATATGAAACATTTGCCGTTTCTTTTGAAGTGCTATAGTTTAGCTTTATTTCCGTGCTATTTTCGGTGATAGTAAAAATTATTTTAAAATTGTTTCAAACATGCGCTTCCCGGGTAATTGGTAAGATAATTTTTTACGATAGAGGTTTGTAATAAATAAAATATACTTTAGCTAACATTCGTCTCTCAAATAGAAACATAAATTGAAAAGGGCCTGAAATTATCGATAAGATAAAACTTTTTCCAAATATGTTCTTTTTAAATTGATATCACTATGAAATCTCCCAATTGTCCAAAATCCGAGCTTTCTCAGACTTGCAATTATTAAAAAAAAATCACTTAAAACATCAATTTCAATAGACCAATGTCGTTGTCATATTCAGATTATTTTTAGTTTCAGCTTTTAGTATCTGAGAGACTCTATGTAATCGATTGTTCCATAAATTCCCACTGTTTTTTTTTTATTAAAAATGTTTATTGAAAAAGGAAGTTATAACAACTCTAACAAGAGCTGACAATCAAATAATCAATGATGTATTTTCGGTTATTGTTCACGACCGGCTTTCACCTCTCGACCAATTTACTGATATCGTTTTGCAAGAAATCGCCAGGCGTAGACTCCAAGAAGTTGTAAAGTGAGTTTTTGGGGTCATCATCATTTGCGAAGATTACGCCCTTCATTTTACTAGACTGCGTGCTTAAGAGGTGATAATTGGTAGGCGCAAAGTCTGGAGAGTATAGCGGATGCGAAAGTACCTCCCATTCGAGATCATTCAGGACCTTATTGATGATATTTGCTGCGTGAGGTTATATTGTCACGGAGCAAGATTACTTGGTCTTGTTGATCGGGTCGTTTCAGTTTAATAACCTTATTTATACGGTACAACTGGGCGAGATAGTATTTCTTGTCAACAATCTTGTTCTTCTCCAGCATTTTCCAGTACACAAAACCGTCCCAGTCCAAAAGAAGATCATGATCTTGGGATGGAAATTTTGCTTAAGTCTCGGCTTTGGCGTACCTTCTACGACCACCCACTCCTTCCTTTGGTTCATATTGACGTAGAGACATCATTTCGCATCCTCCGTAATGATTCTGTACAAGGATAATTGCTTACGCCAGCCTGTCGCTCAGTATCGGGCCAGATTTTGAGGAGCTTTGTTGCTGTGATTTTCCTTGGTGTCGTCGATTAGTTTATGGGGCATCCAAGCTCCGAATTTTTGGGTCAGTTCTACAGATTAAAGATGTCGGGAGATTGTCGCAAGGTTGTAATCCTCCTTCAAAAGTCAGTTTAGGACGGTTCTCGTCGAAGTCGGACGCTCGACCAGAGCGGTACGTACCGTTCATGTCGAAGTTGCCATTTTTGAACTTGACAAACCAATCTTGAGCGGTCCAATTGGCTCGAACGTTCTCTTCATATACGATGCAAGTGCCTCAGACTTCTCCTGTAACTTTTTGACTACGACGAAAGGTAAAATATAGCAAGTGTTGAGAATTAAGTTATTTGTCCCCTAAAATGTCAATTTCAAAAGCCTGGAGGTTGATTAAAATTGAATTTTTAATGTACATATATGCATATATACACTCAGCTCAGCAAAATAAAAATGGAGGAAAAATAATCCAATTATAAAAACGGCTGGAACTTACGGAACAACCCAAAATATCAGGAATGAGCTATTGTCAGAATAGCTGCAATTATACAGGGTGTCCATAACTTATCCACCATAGAGCAACTGGGTGATAGTAGAGATCAAAATAAGAGGATTTAGTCAATAAATGTGTTGGCCAATGTTAGTCATTAAAAAGCTACAGGATGTTGAATGTAAAAAATCGTCGAAAAAAATCAGATAATTTAAAAACGATTGAAGATATTAGGTTCAAAATCGGGGTAGTTGGATTTTCAAGGACGACAAATCCGAATTTGGTGCTAGCTTGAGCCTAGTTCCTAGAAGGCGCTTGCTACCTACTTTGGGAGGAATTAACTCGCTCATATTTTTTTACCCTATAAAGCTGGGAATATTTTTAATTCAAAATAGAGAAAAATCATAATTACCACGTAAAAAAGGTTCCTTGGTCGATATCTGACGCCGTTTGCGAGATATTCGTGTTCGAATATTCCATTGCACATCTTGTCGATGGCTGAAAAATATGCAATTCACAAAATGTGCCTTGAATGTGTACAAATTATTACGTCCCGTTCACAACTGTCATTATTTTCTATCTCTCCTATTAAATGTAGGTGAAAACAAGTTTCCCCAATCTTGAGATTATTAAATAATTTGTAAAAAATGCCCAGACTTAATCAGTTTCCTAACCGCGATTTAAGGGATATATTTGCGCTTATGCATAAATAAATTACAATAGCCGCGCTACAGTTAGAAGGTGTGAAGAGCTCTACCCAACCAGAATCATCCCAGATCGACAAATTTTTCAAAGAATTTTCAATCAGACGAAACAGGTTCGTTTTATTACAGCAAACCTATTGGACGACCAAAACGTATAACGGTAGAACAAGAAGAGGACATTTTGGTTAATGTTGCGGAAAATCTAAGCACTAGGCGTTTGGAGGCATCTACAAGAATTAGCCAATCTACGCTTTCAAGAGTTCTCCATAAAGAAAAATTGTTTCCCTACCATTTTTCACCTGTTCAAAATTTATTGCCACAATATTTGCCGGCTAGATCAGAATTTTGTCAAAATCTACTCCAAAAAAAACGAAGACCCCTTGTTCCTGAAAAAGATATTTTTTATTGACGAGGCAACGTCTACCAGACGCGGAATTTTTAACTAGCGAAATTGTCATTATTATGCCCTAGAAAATCCACACCTACCAAGAGAGCGGCATTTCTAGCACGAATGTTCAATTAACATTTGGCGCGGAATTATCGGCAATTTTTTAATCGGCCGATTTGAGTTTACGCAATGACTGAATGGAGATCAATATGATCAGTTTTTAGAAAATAATTTATTAGACCTTTTGGACAGTATACCTCTAAACTTAAAACAAGACATGTAGTTCATGCAAGATGGAGCACCACCGCATTTTACTGTTGGAGTGCGAAATCATTTGAATCAACGTTTTCCACATCGATGGATTGGGCGCGATGGTGAGTTTTCTTGGCCACCTCGTAGCTCAGATATTAATCCGTTAGACTTTTATTTATGGGGTCATATAAAGTCTTTAGTTTACTATGATGAAATCGATACGCGACGAAATTTTACAAAAAATTCAACAAGCGACCAATGTTATTAGAAATAAAGAAAATATATTCTCAAATGTGAGGCGTTATTTAACAAAAAGCCTGCGAAAGTGTATTGAGGTAAATGGTGGGCACTTTTAACACCTATAAAAGAAAGTTTCAAAAAATGTTTGTTTTAAATAAAGTCCGTTGTATTTTTGACATCTTAATGTTTTGTTTCTCCTCGTTTCAAGGCACACTTTGTGAATTGCAGAATTTTCAGCCATCGACAAGATGTGCAATGGAATATTCAAATACGATTATCTCGCAAACGACGTGAGATACCGATATACCAAAAGTACCTTTTTTACGTGGGAATTATCACTCTTCTCTATTTTGAAGTCAAAGTATTCCCAGCTTTATAGGGTAAAAAAATATAAGCGAGTTAATTTCTCACAAAGTAGGTAGCAAAGGCCCTCTATGAACTAGGCTCAAACTAGTATCAAGTTGGGATTTTCCACCTTTGAAAGCCCAACTACCACGATTTTGAACCTGAATTTTTCGAAAATCTGATTTTACTGTCAACACCCTTTTTTTAATAACTAACATTTGCCAACACATTTATTGAGTAAATACCCTTATTTTGATCTATATCTCTCGGATAAATTATGGGACACCTCGTATATACTACATCAACAATTATATATAACTAGCAAAACCCCGTAGACGTTATCCTGCCAGTGTACATGTATTTACCTCTATATATCTAAAATGTATGGTCTGTATGTAATGTAGAATCTATACAGCATGTAGAAAATTGTGGAAAAATGAAAGATTACTCATATTGACAAGATTTTATTATTTTTATTAGCATAAATTAATGATAAACTATATACATTTTTTGTATTAATAATTTACGTAAATTAACAGTATTTTTAACTATTCCATTCGCTATATAATCAAACCAATTAAAAGTAATTCATATTAATACTAACATCTAACGTAGCGCAAGTGGATAAAGAATAATTTTGGTTTTCTGATTCGGTGTATAGATGAATAGAGTTTTTGGAGTTCCTATTCTGAAGCAAGCAACATATAGTTAACTTTTCGATTGTCAACGAATCCAGATCGTTCGATTACATGTTGAGAGCTTTGTCCAGTTAAGCTACCCGCCCTATACAAATTTCCTTTCACTTTTATCTACATCCATTGAGCCACATTGTCTATCGTACGGTAGCATTTTTAAAATTAAATTCTGTAAGCAGGGAAAGATGTAGTTAAGGTGTAGAAATTGACGCGCCATAGCTCCATCTAGTGGCGAGGTACAATATAATGGATACCCCAAAAATATTGACTATGTTCAAATATCTATGCATACCAATTTTCATAGCGATCGATTATACGGTGTAGAAGTTGATGTCCTGCAGCGCCATCTAGAGGCTATTTACAACGAAATGGGTACCATAAAAACCTTTTCCATGAGAAAATACTTTGATATGCCAACTTTCATGGTGATCGTTCAAACGGTGTCGGAGTTTATCGATCTCAAACATACCAACTTCCATTTTTATATATATATATATATATATATATATATATATATATATATATATATATATATATATATATATATATATATATATATATATATATATATATATCATCACCACCACCCAATACACCACCACCCACACACCAATACATCAATACATCCTCTCCATATACATCACAGGACTGCATATTATTCTTACTTTCACAATAATACAAAACCAAAATATGGTGAAAATGTTTTATTTTAATTTTCCATTTTTGATGTAACCTGAAATAAGTATCATCCGACTGACTTTGTCTCTGTCTTTCTTTGGCTATATGATATAGGAGGATAGAGTGAAAAGTCCGAAACTTTTCGGACAGATGGCAATGGGAGAAATATAAATTCGCAAATAATATTGCATATCTGAAAAATAACTTCCTTGTTTGTAAAGCTCCATATGTTCCAAATGTTAACATGGAAGCTTAACACTAAGCCAGAAATAGAGAAAGTTAGTGAGAAGAAGACAAGAGAACAACAGTCTAGTTTGCATCAAATAAGGAGTGAAGCATAAGGACTCAATATCTTCATCACTATTTAACTTGCTGATAATGGAAGGCATTATGAAAAGGGCAGGGTTGGATAACACCCTGGTCACCTCTGGAAATACTATATCAAATATAAACAGAATTTCTGGAATATTTTATCATAACATAATCCATTTATGGTACCCTGATGAGCCTAACCACCGACAGACGAAACATGTGTCCTCCAATGTGGGAAATGAGTGGGGCTTCTTCTCAGTCAAGCAAGTAACGAATGTTCAGATATTTTTATATATATATATATATATATATATATATATATATATATATATATATATATATATATATGAGACAAACCAAACCAAATTCTCGCGAACAATCACAATGGCAACTACATTCAACATCGGTGCATTGAAGTGTCTTTCTGTTCGCCTGCTGGTCTTTTGTCTGCTTTGATCACTATTTTGTGATCATCCGTGTATTTCGACGCCTTATTGGTGGCATTTTTCCAAAGACACCAAAATAACATTTTCAACACACCACCGATAACACAATATTCTTTTCCATTAAACTAAAAAAATAAAATAAAATCCCTTCGCAAAATGCGACAATTCTTTTTTTAATGGCTTGGTTGCAAGACTTTTAAGCCATGCACTTCTTTTTTTTTTGTTATGAAAACATGTGACGGCAAACTCTCAAACTGTGCATCATTTCACATAAAACATTAAAACGTCAAAATTTAACAAAAATATTTCTTTCATATAAAAATACCATCCAAATTTCCGAATTTTCCCGTGGATTTTCCAAAAAATTTCTTTTAGAAGTCTTTTCTTAGACTCGGAATTCATGACTCAAAACTCGTTTATTGAGTTTCGATATGGTCGAACCAGTACAAATAACACTCCGCGCCTAGACTCCCCCTCTAGATCACTACTCACTGCTCAATCTCAAATTGAAGGTGAGAGAAATTGCTGATGTATTAAATATATCTGACGGATGCATAGGTAATATCCTACAAGAACGTTTGAGCATGAAAAAGCTACCAGTGTTAAGGCTGTCGAGTTAGTGCACTAGGGACCACAAATGGAACCGAGGGCCCTCTTCACAGTGATGTATAGACATATAAGCGCAATCTCAAGGAATTTCTGTCGACTCAAGTGTATTTCTGAACGACGTTGGATAAATCTTGAATTCACTTCAATCTTCATTCACTATAAATCAGAAATGAAGGAACAGTCAAAACAGAGAGTTTTTCTAGGCGAACGTCCTCTGTAAAAATCAAAAATGCTTCAATCGGCCGCCAGGCATAATCTTACAGGAGTACAGGACATTATACAGGAGTGTATTACGCTACATTAATTGATCAAATTTCAAGAAAAGATAATCAAAAATTCCCTTATTTGGCGAACAAAAAGTGCTGTACGACGATAATGCATCTGTCCATTCGTCTACCGTTGCAAGAGCGAAATTGGTTAATTTACTCTACGAATTGATGCCACATCCAACCTGTTCTCCAGACTTGGCCCTCTTCAACTATATTTTCTTCCTAAGCATGAAGAAATTGCAACTGAGAAGGAATTTACATCAAATGAAAAGATTAACGCCGAAACAGAGGACTATTTCACAGAGTTTACCAAGTCGTATTTTGTGGAAATCACAAAAAAGTTGGAAAATATTTGGGGACAGTTTGTCGAACTCAAAAGATATAGAAAAATAATATTTCATTTAAAAGGTGCCGCACTATCTATCTACTTTTGTTAGATAGTTTTGCAAAAACTGTTTTTCTTTGTTGGGTATTTATATTTAGCATTAGTGCTCCATTTTTTAAATTAAATTTAATCAGTAATTTTTATTGCGCCAGCTTTTATTTTTATATGTTTAAGTGTCTAATCATTTTTTTTTTCAATATGAGGTTACTACAGGAGTGTTGTTCTTGTTAGATCACACATTCTTAATGCTAGACATTTTGAAAATATTTTTCATGTATTTTTGATTTTTGTTTAACTTTTTAAGAAATGAAATTTTACTATTCTCATGAAACATTTTTAACAATTCCTATAGAGATGCAGACCTTTAATAAATTTAGGTTGAATCTACGTTTTCCAAATAGATTTTAATAAAATGTTCGACATCGCCATGATTTACAAGGATAGCAATTTTGGCAAATAAGGTCCATTTATGAATAAGAGTGGGAATTGCCGCAGTGCGCTTGCGCGCGTTTACACGCCTTGTGCAGCCGTATTATCTGCCTGTCTGCTGAGCTATAGAAGTTTACAATGTTTAAGAAAATTGAGTCGCCCGCCGACTGTGAGATACGATCTGTAATTCGATTCTTGAGTGCAAGACACTTGGCAGTAGGGGAAATTTACCGTTAGATTTGTGAGGTTTACGGCATGATGAGCCACGCCCAGGCCGACCTTCTCTGATTTCTGAAGATTTGGTTCGTGATGTGGCCAACAAAATTCGAGAGAACCGACGATTCACGATTTCAAAGTTATCAAGTGAATTTCCACAGGTTTCAAGGTCAGTTTTATTCACCATTGTTTCGGAAAATCTGAATTATCAAAAATTTTTTCTGGGTGGATTGCAAGACTGCTCGGTGGATTCCAAGACAAAACAAGTGGTATGGCCTACTGTCTTCCGGTTGATGTTGCTCCGTAACAATACAAGGCCACATGTTTCTACACAAACACAAGGTCTAATCAGGTCTTTTGGATGGGAAGAACTGGATCATCCACCTTACAAACCAGACCTTGCACCCAATAATTTTCACTTGTTTCGGTACTTAAGGGAGTTCGTTGATAACCAACAGTTCAACGACGACGAAGAAATTAAATCATTGATTGGGCTTGTTCACAGGCGGTAGATTTCTTTGCCGTCGGAATTCAAAAACTTGTTCAGCGGTATGACAAATGTTTCAACAAAAATGAAAATGATGTAGAAAAGTAGATAAAAGTATGTAGAACATGGAAAAAAAAATTAATGATATTTAAGGTGTTTTTCTTCTTACTAAAAAACGGACCTTATTTAAAAAATATACCTCGTACTTTTAAAAAGTCTACTTGTAGAAATAAAAATCAAAAGGCACACAAATCCACCTTTGTGTAAATTTAAGTTTGTATTTTATCGGTATAAGAACAAATAAACATTATAGCGACTTGCTTTTTTCATGCCCTTTTTGGTTGTGATGTATTCAACTTATTTCTTAGCTCCATTCTTGTGAACTATCATTTGATTTTTTTTTCCTGTTATACATGATTTATTAAAGTCAAGATTCATATAACAGGTAATGTTGTTGCCATGCTTGCATACTTCCTCACTTAACTGTAATATAACAAGTTTATAATTTAACTATTTATTACTGTATGATATTTTAAATTATAATTCTAATATTAATAAGTAGGGAGCGGATTTTTGCGCAAACTGGGGTTACTGCTTATCAGTAGAGACCGGACTTATTAAAAGATATAATAAATCGTTTCACGCAATGGCGTCATTGTCATCACTTCAATTTAT
Source organism: Cosmopolites sordidus (assembly GCA_031761425.1). Lineage (NCBI taxonomy): Eukaryota > Metazoa > Arthropoda > Insecta > Coleoptera > Curculionidae > Cosmopolites > Cosmopolites sordidus. The sequence goes on from JARFXV010000803.1 coordinate 49,246, forward strand.
GAAAATACCTAATCGCTAAAATGTTTATAAAATAATTTCAATTCTTTTTTGTGAGTACATTGGATTCTTTTTTTTATGTTGTATGGTAAAAAAGTAAGAGTACGAAGTAAACACGACGATAAAGCTAAGTTTGGTGTTAATTATTTTTTCTATAGAACGAGTCAGTAGTGCACGACTGTCACTAAACACACTGATAAGCAGTGATCCGCTCCTATATGTCAGCTTTTATGATCATAGTCGTACACTATTGACTCGTTCTATAGAAAGATGAATTAATACTAAATTTAACTTTATCGCTATGTTTACTTCGTCTGTTCCTTCATATTCGTGTTATTATGGTTGCTTGCTTATACAAGTGTAGCCACCCTGTATGGTTAATAATGTAGCCACCGTGTATGGTTAATAACATCAATATGATGATTCAGCAAAAGGCCGGGAATGTTGTTTTTTTTTTTGGATATGTCAGTTGACGATATAAGTCGGCTGACGAAATGAGGCGACGGTGGAATTATTATTCACTATTCAACCAGTAACGAAGTCTATGTGATTTAAATATATAATTGATCTAAATCATTTAGGTTTGATTAATTGTTAATTATCAGTGTATTTTCAAGAGTGTTTACAGTTCAGGTGTGGGGTGAATTAAGAAGACCCGGTGATGTTTTAAGTATCAGTTCTTCGTTGCTATCGATTTGTTAAAAAAAAAAACATCATTTGTTCAAGTTTAGTGCTTCAGCTAAATTAAGTTTGGCTAAATATTTTATATAATTGGAATTTATTCTTATTTTTGGGTATAGTATTGTGTTAGAATGAACAACAGTTTTTTTTTGTTGTTTCGAAAACATTGCTTTTACGAAGTAATCGTTTGTATATTTTTTGTGATTTGGATTACGTTAGTTTCAGGATCCAGTTAATAGCTACTGTAGTTACTTATTTATACAAGAATATACTTTTACGAAGAATATTAATTGAAATTTGTCAAAATGGACAAAACCAAGAGGCCTCGGGATAGATCTAGTAGTAGCAGTAGTAGTTCCAGCTCTGTCAGATGCTCAAGGGCGAATTAGTCCACAACCTTCAAGAAATATTAGAGAACTTGAGTCTTCTCCGAACAGAAATGAGCACACATTGGTTCATGTTCTCAATAATGTAACGCAGTCAGATACCTCGGAATCTGCAGATATAAGGTCTTCATACAAAAAACAAATTGATGATAAACCCAAATAAAGAAAAAAATCCTAGATCATGTGGATTATGCCAAACCCTTAAGGTAATTTTGAAATAGGCAGAAGTTATGCGATGAATTCATGGCTATTTACTATTTTAGCAAAATGGAAATTCTTAGAACAGTTCAAATTACTGGGAAAAATGCATTATAAACGGTGTATTTCAGACATAACTATTCAGAATGCGGCCCAGGCAAGCCACTGCAAGACACCAGAAGCTCTTTTTTAACAGTACTTGTCAAACGTATGTCAAAGCCCTCTAAACTACAGAACCCACGAGCGTAGCCAGGATTTAGTTGGGGGGGGGGGTATAGTTTGAAGTAAATAAAATAACAAAAATATACTTACATGAAATTTAATATCTATATATTCATCGGAAAAATTACGACATATTTATAAAGTTCTTAACTTTAAATGAAATGGTTAAATTAATTTCGTTCCTCTGCGCTAAATCTAAAACCATTAAAGAAGAAATCTTCGGCTTTTTCTTTTAAATATATCCACTACTTCATCTGCATGATTCAATATATTCAATTCAAATGTAATAATTTAACTCTCTTCACTCCTCGTATTTTTTCGGTATAATATTAGGTAATATTTGGCTTATTTCGGGAGGGGGGGTTTGAACCCCCAAACCCCCCCCCCCCTTGGCTATGCCCGTGACAGAACCCCTACGTATAAGCAGGATGTCGGCAGACACCGTGCAAATGGTCACAGCAAAGACTTGCGTAGCTTAATCGTCAAACGTAAAGCACCAAATGTCTAATCAGATAGTTTCAACATTACGTGTTTTAACTGTAAGAAGAAATCCAATCCAAGTGCCTAGAACCACGTATCACATGTACGAAGTGCAACTATTTAGTACATACGGCAGACAGATGCCATGTTACACCTGACAAACGACTGAGCAAGGGTGAGCAAAAATCTTTGTTTTTACTTTCTAAAGATTCTTCATCGAATGCATGTTACTTTATTAATTGTATTATTAACGTATATTAACGGTGAACCTTTATGTGGCTATGCTGACTCGGGTTGTGCCGCTGTCACTATAAGAGAGACGAATGTAAATAATTTGGGGTTGGAGTTAACACCTATTATGGCATGGCTATGTGGTTATGCAGGAGGCACCGTAATTGCAAACACTAAAACTTTCGTTGATATTAAAGTTGACATGGCTACTGAGGCGGTAGAAGCTTTGGTTGGGCCTAATGATGTTCAAAAGGTGTCGGTCATTATAGGTTAACCTTCTGTAAATCATGATTATGTTACTGCTATTGTTAGGAGAAACCAAATACGATTGTTTGGCCATAATGATATACCGTATTAATATATTATTAGTGAATAAGAAAGTCACGTTAGTTACCCGTTAGACAGCAACAATCCCCCCAAGCATATGGGCCATATAGCAACTTATAGTGAGGATTGTTTTGATGATATTTTCGTAAATCTGCAGCAAAGACAGTGGAATGATAATTTTCATGTCATTCTACCGTGTATTTTAAATATAAAGCAAATTAATGTTCTTTCCATTATTAATATATCTAAAATGCCAGTTCGAAATGAAAAAGGCAGGGTAGTTGTAAGAGAAGTAACATGTTATGAAAATTGTATCCCCTCAGTTGACTGTTTGACAGCTCACTTGGAAACTATCAAAGTATTTACGATACAAGACATAAGAGTGCTTAATAAGTACAGGGATCGTTTTGCTACTTCTTTAAGAGAAGTTGTTAAAACAAATATCACAAAAATGTCAATCAAAATGTCCGACAGTGAACCTGTTAAATATAGGCCACATCGCATGGCATTCAAAAATCGAGAAAAAGTACGCACCATAGTCCAAGACTTGTTGGATAATGGAATAATCCAGGAATCTGATTCGCCTTATGCTAACCCTATACTGTTAGTCAAAAAGAAGAATGAAGAAGACAGAGTGTGATCTCCTAGATAACATTCAGGGTAACAAGTTCTTCACCATATTGGATCTTACTTCGAGCTATCATCAAATTCGAATCAACGAGAACTCTGTCCCAAAAACAGCCTTTATGACACCCAATGGGTATTACGAATATCTCAGGATGCCATTTGGTTTAGTGAATACAACGGCAGTATTTCAAAGGACGATGAACAAAATTTTGGGCCCTTTACATCACGATGCAATGACTTACATTGACGACGTAGTGATACCGTGCAAATTTATTTTAGAAGGTCTGGAAAAGTTTTGTGAGGTGCTAAAGTTCTTCAGATCAGCTGGTATGACAAAATCGAGTATTTAGGTCACGAAATTACAAATGAAGGAATTCGACCTGGCAGTTATAAAATTAAAGCCGTCTTAGAGTTTCCGCGCTCGAATGATGTGCATGAAATGAGAATATTTGTAGGACTTGCCAGTTATTTTCGGAAATTTATCAAAGGATTCTCCGAACTCTCTAAACCTTTGACATATTTTACCAAAAAGTATGTTATCTTTTCCTGAAATGTCCCAAAAGAAAAGGCATTTAAAATGTTGAAGGAAAAGCTTGTTAAAAGGCCAGTCCTATCCATATATAAAAGTACATTGCGATGCAAGCAAGGTGGGACTCAGAACTATTTTATTGCAACGACAAGAAAATGGATTGCTCAAACCTATTCAGTTCTATAGTAAATCGACAATCCCAAATTATTAAAAATTTCACTTTTATGAACTAGAGACACTTGCTATAGTAAGTCCCTGAAAAAGTTTAGAATTTATTTATTGGGCATAAAGTTTAAGCTGGTTGCGGACTGTAACTCATTAAGACATACTTTGATGAAGAAAGATCTTATTCCAAGGATAGCCCGTTGGTGGTTGACAATACAAGAATTCAATTTTGACATTGAATATAGAGCTGGTAGTAAAATGGGTCATGTAGATGCCCTAAGTCCTGTTATGATTAAGGATGACAATTCAGTTTCAGATATAAATCTCGTGAATGTGGAAGAGGACGATTGGATAATTTCAGCTCAGCAATATTACGGAAAAGTTGATGGTGGCGATCGATAGGTGATACCGAAACCCGTCCGTAGAAGAATTCTTATGTATTACCATGATGATGCAGGTCATTTCTCCGTAGAGAAGACTTTAGAATCAATTAAATCCCAATGCTGGTTTCAATCAATGAAGCAATACGTTAAAAATTACATAAACTCATGTTTGGATGTTTATAGAACAAAAACCCAGGAGGAAAAACACGAGGACGTCTCAGTCCTATAGAGAAGCAACCAATTCCCATGGACACGTTACATATAGATCATCTAGGTCCATTTATAACCAGTACGAAGAAGAATGTATACCTTATAGTTGTTGTGGATGCATTTACATAGTTTGTGTTTGTTAAAGCGGTTCCCAACAAAAACGACTCCAGTGATACATTTTCTAGACAGTATAATATTAGACAGTATAATATTTGGAGTACCTGGAAGACATATATGACAGATGTACTGCTTTTACGAGCACCCAGTTTACGACTTACTGAACAAATCTGAACATTAAATGGGTTCTTTGTACTGCTTCTTTAAGAGAAGTTCAACTTTCAAGTAAGTTAAGTAAGTTAAGAGCACTTAACGGATACAAGGATTGTTTTTCTACTTCTTTAAGAAAAGTTGGCAAAGCAAATCTCGAAACTGTTAAGTGGAGAATTAAAAATACGATTAATTCTACCACCGAAAAATCCCTTTACGAGGTATTTTTCGGATACTGCCAAAAAGGTGTTACGGAAGCCTTTCTAGCAAATAAAGTCTGCGATGACGAACGCCCAGATCTGGAAAAATTTCGAAGTTAAATCTCCAACTTGATTAAGTCAAAAGAGGAGTATCAGAAAAAGCTCTACGATAAAAAGCATTCTTCCTCTATGACGTTTGAGGTGGGACAACACGTTCTTGTCCGTAAAGCAAAAATAAGTAATGAGGGTCAAAGTAGAAAGCTTGATCCACGTTACAAAGGACCCTTTGTGATCACGAAAGTATTGGATAACGACCGATACGTAGTTGAAGATCTACCTGACCTAAATGCTCCAGGAAAGCTTATACGGGAATATACTAGTATACAGAATGAAATTGTTCGTTACGGTGGTGTCATTCTACTATGACGAATCTACGAATGAATGACTTTCTTCTGAAAATTGCAATTTTTATATTTACTGCGTACTAATTAGTCATTTTCTTTTATTTAAAGGTACCGCTTCACGGGAACGTGAAGAATCGTCAGGTTAGCCGACTGTAGCCACCCTGTATGGTTAATAACATCAATATGATGATTCAGCAAGAGGCCGGGAATGTTGTTTTTTTGGATATGTCAGGTGACGATATGGGTCGGCTGACGAAGTGTGGCGACGGGGGATTTATTCACTGTTCAACCTGTATCGAAGTCTAGACGATTTAAATATTTAATTGATCTAAATCATTTAGGTTTGATATATTGTTAATTATCGGTGTATTTTCAGGAGTGTTTACACAAGCCTTTTTGATTAAGGACATTAATTATCAGCAGATCTTGTGCTTTAGTTGTAATTAATATCATTAAAAGCGATTTATTACTTGAAGTTTTACTCAATTACAGAAAAAAATTAATACATACCCCATATATTTCTGGCCCGTGCATTTCATATGTAGTGAACATTAAATTTTTTCGATACCCTATAAATTGAATTAATTGAGCTGAATAAAGTTATTATCTTAATGTTACATCTAATATTTTCACGGATGGTAGATAATGTTTCTAAATCATTCTGGGTGTCGATTCGTTCATTCTGTGAAGAGTCACGACGTTTCGCCAAAATCTCATTTTTACATTTTTAAGTGTTGTCCGCTTCGAGTAAAGAGCCCAACTGACCCTGAGGAGTCGATACCCTGAAGAGTCTGGAACATCAAGAGACAAAACATATGCCCTCCAATTGAAGAGATGGGTGAGACCCGTCCCCAGTCAAGCAATCAGTAAAATGTTCATTTAGGCGTAAAATGTTCATTGAAACGTAGGTTGTTGTGTTTTCCACATGAAATTGTGGAACCCAGCAGTTGGGTGTATGATGACACTCAGCACTGTGGTCCATATATATAAAAGTAATGCGCATTTTCTGGAAAAAAATAGATTTATTGATCGGACCTGTAAAAATACTTAAAATTTCTCAAAATACTCTCCCCCTGCATCAATACACTTTAAGAGACGTGTCTGCCACGCCAGGAAGGTACCCTGAAAGTCGTCTCTCAGGAACATAATAACATGCTTTTGGATGTTTTCCATGGTCTCCCAATGCTTTCCTTTCGGCTCTCTCTTTCAGTCCAAATGTGGATATGTGTAGGGTATCAGCAATTTGCTGGATGCTCAATCGACGGTCGGAACGCAAAACTTCGCGCACATGATCCACGTTTTCGTCGATTCTGGCCATTGTTGGGCGTCCATAACGAGGTTCGTCGGCGACCTCCTTAAATGCCTTGTGCTACCTCCTGGACTGTGACCTTGAAGGCCTGTTGAAGCATCTGAAATGTTTCGGTTGCAGTATTTCAAAGCTTCACGCAATACTTGATACTTGATTTACGTTACAAAGTCGAAAAGAAACACTTCACTCGGAGGCACGTCTTTCCGCTCACACTGCTCGGAGCAAACTGGCGATCGGCTACGTTGGAAAGGCAGACCCCCACCACATTGCCCAATATATGGTCTGTGATCGAAGGTATACTGGGCAAACGAAAAGATCCATATTGACAAGATATAAAGAACATATTGCCCACATTAGATATGGGAGGAATGAAAAATCTTGTGTTGCCCAACATGCAATTGAACATGACCACAGTATAGATATTAGTAATTTAAGACTCATTAAAAGTGTTAATAATAACAGGGCTTTGGATGCATATGAAGCAAATAAGAAAATCATGAACCGAGATAAAGGACCGATTCCTTTCAGTCAACTTTATCAATTATTAATATAAGGCTTAATACACTTCACGGTTCATGATTTTTACACGCTTCATTAGGTATGATTTTCATATAAATAGAATATAGTTTAGTTTTAGAATTAGATTAAATCATCTCCTGATGATGCTAACATGTTTAGCGAAACGTGCGTCGAGCAGTTCAAAAAAGTGTTTAGTGGTAAATCTCTTCAAGTTTACTAAATGGGTCACTCTTCTTAAATTTATATTCCGCATCTAGATATTGAAAAAATTGATTTCTCCACTATCGTCATTTACTGTATTATTATGTCGGTGGATAGTTTAGTGTGTAACTATTTTTCTAACTGTTGGTATAATATAGTTCTAATTTGAAAAGGCACTATGTGCCAAACAAGTGTAATATATACAAGTTTCAAATATATTTTTAATATAATTGTAATCTTATATGTGTATATATATATATATATATATATATATATATATATATATATATATATATATATATACATATATATATATACATATATATATATATATACATATATATATATATACATATATATATATATACATATACATATATACATATATATATATATATATATATATATATATATATATATATATATATATATATATATATATATACATATACATATATACATATATATATATATATATATATATATATATATATATATATATATATATATATATATATATATATATATATATATATATATATATATATATAAGATTAAAATTTTAGGCAAATATGAATTGAACAAACAGAAAATTTTTTATTATAAATAAACTAATAAACTTTGTTATAACAGTTACGTCATACATTTTATCACCAACATTGATGTGACAACGTCGCGAACAAATCGAAAACAATGCTATTTCAACATTGCGACAAAACTTGTTTCTGTACGTCAATATTACGATACGCTTCTTATTTACCGAGTCCTAAATAAGAAGGCTTTTCCAGGTCGGCTGTCCAACCATTGCATAGTACGTCTACAAAATTTTAACAATGTAGGCGGCCATCCAAAAAGTCAGTCCTGAAGTCAAAGAACAAATTTTACATCTTATTCAAATGAATTCTACCAGAAGTTTGCCATTGGATTTTAATAGAACACTAAAAGAGTAATTATTCATGTACTCTCATTGACTTTTGGCACCCGTTGGCTTTTCACACAGACAATAATACTGTGAATAGTTTATTGGCAAATAATCAAAAATTTTTTAATCAAAATTTCATCAACCAGCAAAGCTTCTTTCAACAATAATGCGATGGTGGCTATGTGGAAGATTTAATTTAATAAAATAATTAATTATGTGTTTCTTAAAATAATGTGACGGTGGCTGGTATATAAGAGCTACAAAGCTGCCCCTAAAAATTAGTTAATTAGCTTTAGACTTAAATAATTAACTGTTTCTGTTGTGATTTGAGATTGCTTACTTGCTTACTAAATCTGGTATGTTTATATATCTTATTTTCAATTTTGGTTTGTTAAATGCATTTTAATCGTCTGCTGCTATGTAGAACCTCCATATTATAAACTCACAAACCTCCACTGTGATGTGAATTGTTTAAAATGAGTTATTCTGTAAAAAAATGGTGCTAGTAATTTCAACTTTGACATTAAACAACAATAATGTGTAATTTCCTTTTTTGTAACAGAACAAACCAAATTTATACTGAAACGTATCGAATGAATGATCATAAAAATATTACTATTTATATTCGAAGTAAGAAGCCAATGAAACAAAAAACTGAATTTCGATCGATCGAAATATAACAAAACGATAAAACGTTGCCAATTGTTAAGAAAATAAAAAAAAATCTCACTGGTATTCCGCGAAAATGTGTAGGGTGTCATCAATTTGCATTTGGAGCATTTTGTTTTGATGAAATGTTTTAATGAAACCTTTTATTCAATATGACGTAAAGAATCGTTGCTAAAATTTTCGCAAGTTGTTGTCCTTACATCCTACCCTGTATATAATTTAATATTTTAACAAGAAAATTAAGAGTGAGAGCTTTTATTTGACAAGTCATTAAAGGTAAAAAAGACCAATACCTTTTACCTTTTGACTGAGATATCGATAAAAAACCAACCAGGATCGAATAAATTTTCTGAAAAGCAGATTTGTGTACGTTTGGTAGTCATTTCTCGAGGCGGCTACTCTAATCGTATTTTATGGTTCCTGAGAGATTCGCTAAAACTGCCGACACGACCACGTTCGTCCCTCCCTAGCACGTAAATCATGTCGTATTGGAAAATTTTACTAAATTCTACTTGAAATATGAAGACTAAACGTTTAACTCTTGTTTCAGTTTGTGTTCGTACTCAGTTTATGAAACCTTTATTGCATCAGTTACTACACTATAACTTAAGCTTGTTTACTTCCATTAGTGATATTCCATGTACCATGCCACGACAGTCTTAGCCATTAGTTATAATATTATAAAATTATTACAATATAAGAGATATATATTTTTTTTTAGATTTTTATGTTTTATATATAAATTTCAAATATATTTGAAACTTGTATATATTACAATAGTTTGGCACATAGTGCCTTTTCAAATTAGAACTATATTATACCAACAGTTAGAAAAATAGTTACACACTAAACTATCCACCGACATAATAATACAGTAAATGACGATAGTGGAGAAATCAATTTTTTCAATATCTAGATGCGGAATATAAATTTAAGAAGAGTGACCCATTTAGTAAACTTGAAGAGATTTACCACTAAACACTTTTTTGAACTGCTCGACGCACGTTTCGCTAACCATGTTAGCATCATCAGGAGATGATTTAATCTAATTCTAAAACTAAACTATGTTCTATTTATATGAAAACCATACCTAATGAAGCGTGTAAAAATCATGAACCGTGAAGTGTACTAAGCCTTATATTAATAATTGATAAAGTTGACTGAAAGGAATCGGTCCTTTATCTCGGTTCATGATTTTCTTATTTGCTTCATATGCATCCAAAGCCCTGTTATTATTAACACTTTTAATGAGTCTTAAATTACTAATATCTGTACTGTGGACATGTTCAATTACATGTTGGACAACACAAGATTTTTCATTCCTCCCATATCTAATGTGGGCAATATGTTCTTTATATCTTGTCAATATGTATCTTTTCGTTTGCCCAATATACCTTCCATCACAGATCATATATTGGGCAAATATATATATATATATATATATATATATATATATATATATATATATATATATATATATATATATATATATATATATATATATATATGGCTTTACAATTTCCAACACGGCCCTCATTCCCCGGAAGGGGCAACTACCTACAAAGAGAATAAAACAATTCAGAAGCAAAGGGACTAAATTCAGTATCCAAATTTGCCTTCTGCACTGAGGCCAGTTCCTCATAGCCAGGAACTACCGGTACCGATTGCGCCTTTAAACCTGGACAACATGTTTCCGGGTGATTCTAATTCTTCATCAGAAACTTATTCACAACTTTCTGAGAACACCGTTTGTGACCCAATATTTTTACCAACTACCAGTGAACCTCACTAACTTAGAATGAATTAAATGATTTGGTACGTGACATGAGATTGTCAAAACAAAAATCGGATCTTCTTAGTTCTAGACTTTAAAAGTGGAACCTGTTAGATAAAAAATGCCAGTGTTTCACTTTATCGAAAACAGAATATAACATTTTGAAGTTTTTATATAATAGAAGGATCGCAATGTGTAAGTTGTGTTACTAATAATTTAATGAGCTTAATATGGAACATTCACCTTCCGAGTGGCATATGGTCATAGATTCGCCGAAATACAGCCTAAAAGCAGCCTTGCTTCATGAAAGAAACCTATGACAACCAACAACAACAATACTAAATCGCGTTAAATATGAACAGTATCAATGGGATATTTGTCGGAATTTAAAAGTGATAGGTATATTGCTAGAACTTCAAAGGGTTTTTACAAAGCATTACTGTTTTTTGTATATATGGGCTAGTAGGGTAACAAAAGAATATACCAGTAAGAAACATTGGCCTCATAGAACCTTTTTTGAACCTGGTACTTCAAACATAAAATATGCCCCCTTGTTAACCCAAAAAAGGTGCTGCTTCCGCCTCCCAAAATTAAGCTTGGACTAATAAAAAACTTTGTCAAAGCCATGTACAAAGAAGGAAATTGTTTCAAGTACCTAAACGAAATATTTCCTCAATTAACTGATGCAAAACTAAAAGAAGTCATATTTATTGGACCTCAAATAAAGAAACTTGTATGTAATTTCCATTTTCAAGAAAAATTAAATGAAAAGGAATTGGCAGCTTGGAAGTGTTTTGCAGATTTAGTGAAAGGATTTCTGGGCAACAAGAAAAATGAAAACTATGAAAACCTCTTAGATAAACTCTTGAAAGCCTATGAAATACTAGGGTGTCGTATATTATTCCGGATTATTTTTGAAAAATTTGGGTGCAGTTAGCGACGAACAAACAGAGAGGTTTCACCAGGACATCAAGATGATGGAAGCAAGATACTAGGGAATCTGGAACCCATCTATGTTGGGCGACTGCTGCTCGTTTTTAAAAAGAGATGATGCTACAGAAGACAAGAGGAAAAAGTTAACGTTTTTGTCGCTCTATGACATCTCATGTATCATATATTTTTTTCGCATAATCCTCAGTAATGTCTTTGCATAAATTTAAGAAATTTTACATGTTTATATTAAATAAATATTAAATTGTCAAAATATGTCGTCTCCTTTTTTCCCACTATCGACCCCCTTTAACAAAAAAACTGTACGTGTTACAGTAATTAGCTTATCATTTTCGGATTTAGAATTACAATATAAATTTGTTGACAAGTGTAATTAATGATTTCCGGTTTTATTTTGTCGTCTTCTGTTTCACTTTTTTTTGTTTTTCTTTCTAATTCAAATATTTCTCCCTTTTGTTTAATATTTTTATCAAATTTCAAAAAGTTATGAAAACAAAGTTGCCTGTTAAACAGTTTAATACTCTTAAGTTGATATTTGAGATAATGATGACCTTGGATTCTACAACAAAAGTGCTGTATCTCTTTTCCGGCCAAATTAATTAATAATTTTCTATAAACGAGGGCGCTGTTCAGCTATAACAAAGATATAATAATTCAAAGAATTTAAAATGAAGGCAAATATTAACATCGTAAACGCAAGCTTTAATTAATATATAGAATTTAAAAATATGTTAAACTAAATTATTATAAATGCCCCCATTCTTTTGCAAATGCCCGGAGATATTGAGAATGCAATCACGTTCGCAAGATTAAAAGTCCATTCGGGCGTAATTAAAATTGACGAATTAAAATCTATAGTAATAATTTTTAGTTATTTATGTTAATTCATTTTTCATAATGCTATTGGCCGACACTACAAAAAAATACTGTTCCTAAAATTGGATAATCACAAATATCATGATACAATTAATGGAAATCAATTTTTTTTAGTTTAGTTTCTATTGTTTATTTATATATTACATGGTAATAAACAGGCCAAAGCTGATAAATAAATACTCTAATCAATGAATTTAAAGATAAGTAACGAACACAGAGATATTCATCGTACTGGCGTTAAATTTAATTCAACAAGCAAGTTGAGGAGGTGTGTAAATTAGTAATGAGACTGAAAGTATAGCGCTTGATCTGTCAAAAGCTGTTGCTTCCCTGGAGTATGCATCTTCAGTACAAGGTTGAACTTCCTAGAGTCACTTAGTGGTCTACTTTTCTTCGTGAACTGATTTTTTCTATTTAGTTGTGAAAATGAGTAACAACAATTTCGTGTGCGCTATATATAAAAATTTTGTTTCAGACTTGGACTCAGTGCGACGGAAACTTCAGCAACTTCAGACTTATGAAAGCAGCGTCTTGCGAAGGGTGCAAGTTTTTCGGTTGTTTAAGGTAATTTCATAAGGTCGAGACAAGATTTAAGACGAATCTCGCAGCGGAAGGCCTTGAACTACAAGAAGTGATGAAAATATCGGCAGACTCCGAGATCACGTACATTCTGATCGTCAGAAGGGTTGAATTTAAGTCACACGATCGCTCATCATATTACGACCAATGAATTGGGGACTAAGAAAAAACTTTTTACATGATCAAAAGGACCTCACTACGACCAAAAAATAAAAGCGAATCATTTGTCCGTGAGACATTTTCGTTTTTGCCGGATTGAAAATTCACCTCAAATGATACCATTTTAGGGCATTGGTAAACATTGGAAAGCTCGTACCTGGTCAGCTGAATGTGATTCCAGTGTCTGAGTTCCAGCATGCTATGAAAAGTTGATAGACTGCCTGCAGCGCTTTGTGGTTTTCCAAGACAACTACTTTGAAGGAAACAATGTAGAATAGACGTTTCATTTCAAAAATAAAAGTATTTAAAAAATCTCATGACTTCATTTACAAACTCCGCATTAGTAATTTAAATAAAAATTGAAACAATTAGTAAACAAACAGATTTTGTGCAACATATATGGATCCTATTTTATACAATTTCACCCTAAAAATAATGCTAATCCGTACGAAAATAGAGATGCAGAAGAACACGCAAACAAGCAAAACACTTTTATTGGAAATAATATGAATTAGTATAAGGAATAGCGTGATTCCCTTTCTAGTGTTGTATTCATAAGTATGTGTAAGGAATAAGAAACGAAATCTGGGATGTCCAAAAAGAATATATAAAGATGTAATAAGATCGTCTCTAACGACAGACCCCCAAATAGCCTGAAAATACATGTAACCTATTATTTTCTCTTTTGAGAACAAAATAAAAAATATATAGATCACAACGACGGCAGCTGTTCGCCGGGAGCACCGGGAAGAAGCTCCAGAATGAAGCTGCGCAACCTTTTGGGCGCCACCCGTTTACTTCATATAGCTTATATTTAGAATAGACCCTCAAACCGGGAAGGGGTCTATCTTAAATAAAACTGTTTATTGGATTTTATACATTTAATTCACAGAAGCACACTAAAAAAAAAACGACACAAAGCACATCAAAAGATGAAAAAACAACTATAAAATAAAAGACACAGGAAGGTGGTTCGCTAAAACTTACCGTGAAAAAAAAAATTAAAACTTAAACAAGTCGATCTAAATTACTCCAGCTGGTCTCTATGTGCCTATACTTATAAATTAGAGGTTATTAACTCTAACTAATATATATATATATATATATATATATATATATATATTATATATATATATATATATATATATATATATATATATATATATATATGTAGTGTTAGATTTTTCTTGGACTGCGTCCAGTGAGACAACAGTAGCTGAGTGTCATCACACACCCAACCGTTGGGTTCCACAATCTCATGTGGAGCACACAACAACCTGCGTCTAAACCGCCTAAATGAACATTTTTGTTGGTTGCTTGACCGGGAAGGAGCCCCACCTATCCCTTCAACTGGATGACATATGTTTCGTCTCTCGGGGTTCAGACTCATCAGGGCGCCGACATATACCATACCATCAAGAATAGTGGATATGTGGATAGGGTCTCCCTATTCTAGATGGTATGGTATATGTCGGCGCAGTTGAAGGGATAGGTGGGGCTCCTTCCCGGTCAAGCGACCAACAAAAATCATATAGATCATATCATATATATATATATATATATATATATATATATATATATATATATATATATATATATATATATATATATATATATACATATACAACTCAAGGGTAATCAAATATGATCAAACGGCAAATACAGTACATGAACATATAATAAAAATGTGTTTGTCTGGTCTTATTTCCTGATGGTTGCTCTTCCTGCCTCTCCCGTACTAGATGTCCAAAAACACTGAGCACGACTACGGGCAATCCGGTATCCTTATGCGGGGGTCCCGAAATAATCTCGATCTGACTAACCGGTTACTGTGCCATGTGGCCCCAAAATGAGTGAGGTTTTCACAATGGTCTGGCTCTGAAATAAGTGGTCTTTCCATTGCCTGGTCTCTGTTGACCGGATTATCTGCTGCCGGGTCGTAAAACCCTCTACAAGAATATCAATAAAAATAAACCCAAGTCTGACTTGGCCAGCAAATCTACGTACCTCTGTCAGAAGTCAGAAGGGCAAGGCGCGAAAACGTCCGCTCGCCTGGAGATTTGGAGTTAGACTATCTTGGCCTTGTCCTAACGATACAAGAGCTTTTTCAATTAAAAATTTGACCGAAATAAACTTACCAGTAACGATCAAGAATTCGTGAGCGCTACCAGTAGCGATCAACAATTTGTGACCATTGCAGACATACAAAGCTGTTCATGAGGAAAATAATCTTCACGGTGCTCCATGGGGAAAAATCGTCAAAAAGCCGCCACCAAAAGGCCGGCGTGAAAAACTAAACAGACTGAATCGCGTGAGGCAATTCTGTATCCTCCTAACCTTAAATGTCCAGCCTCAAGAAGAACGTGTAGTTCTAAGCTGGGTCATTTGAGCCACTATAAAACCCATAATTCTTCAACAATGGGTCAACAAAACTAAGAACCATGGCTGAGGTCATAGTCGTATCGGGTTGATAGCCATCATCATTCATAAGTATAACAAAAACAACAAAACGAGAGTACCCCGATTGAACGCCTTAATAGAGAAGCAGGTTAAATATTCGCTACGATCATTTTGAGAAGGTGGGGAGTTGGAGCTTATGGGTTTATAGATCATCATTTGATTTTTCAAGTTTTCAATCAGGGAATAAGTGATAATCATCAATGTAATATGATCGATTTTTTTATCATGGTAACAAACAACTGCCAATCCATTTCTATTGGTTGATATAACATGTTTATAACACAGCTATATGAAGAGTAGGCATTTTTTAGATGTAACTTGTTTTTCTCGGCTCTTAGAGTCCTTTTTACACTACTATATTGTAAATGGCCCAGTTTTATTGCAGCTATCTCCCGCAAGTATTTTCTAGAAAATGTGTATTGTTGACAAATTTGGGTTATTTTTATTTTACAGATAATTCGTGTAACAACAAAAGATATTTCTAAAAAACGATAAGTTTTTTATTTAAACACCTTCTCACACTGATTTGGATCCATCGCTTGAGCGTTGCATTATTTATGTCCATAATTCCATAACTAATTTTAGCACTTATGGCACATACCGTGGTATGTTTACTATTTTACTGTCTTAAGGATTTGTTGACCAGCACCTTTCCAGTCACTATCGGGAACATATTTGCCAAGTTTAAAAATCGTACCATGTTCTTTAAAAATATTTATGTATTATTTTTTAATTATGGCAAATATTCTATCAGGGGGAATGTAGGAGAGACCAACCATAGGAAATACTAACTCGATTGTTTTAATAGGGCTGGTTTGATTACTTAACGATTTTAAGAAAATAGATAACAAAATAGTGTGTTTATTTTGGCCACCACACCCATCGGCAACAAATGGTACTGTATCTGCTCCCTGTAAGTTGCTATTATTTAATATAAAAAACACACAGCTCGCAATTTCATTGACACCTTTTACATCTTTATCTTCCCTCCATGTAAAATATTTAATTTTTTTCAGTCCAATCACACTAGTATAATTAAAAAATATATAGTTGTCTACTGTAATAAGTGCTTTAATCGAGTATCTTGGGTGGTTCAAAATTTTTCTGACAATCAAAAAAAAATTGTCAGAAGGCCGTCCTATTTATTTTCTAGTTTTTGGAAAAATGTTTTAGCTCTGAGCTTATGTATACGATACTCCGTTGTTAGCGTCGTTTTAGAAGATGCATCTTTTTCATTCATAATTTTTCCCTAAGTTCGAGGCGAGCAAATATCGATGCGAAGAGATCCAAACACGATATTGAAGCATGAATTAAAAATACCAAAGTAGCTTTCTTTTACATTTTCATGTAGTCTTCTCGTTGAAATATCTTCCACATTTTTCTGATATTTAGATTTCATTGGTCAGATAGCAGCGACAAACAATTTTCGTTCTGCAATAATGAAGCTCCAATGACCTAACTTCTTAAGGAATTGATTAATTTCGTCTCTTCTTTTGGAAAATATATTTGTCTTCGTATCTCCACCTTTTTGAAAGTGTAGATTCACTCCTTTTTCTCTGTCTCCACCAATACACAAAATTCCGACAAACGAGTTTTTATACACAGGAAGTAACCGCTTATTCCTCTCTGTTTGGACTCAATATGTAGTTAAAAACTTTCGAGATAGATCATATTTTTGAAATGAAACTTCTTAGGCGGCGATTCGATAATCGATAATTTGACGAGAATTGAGAGTGAAAATTTAAGGATGCGTCACATAAGTAGCTGAATTTAATTAAATGTATATTAAAATAGGTAGCCGTGATAGTAAAAATGTTGTATAACTTTGTGTAATAATCGCATGCAAACCGCAGAATTCACATTCCATCTTCAGAATAAATAATATCCTTTTAAATGGGTAAATAGAAAAAATAAGAAGAAATACACGCATTTACAGGAAAAGCGGATTTGTATACGTTTGGTATTCATTTCATGACGCGGTGCCTCTAATCGTATTTTATGGATCCTGCGAGATTCGGTAAAATGGCCGACGTAGCCGCATTTGATGTTCCCTCGCGAATAAATCATGTGAAGGTAGAAAATTTCGGTAAATTCTACTTGAAATATGGAGAATAAACGTTCACTTATTGTTTCAGTTTGCATCCATGCTCGGTATATGAAACAATTATCATGTCAGACTGTAATTTATAATTATATTCGTTGAATTAGTTGTACCCTAATACATACATTTTATCGAGTAAATACATATTAGAAAGGGTTGTTCCATAAGCGTGTCAGAACTTAAATAAGGCCCAATTAACTACAAGTGATAATTGTCTAATTTTTATTTTACTTTATTAAAAACCAATAATGGCTTTATGTTTTGAAAATGATATCGTTCAAATGTCCCCCATGACTTGTCCCCCAGTAGAATGCATTCTGGACAGACCCCCACTTCGTTGAGCAAAAATAAGTGCAGGATATAGGCCGACGACAATCCTCAAGACAAAATCAAAATTACCGACCAATCACTTGTATTTATGATTGTGTCGCATGTTAATCCTTTATAGCCTCAAGTGACAATTTTATAACAAACCTAGAAAATCTTGCCGCTGAGTATAATTAATACATTCAAATCGATGTTACATTACTATAACACACTATTGAACAAATTAGTAGGCACATCAAATCATAGATGGCGTAACCTATCGAATTCTGTCAGTCTGAACTTTGACGTTAGCTAACAATAAGTTTGTACTCGTGCAAATTTTATATTTTACAATAAAATACGAAAAGTGCGTATATATATATATATATATATATATATATATATATATATATATATATTTATCAAATGATAAAACATTATTTTGTAATTATACTGTCCTTAACCGTTTTAATGTTGGAAGTGACCATAGAATAGTACGAGCAAAGGTTAAGATAAACTGTTGAAGAGAACGTAGACGAATGTTAAGATCGAAGAAGGGCAAAGTGAATTCTGAGAAACTGCTGCAGAGTAGCAACGATTTTGAGATTGCTTTGTCGAACCGCTTTGCTGTGTTGCAAGACCCAGAAGAAATGGAAATAACAGATCAGTATGAAAAAAAAAGTCGAAAATGTGGTTGAAACTTCATTTTCCATCATTGGAAAGGCCAAAGAATTGAAATGGAAGTGGACAGGTCATGTAGCGAGACGATGCAATGACAGATGGATCAAAGCAATTCTGGAAATGGATGCCGCTTGATCATAAACGGCCGCAAAGAAGGGCGAAAACACGATGGAGGGATGACATCATCAAGTATATTGGTCCTGAATGGCAGAGGAAAGCTCAGGACCGTTCGAATTGGAAGCATGCTGGGGAGGCCTTCATCATGCAGTGGATCGACAATGGTGTCAGCCGATCATCGTTGTTTCGTCCTTCTTCGCTGACGTTTATGATCAAGCGGTATCTATTCCAGAATTGCTTTGGTTCATCTGTCATTGCATCGTCTCGCAACGATGACCTGTTCACTTCCAATTCAATTCTTTCGCCTTTCCAATGATGTCACATACCTTCGTTTGTTCTCTGATCCATATGCAGGTCTTTCTGTCCCGCTTTGTAGTGCCAAGCATACACCTTTCCATTCTCCTCTGTGCAACCCACCCATCCCTCCAATTAGAAAGCATATGTTTCGCCTCTCGATGTTTAGGCTCTTCAGGGTACCGACATTTGTTCTCTTGTCAAGAACAGAGAAAACCTATCCACAATCAACCACCCATACTTTCGCCGACTTCCGTCGGATGGCGTATATATGTAATGTAAGACTTCTTTTGTCAGCGTCCAAGGAGACAATAGTAGTTGAATATCACATACACCCAACCGCTGGGTTCCACAATCTCATGTGGCACACACAACAACCTGCGTCTCCGCCCAAATGAACATTTTGTTAGGTACTTGACTGGGGACGAATTGCGCTTTTGAAATATAACATTTGTGTTTGCTTTTCCTTTTTTTTGTCTTAGTTCTAGAGGAATGTTATCTAAATATTCGGGTGAGTT
>JARFXV010000804.1:0-306263 GCA_031761425.1 Cosmopolites sordidus
GTCTTTTTTAGATCGGATCCGCTTATTCGAATGTTCTTACTAATGTTTTGATTAAATTCCTAATGAGACACTGTCAGAACTCAGGTATTCCATCCTCTAAATCCAAAGGGTGTCAAACAATAGCTTACTTATTTTCTTTTTGAAAAAATTGATTTATATGGAGAATGAGGTGTGGTGTAGAACTATCTGTTTCCACCGTCGGTTTACATAGAATACGAATTGATTATGTTTAAAAGGACACAGCTGTGCAGGAACTAAATTAATTTGCTTTCCCACATTTTTACGAAAATAGAATTTTCTATTTTAAAATCCATAACGTTATGTATTGATTAATATAATTTGAAACATCAAGAAAACCAACACTGTAATTATCCACCATCTGCTACCAACCAAATTTCACACCGCTCATACTGCTATATCATTTTCTATTATCCGAACCATATTGTGATTATTTCTCGGTTCTCTGACTCGTTCGAATGTGCCGTAATCTCGCGCGTCGCACGTAATTAAATGGCCAAACGAACGTGCTAATCATAACGTTTTGATAACGCGAGCCACCGGACGACCGTTTCCGGCCAGTACGACCGCATAGCAGGTCTGCGTCCATACGTTTCGTGTACGATGTGACGCAATAATGGGTCGTAATGATTCTGTCACTGTCCAGATGATAATAATACTGATTTATGGATGGAAAATGGGTACGGGCACTGCTGGATGCGTTGTATTGATTTACGTTCTGATTAATTTTTGTTTAGATATCGTATTTCGTTTTGTATTGTTCCGATCCTGAAAAATATATCTTATGAAGCATACACTGCAGTGATATATATATATATATATATATATATATATATATATATATATATATATATATATATATATACATATATATATATATATATATATATATATATATATATATATATATATATATATATATATATATATATATATATATATATTCAACTTTTTGCTTTGAACTTCGATTCAACTTTTTGCATAGAAATAACCTTAGACTTTTCTTGTGTTTCTACATATATATATATATATATATATATATATATATATATATATATATATATATATATATATATATATATATATATATGTAGAAACACAAGAAAAGTCTAAGGTTATTTCTATGCAAAAAGTTGAATCGTTTATTCCCTTAAATTCTTATATTTTATTTATTCTGCCGTTCTTTTCCTGATAAACCACATGGCAAATATTGTGTTCTACATTGCAAATAATGTGGTTTATAATATGGAACGACAACATTAAACTTGTCAAATTATGAATCTGGTAGTAGGCCTTCTTGAAGCTGATATGCGGCAAGTTACCTGAGCGGATAGGTGTTCAAATATCATCATTCGGCTATGGAGGCGGTTTAGGGAAACATAAAGTTTATCTGAACAACATCCAGGAGGAGGACGCTATACTGCAGCTCAAGATACATTTTTAGTTTTAACTGCAAGAAGACAACTTACGCACACAGAACACGAGATGGTTACGGAGTTACATCGAACGCATAACTTAATTGTTAGCTGAGATACTGTAAGACATTCTCTCCATGAAGCCCATCTCCATTATCGACGAACGTTTAGATGCCCATTTCTTTCAACAGGCAATCGTGGCGCAAGATTAAACTGTTGTCGAGAATTTTAAAATTGGAATGAAACTGCTTGGTTTACAATTTTGTTCACTGATGAATACAGATTTGGATTTGGAGACGATCCAGATATTTGGAACGCATGGCACATGGAGACGATCCTAAGATTTGAAGCGATTGAGGCACATCTAGGAGGTGTATTCTTTCAAAGGCGGTACTGTTATGGTATGGGGTGGAATCGTTATTGGCGATCGAGCTCATTTTTCCAAATGGATTTTTGGCAGCTCAGCTGTATTTGGATAATATTCTCCAACCCATTGTGCGTTCATTTGCTGGTGGTGTTGGTGAAAACTTCCATCTCATGCACGACTATGCTCGTCCACATACCGCGGGTGTTGTGACAAACTGGTTAATCAACTAGGGAATTAACACACTGTCATGGCCAGCACAATCACCTGGAGCATGTATGCGACATGTTTCACAGAATGATTGCCTCACACATGGCCAACATTCCAAATGCTTTTAAATTCAGGGCTTCTAACAAGAGAATGTGCACGTTTTCCCTTTGAGGATATACATCACATTATTGTATCTATAAACAATAGATGTAGAGCTGTTATTAACCACCGTGGAGGTCCTACTCTGTTTTAAAATTTGTTTGATGTTTTGCTTTCTCAGGAATGTTATGTATGCCTTATTAAAAATGCTAAATTTATTTATTTATTTTTGAAAATACTTTCTTATTATACCAGGTGTCCCATTAAGCATGGATCGCGGCCATATCTTGAAAACTATTTATCCCACAGCTTTGGGGAAAAAAAATTGTACTAAAATGATCATGAGAAATTCACCAAAAATATTTTTAAGCTTCTAAAACGACCGCAAGAGGGCGTGACGAGCTAAACATTTTTAAAAATCATTGTTTTTGTGTATTTTCAAGTGTTAACCGAGTAAGAAAAATTCTCAGTTATAATTAGCAATCTGTCTCCTACAACTTTGTTTTATGACATTTTGTCGTAATTTCACGAATAGAGGGGCGGGGGGAGTTTTACCTATTGAGATAAAAAGTCGTCTAATGTCCGTTTGCCTTAACCGATTTTCCTCAATTTGGATTCATTTAAAAGGCAATTGCTGGGACAATCAGATAATTCGGGAGATAAATTATTTAGTTTATAAATGAAACCGCTAGGTGGCGTTACATTCAACAATAGAATTTGTGAAGTTTTGTTCAGTTTTTCAAATGGAATGGTACAGCTTTTACTACATGGCAAAAAAGGTAATTTAAAGAAGAATCGTCCAGTGACAACCCGAAATCGATATCTCTGACATGTCAAGAGATATTTCGATTTTTCTGAAAAAAATCAGTTAGTTTTAATTTTTACCGTAATATTAAGTTAAAAATTGGTCTTAATATTTAGGTCGCAATTGCAACCACAACAATTTTATTTAAAAAATAAAATTATCTATTCAGTATCAATCATCACAAATGTTCTAATCCTGACCTTGATAATATTTTCTAATTTAATTACATAAGCGGAAAAAATGCCTTTCCCCAATTGTTGCATTTTCTCTTTTGTGATGCTTAAATACTACTTGACAGAATATTGAAATCAGTCATTAATAAATATACCTACTCTTTCTTTTAAACTAAATGAATGGATGAATAAAATTATGCATTTTCGGGTTTCCAAATAAACGCATGCAATCCTTAGGTACATTACACAAAGAGTGTAAGAAGGGAACCATGGAAACAAACAAAAAGGGTCAAATTAACTTGTCAGTTTTGAAATGCATTACATTTTCAACATTGCATTCATTAATTATTAATAATTATTTTAATAATATCTAATAATGCCTTTTACGAATAACGAGACCTATGACATGTTGGCGGTGTATTTCCAATGTTTTGAAAATGCATGTATTGCAGAGTGGCAATATACAAGTCAATATCCCGAAAGAAGGCATTATTCGAAGAAGGTGTTTACACGTCTAGCAAGACGCTTACGAGAAACAGGAATTGTGCATCCAGATCCAGTCCGCACCATGTTACGTTCGATTAGTAATGGAGATAATGTCGTAAATGTTCTGGCTTATGTTGAAACCAACCCCCATTTAAGTATCAGACAAATATCTGAAGAATTAGGTGTTAGCAAGACATCCGTTCATCGAATCTTAAGAGATAACAAGCTGCACCCCTATCATGTTGTCTTACACCAAGCCTTTTTGGATAACGATTTCGACAGACGATTAGACTATTGTCACTGGTTAAAAAATATGTGTAGTGGAAATAAACAATTAAATTAATTAAAACGCATACTATGGATTGATGAAGCTACTTTTAGCAGTGATGGAGGCGTTAACTTACATAATATGCACTACTGGGCAGTTGCTAATCCACACTGGATGTTAGAAACCAACCACCAAAATAGATGGAGTGTGAACGTATGGTGTGGTGTTTTGGGAGACAAAATTATTGGTCCCTTTATTTTTAATGGACATTTGAATAGTGAAACATATTTAAATTTTTTACAAAATGGACTGCCAGAACTAATGGAAGATGTTTCGTTGGAAACAAGAAGACAAATGTGGTACCAGCATGATGGATGCCCTGCCCACTTCTCGCAGGTGGTTCGAAACTTCTTGGATGCTTCGTTTCCAAATCGTTGGATAGGACGGGGTAGTTTATTTTCATGGCCGGCGCGCTCACCGGATTTGACAGTCCTCGATTTTTACTTGTGGGAAAGACTAAAAGACCTTGTTTTTCAAACTCGTCGTACCACACGAGAAAACATGATTGAAAGAATTCAAAATTCAATAACCAGCATTTCAAGAGCGGAAATTGAAGCTGTCGTTTTTAGTACTCGTCGAAAAATAAATCTTTGCATTTCTAAGGATGGAAGGCATTTTGAACATTTAGAAAGGCGTTAAAGTTCAGCTTCTGTTAATTATTAGACTGTTGTGCTGTTAATTTTATTTGACTGTTGTTATTATTATTATCTTCGTTGTCGGCCCGTTGGCCTTTAAACCTCCAAATTTAAAGCTCCAAATTAATATGGCACGAAGAATTTGGACCAGTCCTAAGCCTGGGTAAAGTATGAAGGAAGTCAAACATTAGGTTAATATTTTTTTAACTTAATGCAGGTAGTAGCGAAATAATAACTGATTTTTTCAGAAAAATCGAAATATCTCTTGACATGTCAGAGATATCGATTTCGGGTTTTCACTGGATGATTCCTCTTTAAATTACCTTTCTAGCCATGTAATAAAAGCTGTACCATTCCATTTGAAAAAACTGAACAAAACTTCAAAAATACTATTGTTGAATGTGCCACCTCACGGTTTCATTTATAAAGTAAATAATTTATCTCCCAGATTATCTGATTGTCCCAGCAATTGCCTTTTAAATGAATCCAAATTGAGGAAAATCGGTTTAGGCAAACGGACATTAGACGACTTTTTATTTAAATAAGTAACCCCCCCCCCACTTCTTTATTGGCGAAGTTACGACAAAATGTCATAAAACAATGTTGTAGGAGACAGTTCGCTAATTATAACTGAGAATTTTTCTTACTCGGTTAACACTTGAAAATACGCAAAAACAATGATTTTTAAAAATGTTTAGCTCGTCACGCCCTCTTGCGGTCGTTTTAGAAGCTTAAAAATATTTTTGGTGAATTTCTCATGATCATTTTTATTACTGTGGGATAAATAGTTTTCAAGATACGGCCGCGATCCATCCTTAATGGGACACCTGGTATATAAAAAATGTTTTTTTTGTAACATTATGAAATAATAAAAATAACACCATATATAAATTTTTTTCAATAACTTTTTGTGTCTCACAAAACCGTGGCGGGGTATAGCTTTGTTTTTTCTAATCGAACACCCTATATGTTCATTCATTTTTGCATTCTGCTATTAATTTTAATCATATTTGTAAAACATGTACCTAAACCCAGTGGTTTTACCGGTATCCGCCATTTTATAAAAAATATCGGTTTTGCAGAATCTATTTTGCAGTGTCGTATATCATTTATTTTTTGATGTAGGATTATCATATTTGGTAGTAATATTAGGAGTTATGACTTTAGATTGCATTTAATGAGCATTTGAGCAATGAGAGACCGAAACATATGCCCTCCAGTTCAAGGGATGGGTGGGGCTCATACATATATATATATATATATATATATATATATATATACTTGACCACGATTGGTTATTTGTTGATTGTTTGACGTCTTGTTATTAAATTTAACGCAAAACTTGGTAAAACTGCGTCGGAAACATTCCGGTTGATGGAATAAGTGTATAGTGATGATTGTATAAGCAGAACAAATGTTTTTCTGTGGCATAAACCTTTCTCGGATGCAAGAGTGTCGCTAGAAGATGACAAACGTGACGGGAGAGTAATTTCAGCTTGCACCCCCAAAATGATCGAAAAAGTTTTAATGTTTCACTAAAAATGATGGAAGAGGCTTTGAATGTCGGCAAAGAAATGATTCGACTCATTCTTCACAAGGATTTAAATAAAACAAAGGTGTGTGCAAAGTTTGTTTCATACACATCGACGGAGGAGCAGAAATCACTTCGTGTCAATCATTCCAGAGAGGTCGTCGCAGGCGCCAGAAATGATCAAATTTCCTGAAATCAATTGTTACGGGATATAAATTTGCTTTGTTGTCAATACTATCCAGAAACTAAGCTCCAAAGTGCAGATTGGAAATCGAAAAACTCACCACATACAAAAAAAAAACACGAAAAAGTCCTTCAAAAATCAGGACAATGTTCATTGTTTTCTTCGATAGCAAAGGCATCATCCACAAAGAGTTCATTCCAACTGGCCAAACTGTCACTGGGCAGTACTATTTAGAAGTCATGAAACGATGGATGCACAGAATTCGTCGCATTCGGCCAGAATATCACGATCCAGACAGCTGGAGTTTTGTTGCACGATAATGCGCCATGCCACACATTCTTAATTGTGTGTCAATTTTTGGCCCGAAACCAAGTCTGTGTGATCAACCATCCATCGTATTTATCAGATTCAGTCCATTGTGGCTTCTTCTGGTTCCCAAAGTTAAAATGGTGTGTTTTGAAGACATTCATATATATATTATTAGGTGCGTATCATGCAAACGCCGGTTGGATCACGCAAAGCATTCTGACTCATTTTCGAGGGTTCTTTCTGATCCTTTACACTTCTCTCAACCTTTCTCCGTAGATTCTCTTTCTTTTCTACGTCCCCCTTATCCCCGATCTCCTCGAAACTTCGCTCTCTGATGCAACATTCCACATAAGTATTTTTTTTCTGTACGTTCATCTATCCTCAATCTCTGTCGGCCAATTTGTGCTTTTCCCAGATCCGCTCTGACTTGTACGATCCATGGTACTGTTAATTCGACTGCTTGTATGTATGTAAGAATTCCGTTGGTGAATTGTGTCGGTGGGAGTCTACTGATATGTCCATAGAATTTCAAACTTCTTTTTCTTATGTCCGGCGCTACGCTGGACATTCTGTCTGTGGTCTTTCGAGAATGTAGTCTGTATCCTTCCTCCGTCAATTTTGGGCCGAGAAATTTCCTCATAATTTTGCGTTCTTCTTTTAGTATATGTTCTATGCCGCTTTTTGTGTGGAGTATAAGTGTCTCGCATGCGAATAGTACCTCTGGTTTGATTTCTTACTGTAGATGTTGTGTGTATTGCCGTATGCCCTCTTCATCTTCTGTAATCGAGCTTTTTGTGCTATCTTCTCTCCTCCTGTGGGTTTGAGGATCTCGCCCAGGTATTTAAAGTGAGTGACCATATTTATTTTGCCGTATTTGGTGTTCAAATTTTGGATATCTAATTTTGAGCAGAAAAATTTGTTTTTTTGAAAGGAGATTGGTAGGCCGACTTTCTCTGCACATTCCTTGAGGACTTCTAGCCGTTTGGTTGCTCTTTTTTTATTATCTGCGAATATGGCTAGGTCGTCTGCGAAGGCTAGGCTTAATATTTCTATGTTGTTTTTGGGTCTTCCGAGTCGTATTGGTTTCCAGTGTCCTTGATTTTCCAGTTCTTTTTCCCTTTCCCTTATGACTTTATCCAGGGCAAGGTTGAAGAGGAGTGGGGATAACCTATCTCCTTGGCGTACTCCGGTTTTAATCAGTGAATCATAAATTTCACTTTTGAGGTTGTGTCGGCCAGTGTCTGCTTGATGGGGATGTTCCTGATAGCTTTGTATTTCAGTATTATTTTTAAGTTAAATATTTATTCAGTGCCTGAGCGACCATGGCGAAAGCCTGCCTGGTACTCGCCAATTTTGTATTTTCTGTCTCCCTTCTTATTCAGTGGGTTGATAAGAGCACATTTCCATTCATCTGGTAATTTTTCTGTTTGTCAGCTGTTTGTGATAATTTGCGTAAGTTCTTCCAATGAATTTGGTCCGAGGTTTTTCAATAGTTTTGCGGTGATACCATCTTCACCGGATGTCGTGTTATTCTTTAGTTTGCATATGTGCCTGTGGATTTCTTCCTGTGTTGGTGGTGGTGATTCCAAGTGGGTATAGATACAATTTTCCATTGGAAATCTTGTGTCACCTTTGGGGCAATTGAGGAGATCAAAGAAATACTGTGCCAGCTCCTGGCAATTTTCCTGATTGGTTAGCGCTAATCTCCCATTCCGCTTTCCGAAGCAAAGATTTTGTGGTGTATATCCACGGATTTACCTTGCGAAAGTTCTATAAAAGTCTCTCGTGTTGTAATTGCAGAAATTCTTCTCTATAGAGTCTAGTTGTTCCTTTATGTACTCCCTTTTTTTTTAGTTTACCTGATAACCTTTGCGGTCTGTTTTCTAGTCACGTCAAAAAGCTGTTGACTTTCTGGTGATTTTTTAGTGTTATATTTTTGAAATGCTCGTTTGCGTCGCTGCAATGCTTTCTGCAACTTTTGCATTCCGTCGCTGCAACTTTCGCATTCCGAGTGCAACCAAGGGTGTTTTGTGTTCTTTTACAATGGGACCAGTTCCTTTTCATTTTTCAGTGGGATCAGTTCCCTTTCTTCCCGGTCGGATGGCGTATATATGCAGTGTTAGAATTCTTTGGACTGTGTCCAATGAGACAACAGTGCTGAGTGTCATGTCATGTCTTCCAATGGCAGGGATGGGTGGGGCCCGTCCCCAGTCAAGTAATCAACAAAATATTCATTTAGATGGAGACGCAGGTTGTTGTGTATTCCACATGAGATTGTGGAACCCAGGAGTTGGGTGTCTGATGACACTCAGCACTGTTGTCTCATTGGACGCAGTCTAAAGAATTCTAACACTGCACATGCAAACACTGCACAAACACTGCACTGCAAAAAAACAAGACGATCATCACATTTCATATCACATTTTCACTTCAGAATTATAAACGATTTTTTAATTGTATTTAATAATTTCACCAATAAAGTAAATTTTAATATTTTGCCGCACTGAATTAGGCAAGAATAATGCAATTTGAAACAATATTAATATTTTGTTTCTAAAAATATTTTGGTCGATATAATTTAATGGTTATTACATACAAAATTTCAAATTCAGGCCACAAGGCAATTTGCAATATTTACAGCGTGAAAACGGCATTTTCCGAAGGTTTAATTTGTTTTTCGACACATTCGACACACAGGAAAATAAAAAAAAAAGCATTCTATTAAAAGCGCGGGATATTAAAGGTATGTTGAGACTTAAATACGTAAATAGTAAAGGATTTTCTGACGAGTGTACTACTGTTTAGCTTTCTTCAGTTGTTGGTAACGTTAGTGGTTTTTAGTTTAAATTGCTAAGTGGTTTCCTGGAAAAAGTATTCCTGATTATTAACTCTTTTAGTTTGGTTCCCTTGCTTATTACAGAAATACCTCTTAACTTATTTTTAAAATGAAGTTTGCGATTTTGTTTAATAGGATAATTCAAATGTTCCCGAAGTTTATTTTTTGCCATTTTCATATCTGTGTTTGAAGTTAATTAATTTGTTTATGCTGTTTTTTAGATATTTTTATCATATATAGCTGATATGTTGAGAAATGCTAAAGCATCCACGTGGAAATTTTCTTTGCTTTTTAATATTCTTTTCCACGGATTATGCACCTTTTCGCGCATTCCTTGGAGTTACCCAATGCTAGACGAATCACGAACGGTCTTGCGCAGTCTGACTGTTTCGGACGTTTACCATACGATAGCATGAATTGCATGTAGTTGTAGCCAATATTCGACATTTGGTCATTTCTTCTTCTGCTCTCCAAACTTTAAGCTTGAGCTCAACAACAGCTGGGAGTTTAGTCAGTAACGGGTTTTGGGAGGCGGTTGCTGATGTTTTGGTTGCGAATGATGGAAATGTAGAGCATCCACGTGAAGAACGGATAATTTTTCTTGACTTTTTAATACAATAATTCTTAATATGTCTGTGACACTTTTAACAGAAAGTCGAGAGTAAATTCCGGTCGATAAAATACCTACTATATACACGATAGCATTTCATCGGTATCTATTTCACTAAATTTGAGGTTTATATAGCCGGAATTCAAAATGTGACTGGCTGGTGATAGACTGCCATCACGATACATCCGACCTAGCGATAATCCAAACCCTTGATACGATTAAAACGTTCATCTGTCGTAGATTAGCTATATTCGTTTCATGAAAATGTCGTGTCTGCTAAGTACTTTATCAGTTAAGAAACCAGATGATAGTCCGACAGTATGAAATCGGGACGTAATTCATAAAGTTTTGCCATATCAATAGGTATTAAGGAAATATAATTTTCTTTTTAATGAAAGCAGAACTCTTTTCGTTAAATGTTTTGCCTTAATTGACCCAAAAGTCCCAACTAGTGTAAAATACGTGTTTTCATTCAATTTTGGACGTCCACTACACAGTGCAACTTTAGGTTAGAGCGGGGCTAGTTGAGCAATTTTTTGCTTGATCTCCCATAACTTTAAGAATATGCATCCGATTTAATTGATTCTTACTCTGTTAGGTTCGTAATTTACTCTTCTCCAAAACGTCTAGGGGTGCAAAAGCGATCTGAGCACGAGTTTAAAAGTTATTGTCGGAAATGCGAGAGCGCTCTAAATTGTTCAACGTGCCCCATTGGTGGAGCTACTTGAGCATGGGTACGGGGCTAGTTGAGCAATGGCTAAAATGGACTTGATAACCGTATAGAATGATCTGAATACAAAATAATTGTAATCAACAAGCAAATATTTATTTATTATTTTATTATTACATACTCATATTTTTATTATACATCTGGAAAAATAAAATAAAATTAAATAAAATTAAAATCAAACAAAATTAAATCTTTCCAATCTTTGGATTATTATTACACTGTTTATATTTAAGAATAATTATAAAGCAAATGAATATAAAATTAAAGCAGAAACTAATTATGAGATCAAGAATATTGCTAGATGATAAATAATGTTTAATAATTTGTCTCTATCACAGTTAATAAAAACATATCGCTTTAAAGTCATCCTGTTAATATTAAATTGTTTGGCTGCAGCATTTACACTAATTTTTTTCTTCTCTACAGCTTTTGCTGCATCACTCAATTGTTAACTAGTAGGTAATAATCGAAATAACAATAATTAAGTAATATTTAAATACTTACATGATCCTTACCAAGTGTTTTTATACGAGTATAGTACAAAAATTATGATGACGTAATATTTTTTTACGCCGAAAAAAAAAACAAAGCGTTCTCTTATTTTATCGGAGCACCGGACAGCAATTGACAGTCGCGCTGTGTATTCCGCTCCGATAACCCCTTCTTTTCGTCATTTACACTTTTGTTGTAGGTTGTTTAGTTTTCGAGATATTTCGATTGAACAACTTGCCCCTGTGATCAACTAGCCCCGCTCTACCCTACAACTACATCTGAATACACGAACATATTTATCAACAGCGGAAAATGAAAAAGCAGCGTTCTACAGAATTTCGACCATCGTTACGCTTTTCAACACACAACACATTCTTAAACACTGTCAATCTCGTAAAACAGGCTCTTAATTAAACAGGCGTTAAAAACAAACTCTCTAAAACAGTGCCAACTACCCATCAGGACACGAATTATTCAGCCCATTCTACAAATGTATATATTTATAAAAATAAATAAAAATACAAACGAGTAAAACACAATGCTTTTTCTAAAACGACAATTTTAAAACTTGAAAATCCTATCGTCAACTCCTTTGGAAAGATTTAACAACGCCAACATTTTTTGTGCTACGATTCAATCGAATTCATTCGATTTAATAATGGACGGAAATTCAGCTGTCTAGAAGTTGTTAAAGCTTTCCAGAACTTTCCTTATTTAGGTGGAAAATAGGTTACTAAGTTATAATCAGTTGAGTTACCCTCTGCCGTCTTTGTCCCTTCTTTTTTTTTTTGCTCTATGTTTAGATAAAGGCTATAATTACCTTCGGGGGAAACTCAAAGCCAATCGGGTTAAGGGAATATATTACCGACAATTACGTATAGTTGATATTTGTATCTTTTAATATATAACTTTTTATATTACAAACATTACTTTTTTTTTGTGGTCAATTATTTATTTTTTGTTATTTTTAGAATTACTGGATCGTCCTATTTTTTTTTTGCTTTAGAAGTAAAAAATAAAAAATGTGTTACTGTTTAGTATTATGGATTAAATTATTAATAGATTTAAAGAGAATTTGGAGATGAAGATGTCATTTATCAGAGATTTTATCGTCGTCGTCGTCATCGTCTAAGAAGTAAGATTTTGGAAAGTTCTCAAAATAGGGATCTGTTTGGACGATAATCTCCTCGTTTGATGTGAACCGTTATCCGCTGAGCTATTTTCTTAAGTTCGAAAATAAGAAAATGTAACTGGGAGCCAAATCCGATGAATACGATGGATTTTTTAACAATTCGAATTTTAATTCCATGATTTTGGCCATTGAAACTGTACAGGTGTGCATACGGGTGGTTATTTAGATGCACGGGCATTGTCTTGATCGATCTTTGGGGATGGATCTTTTTCTTTTTCAAATGAGGATGATTTTTCTTGATTTCTTTGTGCTGCGGTTTCTTTGCGGTCAACCGGTGCAATAATGACGCGTAACCGTTACGGCGATTTTCCTTTTTCCAAGTAATCGGTGTAGATGATTCCGCGTGCTTTCCAAAAAAACTGTGGACATAACCATGCCTGCCGATTTCACAGTCTTCGACTTTTTCGGAGCCCATTCGCCTTCAAAAACCCACTGTTGTTCCTTTGTCTATGGAGTATAATAGTGTATCCATGTTTGATCCATAGTTATGTATTGATGTAGAAACTCATCAGGATTGCAACAAAAAAGCGCCAAAACAGCCTCAGAGTCGACCATTCTATTGCGTTTATTCTCAAATGGACACATATACTTCCACTTCCACTGAACGTCCCGAACGATGTTCATCTTTTGTGGATGTACGGCCACTTTTAAACTTATTTACCCAATTATAAACAGTTGGAAACATAGAAGTAGACGTGCCATGAACTTCATCCAACTCAGCTTTGATCTTCTTCGGAGTTAAGCCTTTTAGATATAAGTGTTTAATTACTACTGAAACTCACTTTTTTCCATTTTCTAAATACACAAAATTTTCTTGCTTCAATCGGCAATAAAAATATTTCTTGCTTCAATCGACAATAAAAATTAAACCATGTGATGAATATAACTGAGACTTTGACAGCTCTCTGGTGAATAATGATGCTTACTAAAACAAACCATTTATGTTGCTACAAGCGCCATCTCTTGCATTTTCTAAGGACTTACTGAACGACCCTCGTATATATTATTCAATGACAATCCGCATATAATTTATTGATTTTAATCTCTTAAGTTGTTTGCATCTATTAGAAAATTGAATACAATTAGTACACATAAAATAATTAATAAAATAAACTGTAATAAAACTAATAATTTAAAGTAAAGTGTTTGGGTTAGAGGCGCATCAGCAACTAGGCTATTTAGCGACTGGACCTACAGCTTAACGTGGGTTCTGAACCACGGTCATCAGCTTCCGACAAACCCAGGCCAGCACCCCCCTCGGGCTATAATAAACCCTTAGTTATGTGCCTACCCATAAGTCTATCAGGAAATCTACCGACTGGCGAGTGACCAACGTAGAACACTTCTCAGAAGGCATCCGGCCTTACCCAGCCTTTAACTGGCGTCACTGAGGGGTAATTCGTAGTCGGATTTTACACTCTTGCCTAGAAACAATCACAAACATTTAGGAAAGATAAACGGACAGAAGAAAGAAAAATAACCATCCGAATGCTGGAATCGAACCAGCTACCGCTCCAGCGCGGATTCGGCAAAGCAGGCGCTCTTACCGCCGCACCAACGCGACCGGCTAATAATTTAATATTTCATGCTAATAATATCAAAAATAACGTGTGCAAAACAGTTACATATAAAGGAAAAGTAACCAAATTCGTTTTAAAATTTTTATAAAAAAAATTTCTTTCAAAACAAATACTGGCCCAGGACATCTAATAGGTTCAATGAACATAAAAGAAGTGAATGAACATGAAAATAAATTCTAAAAACTAAATCTCTTAGAGAGCCAAAAATTTATAAAAAAAATTTGGGTATTTTGCTAAGTGACTGAAAGATTGATAAAAGTGGAATTCCCAATCTTTATCATTCATTGTTTTATTTATATATAAACTATATGTGTTTAAATGTGTGTCGCTTATACATAAATTATTAGGTTAATGAACTTTTTAGGCAAGAATTAGTATATATTACATTTGCTGCTGTAAACGTTAATATTATAGTTTTGTATTTGAACAATGCACTGTGTGTTGAAACAATTGTTATACAGTTTTTAAATATATAATTGAACCGCTGAAAGATTACTCATGCATCATCAATTGTATTCATCTGAATCAAATCAAAAAGTATTAGTCAGATTAGTGATAACTTTCATAATGGACGTAGTAGGTGCCTCGAAAGATGGACATTTATCTTTATGATTTAAATCCACGATACATTTTTATTATTATTCACGTATGGGCCCTGGTGGACCACGCGAAGTACAATTAGAGGCGTTTGTTGTTATTAGCCTTCCTTTGAGCCCATACTAATTTCATTCTTTCGCTATGAGCTTTTTTCCTTTCGTCAGACCAAGTTGTTCCAGTCTTCCTACATTTTTCTCTCTGGCCAACCTTCCAAACGTTAACCTTGTGTCTGAAACAACCTCTATCCTGGATTTCACTTTGTGTAATATTTGCTCATCTTAGGTCCTCTTTAATTGCCGCAATCCATTTAATTATTTCTACTACTCCTATTTTCATAAAATTCGACTATTTGTCTAATTAGCCTACTCGGATTCATCCGTTTGATGTGTCCGTAAAACTTAAGTCTTCTTTTTCTCATATCGCTATGTATATCTGTGTATTGTTTGATTTCTTGGTTTTCTCGAAGTCGGTATGTTGTGCTATTTATTTGTTTGGGGCCTAGGATTTTTCTTATGATTTTTCTTTCCTTCTTTTCAATGTCCTCGATGTCCCTCTTTCTATTCAAAATGAGCGTTTCTGCAGCATATAGACATTCTGGCTTAATAACCGTGTTGTAATGTCTCAGTTTTGTGTTTTTAGATAGGCATTTTTTGTTGTAAATATTTTGTGTAAGTCTCAATGCCGTTTCCACTTTTTGACATCTACCCTTATTGGCCGCTTTTTCCAACCCATTTTCCATGATTATTTCACCCAAATATTTGAATTGAGAGACTCGTCTGATGTTACCAATTTTTGTTTTTAGAAATGGTGTTCTTAGTCTGTTGCAGGTCATGTATTGTGTCTTTTCAAACGATATTTGGAGTCCTACCTTTTGTGCTGTTTCTTTTAGGATTTCAATCTGTTTTTGAGCCGTTAATACATCTTGAGCTAAAATTGCTAGATCATCAGCAAATACCAGACAATCAATTTTGATGTTGGTTCTCCCCAGTTTAATGGACTGGTCAATATTCAGTGCCAACTTTTTTTCACGCCACTCCTCTATTACTTTTTCTAGAACACAGTTAAATAAGAGTAGCGAGAGTCCATCCCCTTGTCTCACAACAGTTTTAATTTCGAAGGGTTCTGAGATGTCACCCATGAATTTAACTTTTGACCTCGTGTTAGTTAACGTTGCTTTAATAATTGCCAGCGTTTTCAGATCTAGTCCTTGTTCTTTCAAGTTTCGGAATAAAGATTCGCGGTCAATAGAATCATATGCTTTTTTGAAATCCACAAATGTACAGACGAGATTTTTATTGTACAGTTTTTGATGTCTTAGAATCAACTTTAGATTCAGGATCTGTTCAGGGCAGGATCTGCCCGGTTGAAAACCTGCCTGATATTCACCAATGTTCGGTTCTAACTGTCCCTGTGCTCTGTCTAGTAGACATTGAGATATAATCTTGTAACAAACTGGGAGAAGAGATATTCCTCTATAGTTGTTTACATCCCTTCTATCTCCTTTCTTATGTATTGGATGGATTAGAGCATCTTTCCAGTCTTCCGGAATCCGTTCGGTTCGCCAAACTTCTTGTAGAATTTTGGTTATTTCCTTGATTGTACCTGGACCAGCGGATTTCAAAAGTTCAGCAGTGATTCCATCTTCACCAGAAGCTTTGTTATTTTTAAGCCGCTTGATTTGCCTAAGTATTTCCTCTTCATTCGGTGGTAATGAATCTGGGTTTGTTTGTTTAGGGTTTAGTGTTGGTAATTTGTTTAAGGGCTCAGGACAGTTTAGTATTTGTTCAAAATATTTCGCAAGTTCTTTGCAATTGTC
Organism: Cosmopolites sordidus; assembly: GCA_031761425.1. NCBI lineage: Eukaryota > Metazoa > Arthropoda > Insecta > Coleoptera > Curculionidae > Cosmopolites > Cosmopolites sordidus. The sequence goes on from JARFXV010000804.1 coordinate 16,411, forward strand.
TTGGTTATTTAGAGCTAGTTGTCCGTTTTCCTTTTGAAAGCATAGGCTCTGCGGTTGATAGCCTGTTAATTTAGTTTTAAAAGTTTTGTAAAAGTTTCGGGTGTTATTTTTTTGGAAATCTTTTTCTATTTCATTAAGTTGATTGTCTTCATATTTTCTTTTAGTTTGTCTAATTAGCTTCGATGTTTCTTTTCTTACTTCCAAAAAGATGTTATAGTTTATTGCTGTTTTTTGACTGTTCCAATCTTTGAATGCTTTACTTCGGCTTAATACTGCTTGCTCGCAAACTTCATCCCACCACGGATGTTTTCTACGTTTTTGTAAAGGGACCAACTTTAAGGCTGTTTTAATAATTTTTTGTTTTAATTCTTGCCAGTTCTGTGCAGGTTGTTTATCAAGCTCTTCTGTTAGGGCTGGTTTTATTTTCGTTGGGTCAAACTTTGGTATTAGCAGTCTCTTTTGAATAAGTTTTTGAGGTTTTAAGCTAAGTTTGATTCTAGTCAAGTACTGATCTGTGTCTATATTAGCTCCTTTCCTGACTTGAACATTCAAAATCTCTTTATAATTGGGGTACGAAATGGTAACATGGTCAATTTGAAATTCACCCATGTACGTGTTTGGGCACCTCCAGGTCTTTTGTTTTGTTATTTTCTTCTTAAAATGGGTTGACATTATTTTTAGATTAAACTGCGAACATAGTTCAACCACTCTTCTACCATTATGGTTAGTCCATTTATAAGCGGGAAAACTGCCGACTGTTTTCCTGTACTTTTTTCTTTCCTAGTTGGGCGTTGAAATCACCCAATAGGATTTTTACATGGTTAGAGGGAATTTTAGAGATAGTCTTTTCCAGAATTTCGATACATTTTTTGTATATATTTATAACATCAAATTATAAATCGGTATGTTAACGTAAAATTTCGAGTATGTGTTATAAAATTGTAATGTGTTATGTCAAGATCGAAGGGATTTTGTAGGGTTAAATTGTACCAAGATTTTCAAGTTATCACGAAATTTTAGGGAAGGGGCTAATGAAATTATTTTGTTATTGGTCAAAATCATCGTTTTATCTACTCTATAAACATTGTATTACATGATGAAAAGTTGCCAAGCTGTGGGAATATAAAGCTGTGGAAATATAAGTGTAACGCTTATATAAATATAAGCGTTACACAGTTACTACAAATATTTCATATAATTATATAAAAATATTGAACAAGGTATTTCAAATTTTCCATTTTACTTTCTTTGAGTCTGTTTTGGCCTTTGCATGAGCTTGACTGCTTGTTCCAAGAGAATTAATAACTGAATTATATTCTTTTCATTTCTTAGTAGAATACACAGTTTCCCTTAATATTTTTAATGCTGTTGCAACTCTAAAAAATAAATTACAATGTAATAATACGAAATAAGTAAAATGTGATCAAATTAACTATACTTTTCATCTTGAATACATGAAAGAGGCATAAAAGGTGCCCCATTTCTTTTTTCCATTTCGAAATACTTATAAATATTAAGCACAAATTGTTGGGCTTGTGTTTCAGTGTTTTTCCTGACATTAAATGAAATCAGACAAGTTGTTAAACTAAATATAGATACCTTAAAAGTTCGGACTTCTATATTTACGGTATTATTTTGAATCGGTTGTTTATCTTTTGGTATGTTTTTGGAATAAGCCAATATAAATTCCATTTTAATTAAACATTTGCAATAAAATGTCTTTGGTTAGGTTAGAATTATTGAAGAAAATTTTATGAATTTTTACAAATATTTACTTTTAACAAAATAATCAATAATAGTGATTCTTACAGGAACTAATTTACGATAAAACGGGACTTTAGGAAAACTTTAGGAAAATAGGAGCGCTGAACTCAATAGACGAACTTTTAACCGGTATTACGAACACATTTTAATTATTTCTTACTAACGTACTGCTTGAATATATTCATATCCAAATGAATACGTATTGATTTTTTATCTCCTCTTTCGTTCGGTAAAATTAAGAACATATTGAGACAATGTCTAGAATATAGGCATCAATTGATGACGCACGGATCAACTATACTGGAAATTTACCCATAAGTCTCAGTTTGTTTATCATGAGATAAAAGTAAATTGTAAATAGGGCTTTTATATTCATCCAAAGAGCCTATAGTTTCGTGGTAAATTCATAACCGAAATGGACTACGTCGGATCTACTGACTCACGTTTATTATTGCTATGATGCTGCAAATACAGTGAAGGAAGTCGATGTATTCTTAGCCGAGAGGCGTGCGAGAAATTTGTCATTGAAAATAGCCCATTTTCTGCTGCACACATTATAAAACATTCGAAAGATCATGTGGAAAAACTTAATTGTCTTACACGTCCCAGATATTTTTTTATATATTAAGAACCTTTTCACTAGTAATAACAATAATGCTGATATTTTACATTGCTTTACCAACTATTCTACTATTGAAACATTAGCTGTGAAACACTAAACTCGAAGAGATTTTCGCTAAACAACAAATCACTTCTTTAAACTTCTCTACCCGCGTTTTGACAACCATGTTGGCAACAAAATTTAAAAAATTGATTTGGCTCTTGATGGTAAATTTCTTCGAATTTAGTATCACTTTACCACTTCGACAAATTAATAATTTTCGAGTTAATTATGTACACCTTTCACTTTGCTTACAAAAAAAATTAAAATGTTTTGTACTTAGTTGCGGATGAATGAATTATAAGCAGGAAATTTTGGAGAATATGGAGAATTACAGCGTCTAAGATTAAAAATTAAGAACATAAATTCAGATTCTCCAATAATTCGTCCAAGAGTGTACTAATATTTGATAATAAATATTCTGTTATAAAGTCCGATAAAACTTTTCCCATTTTAATGGATATAACGTTGTTGGATATAGAGTTGTTCCCCTTTTCCCCTTTCCACCCCATTTTCCCCCTTTTTTATTTTTATTATTTTTTAAAAACTTTTTTGTAATTAAATTAAATAGTTTAATAGAATAATAACGTGATTTTCAATAAACTATGCATATTAAAATAAAAACAACAATTTAAATATATCTCATATCTACCTACTACCATATTTTAGTATAATGGGAAAATGGCGATTATTTAAAAAAACTAGAGCCAATTTCGGTAAACCATTTGTAGTTCAGTAATTCTCAGCATAAAATTATTCTAGAACCACTCCCATATCAACGGCACTAAATTCACTGTTGACCAATGTAATTGTTATTAGTTTTATTAAATACTACACTATTCGTTAAAAAGTATAATACTGAACAAACATTGAACAATCGCTAGAAAAATTGCAGAAAGTAATAACTTAGTAAGTAACCTAGTAAATACCTAAAAGTAGAAGTTAACAATGTCTCGACAATATCAGGTTGTTTAACCCATTTACGCCATTTAACCCATTAAAAATAATAAAAACAAAGTTTGTTTTAAGTATTTTAAGTAAAGTATTTTAAAATTAAATATATATATATATATATATATATATATATATATATATATATATATATATATATATATATATATATATCATCATCAGCCCGTATCGATCCACTGCAGGATGAAGGCCTCTTCAGCATGCTTCCAACCTTCACGGTCCTGGGCTTTCCTCTGCCACTCGGGTCCAATATACTTAACGATGCCATCAATCCATCGTGCTTTCGGTCTTCTTCGCGGACGTTTGCGATCAAGCGGTATCCACTCCAGGATTGCCTTGGTCCATCTGTCGTCCCATCGCCTCGCTATATGGCCTGCCCATCTCCATTTCAACTGTTTTACTCTTCCAATGATGTCACAGACTTTTGTTTGTTCCCTGATCCATGCGCAGGACTTTCTGTCTCGTCTTGTAATGCCAAACATACATCTTTCCATTCCCTTCTGTGCCACCCGAAGTATTTGAATTGATTTCGATGTGAGTGTCCAGGTTTCACTTCCGTATGTCATAACGGGTAGAACGCACTGATCGAATACTTTTCTTTTCAGGCAAAGTAGGAGTCTGCTCTTAAACACTATGTTGAGCCTACCAAATGCCTGCCAGCCACATTTAACACGCCGTTCCACCTCCCGGGCGGTATTCCCCTCCATGGAAATCCTCTGCCCAAGATATACAAAGCTGTCCACAATCTCTAAATCCCTTCCTAAAACTGAAATTCTTCTGTCCTGAGCGAAGTTATTGAACATAACCTGACTCTTTTTCAGGTTTATTTTCAAGCCAAATGGTTCGCCAGCCCTTTGCAGTTCTTGTATGCGTCTTTGCAGCTCCTCTGGGTCTTGTGAAATGAGAATAATATCATCTGCAAATCTAAGATGGTTTAAGTTTGCACCATTGATCTTTACCCCATCCTGTTCCCAATCCAGTTTACGGAATACTTCTTCAAGGCCAGCCGAGAAAAGAATAGGTGATATTGCGTCACCCTGCCGTACACCTCGTTCTATATTAATTCCCACTTCAAGATCATCAAGGTGAATTGTGGCTGTAGCTCCATCATATATCGATTCTAATAGGTTTACATAGGCTCTCTCTACACCTTGGCTAAGCAGTGCATCCATTATGGCATGCTTTGAGATGGAATCAAATGCTTTTTCGTAGTCGATAAAAGCCAAGCACAGTGGCATGGTGTATTCGTTGTGCGTTTCTATGACCTGCTGTACAACCTGGATGTGATCCATTGTACTGAATCCACTTCTGAATCCTGCTTGTTCTCTTGGTTGTGCGTCATTCAGTTTTTTTAATATTCTTTTAGAAATTATCTTAGTGAAAACTTTGTACATCACTGATAGGAGGCTTATTGGACGGTAGTTCTTTAAATCTTCCTGAGCTCCTTTTTTCTGTAAAAGGATCACTTCTGCATTTTTCCATAAGTCATGTACTTTTTGTTCTTTGAGGCATTTTGAGTATAATTTTGCCAGTGTTTTATGTAACGTCCGACCACCAGCTTTTAGCATTTCGACAGTTACACTATCCTTTCCTGGAGCCTTTCCGTTCTTCATCAATTCTATAGCATTTGTTACTTCCTCCACTAGGATATCTGGTATTATATATTGTTCTTCCGTGGGTATTGCTGTCCCTGACTGGCTCTGATCTTCATATAACTGGGAATAAAACCTTCTGACAATCTCTAACATTTGGGTACGCGTCCTGCACACTGTGCCATCCTCACGCTTTAAAGCATATATTTGCGTTCTTTTGTTTCTCAGCTTCTGTTTAGCTTTGTTAATTCCTTTGTTTTCTTCCAGGGTTTTTTGCACTAGCTGCATATTGAATCGGCGCGTGTCCTCTCTGATACGTTTTCTTATAGTTTTGCAGAGCTCAGTGTACTCGACCCTGCCAAAAGGACTACCTGCATTTCTCATTGTTCGCCGTTTCTTCATTAAATCAATGGTCTCACTGGAGATTTTTGCTTGTTTGAGACATTTTTCCTCTGGTGCCATTGAAGCAGCCGTTTGAAGTACATTGTTGGCGATTTCTTCATATTGAACTGATATTTCCACCTCCTCTGGATCTTGTAACGCAGCAAACCGGTTTGACAAAGCAATCTCAAAATCGCTTCCTCTCTCCAGCAGTTTTCCAGAATCCACCTTGCCCTTCTTTGATCTTACCATTTTTTCGCGCTCTTTTCGACAGTCAATCCGAACCCTTGCTCGTACAACTCGGTGGTCACTTCCAACATTAAAATTGTTAAGGACAGTACAATTGGTAAATATTGTTTTATCGTTGGTCATGATGTAGTCAATTTCGCTTGTGAGCCCAGATAGACTTTTCCATGTCCATTTTCTGCTGATATTTTTCTTATAGAATGAATTCATAATATATAGTTCTTGTCCTTCAGCAAAATCAACTAATCTGTCACCTCTATTGTCTCGCTCACCAGTTCCATATGGGCCAGTTGCATTTTCGTCTGTTCTTGTTGTTCCAATTCTGGCATTAAAATCACCCATCAGGATTTTGTACCTACATTTCTCCTTGTATAAAAGCTGGGCCACATCATCATAAAATTCCTCAATTTCCTCATCTTTATGGCTTATAGTTGGTGCATAAGCTTGGACGATTTGAAGCCTAACTTTTTATTCAGCTGAATGACGCATTGGGCTAATCGGTCGGATGTACTTTCAAATTTTACCACACTGTCCTTCAGCTTTCGATTGATGAGGAATCCTATTCCGCCACATCGGCCATTTTCCGTACCTCGAGTGTAGAGTACGTGTCCAGTTGGTTCCAGTTTGATTAACTCTTCACCCTTCCTTCGTGTTTCACAGAGCCCAATAATATCCCAATGTATGTTGTCAAGTTCGATTAACAGTTCTTGCAATCGGGCCTCTGTTTTCATAGTCCGTATATTTAACGTTGCAATGTCAAAAGTCCAATGGCAGCCTGATCTAACCCGGTGATTCTTAGCACCCTCTGCCTTGGGGCAGGTCTTCCCGCTGCCGTAGGTAGTTGCGCCTTGGCCTCCGGGGAATGAGGGCCGTGTTTGAGGTTGTACTGTCATATTTCAACATACTGAAATACCATGTTGAAGGTATGGACCGTAATCTGCCACGCTGGTCCAATGCGGGTTGGCAGATTTTGGATCATGTTAGTCTGAGGCCTCCGCTTTGACCCGTCCGCCAGGGGTGACCCTCCCAGGAGCATAGACTCCAGACGGCATAGCTCAAAGCTTCATTGCCCTACTCAAACCCCTTTACCACGTCAAGGTCTGATCCACAAAGGGGATATATATATATATATATATATATATATATATATATATATATATATATATATATGACATGATGCATATATGCATAAAATAAACTTTTATTTATTACTTAATTTTATGAAATATTTAAAAAACAATCAGTGTGCAGATAATCTTTTCATTTATCACAAAGGTAACTAGTGAGAGTTTGGGACTTGCCTTTTCAGGATGTTTTATTATCCTACTCTGTCAAGCCTCACTTCATTCACAACAGGTTCTTTGGGAGGATACTGATTTGTCTGCGGCGGCATTATCGCTTTTCAAAAGATGTATTACTAAATAAGATTTGAATTATATCTGTGTCGTGCCGGAGTTTTTTACTCTATGGTAGAACTTCCAGTAGTCAGCTACGGTGCTGCATAAGTTGTTTATAAATATATAAATAAAGGCCAGCCCCGTTTTTTGCCTCTAATGCTTGTTCTATAATTTGCAATAGCATTATCATGAAGATCGACCCCTCCCATGTAGGAATTGTATTGCTTTATCATATCAGGTTGTGAAATGTGAAGTTCTTTACGCTCTTTTCGATTGTTTCTTTTAGTTTTTGCTAAAGGTAGCATAGAAAAATCATTACTAGCGATAGTAACAATAGAATTGTCGTTCAATCTGACAAGGCTTAGCTGTATGTTTTCTTCGACTGCAAAATCATAGGCACCCATTTTTTTTCCTAGAGACTGTGCATTTTCTAAATGGCACTCATTTGCTCTATTGTCTCTTATAGTACCTGTTGCAAAATATTGCATTTCATGTAATTTATGGAATAATGTATAGGATTAGAAATAGTTAGCAAATAAAATCCTGTGGTACAGTGCAGTTTTCTAATGCTGTCAAAAGATCTCGAACTACTTATCCTCCCAATCCATAAAGAGATTTTTCTTTCTCAATATTTGCTCGTCCGTATGGTATAAATGTGTATAGACATCCATCAGATGAGCATATACCCCACAATTTGAATCCACATCGTTCGAGTTTTCCTTTCATATACATTTTACAGGAATGCCTACTAAAATATGGTATCGCTGGCTCGTCAATGGCAAGGTAGTGCAAAAATATTCCAAACTACTCGTTACGACTGTTCGTAGCATCAAAAATAGAACGCAGTATGGCAAATTTGTCAGTTTTGTCTAGACTTGCGTTGTCTGATAAATGCAAGTTTCTTTTGATACTTCTAAATTTGTTTCTACCCATACATTTTTGTAAAATATCAACACCTTTGCTTTAGTAAAGATTAGTTTGTGGTAAAATATGATATGACCAGAAAGAATTAGAATACCAAGAAAAATGTTTAGATCATTTTTGTTGCAGCTAAAATTTAAATGATTATTATCTCCAGAATATTTGAGAAAAAAGTCCACTATCATAGATAGAATATCTTCGTCAAAAAATAAAAAAATATATTTCTAATGGTGTTTTTTCCTCCAAAGAGTATTTTAGATTTTCTAACGTTTCACCTTCATTCAAATATGAAAAATCCTCAATTCCAACATCTATTTTAAATGTACCGGCGACTTCCCTGTCTGGTGGAACTATTTCATTTAATAGTTCATTTTCATCAATATTCCCCTCATCAGTCAATTTATCAACCTCTCGCGGGATGTACACAGCGTTCAATACATCTATTTCTAAAAAAAACGCTAAACTCTACCACATCCATAAAATAAAACTAGATCACGTATTATGATCTTCCAGTTCATCCATAATTCCCTCCATTGCCTTTTCCAGTTTACTTTGCGTTAAAAACTTTCTTCCCACCATTTTACTAAACATCTATCGTTTAAAAACTATAAATTCCAACTGTTTTATTAAGCAACTAAAACAGAACTAAGTAAAAAGACGATACATGGAGGCAGAATCTAAGAAAATGTAACAAATAAATAAAATGATGCACAATAGTAGTAATTGACTGATAAATGTAATAAACTTACGCCCTTCGTAGTTTTTCTTTTTGTTCGTATATTGTGCCAATGGTGCATATACGCATCATCACTATTTTTAGTTATTGTTATTGTTATCAGAAAATATCTGAGATATTTTAAATATGCCACATTACTTTAGAGTACTTTAGTAAACATATCAGATACATAAACACAAAATATGTAACTAATAAATATTTTTTATTTCTTATTGTTTATATGTATGTCCGCGCTGTTAGTAATAATTTGATATGTTTTACAAAATATTTCTCAGAAAAAAAAATACATATAGGTATGAAAATCATGATTGGTAAACAATATTTTTTCGATGGAAAGCTTGGCACACAGAAAATATTGCGATTCATAACCTTAAAAATATATTTAGCTGGCTGGTTCGTACACGCACCATTGGTCAAAAATGGGTTAAGAGATGTTATCTGGAAAAATAGCTATATGCGCATTGAAAATAAAAATCGGGTCTACAAGACTTCTGTAAGACTAATCTGTGATATCAAAACTCGAGTTGAGAAACAAAACCAAAAACATTCCACGAACAGCAGAGATGAGCTCTGAGATTAATAACGCGAATGAAGTTTAGGGATAGAAAGCCAAAGAGCGATATTACATAAATATGCAGAGTAGAGAATATAGTGAGAATGGCTAAAAAGAGACGGAGATATTGGCCAGACCATGTGGAGTGGATAAATTAGCGTAGACTGGCTCATATCGCTAAAGACGGAAAGCCAGCAGGAAGCAGATTGGCGTAGAGGCTACTTAAGAGATGGAAATATACTTGAACACCCACATCTCAGGAAAACTATCTAAAGTATACCACCTTCGAAAGATTAAACATATCATTAGAATAAGACGAAGAAAATTAATTTTAGGACACATTTGGAGATTTTTATGAATACAAGTTGTAAAATGATTTAAAGTATTTGCATAATTTGCTGTAAAAACTAAATTAAAAATTATGCCTGCTGTGCAAATTCTTTGTTTACTTTTATACTCATAGAATGACCCATAAACAAGTTTAAGTCACAGTCAGACCCGGGTCTTTCTGAACGATTGTACGGCCGTGGTTTGAGACTGTGATCCAGTGTGTTAGCGTTATCGAGTTTCTGGCGCAGCCGGGAAACCTAATGGGTTTTTAGGCGAAGCAGAAAACGGAAAATACATTTTTCTATGCGCGGTTATTTTGTTTAATTTGAATTTAACGACTGCGAAGCGGGATCTACGCGGCCTGAAAAGGGAAATATTCTGGAATTGTCGTCGTTTCATAATCGCCGAGCAAAAAATACGGTAAATTGACCGGTTTTTCGGTTTGCGATTTTATAGCTCGTGCGCGAAAAGAGCCTTAGCGAGCAGAAAACAAAAATTTCACGTATGTGTTTTTATTCGTTTGGCATAGATATATATATATATATATATATATATATATATATATATATATATATATATATATATATATGGGCATATAGCGCATATATATATATATATATATATATATATATATATATATATATATATATATATATATATATATATATATATATATATATATACATTGGCCATATAGCGAGGCGATGGGACGACGGATGGACCAAGGCAATCCTGGAGTGGATACCGCTTGATCGCAAACGTCCGCGAAGAAGACCGAAAGCACGATGGATTGATGGCATCGTTAAGTATATTGGACCCGAGTGGCAGAGGAAAGCCCAGGACCGTGAAGGTTGGAACCATGCTGAAGAGGCCTTCATCCTGCAGTGGATCGATAGGGGCTGATGATGGGCAGTGCTGATCGGGCAGTGGATGACGGGCAGTGGATCGATACGGGCTATGATATATATATATATATATATATATATATATATATATATATATATATATATATATATACATATATACATATATATATATATACATATATATATATATATATATATATATATATATATATATATATATATATATATATATATATATATATATATATATATATACATATATATATATATATATATATATATATATATATATATATATATATATATATATATATATATATATATATATATATATATATAAAGTAAATCCATTAATATCAATAATAGAAACGATAATAGATTTCTAATTTTTTTATATGCCCAACACAGCAGGAACAAAATGGTGTATATCAGGTAATGTACCAGGTGTGTCTATAAAATAATGAAGCTAATTATTAATAACTAATTTCTTGAGTGTCATCAGAGTGCTGTCTCACTGGACGCAGTCCAAGAAAATTTAACACTACATATATACGCCATCCGACGCGAGGTCGGCGAAAAACATGGGTTGTTGGCTGTGGATAGGGTCTCCCTATTCTTGATGGTATGGTATATGTCGACGCCCTGAAAAGTCTAAACCTCGAGAGACGAAACATATGTCATCCAGTTGAAGGAATTGGTGGGGCTTCTTCCCGGTCAAGCAACCAACAAAAGTGTTCACTTAGGCGGATACGCAGGTTGTTGTGTGTTCCACATGAGATTGTGGAACCCAACGGTTGGGTGTCTGATGACACTCAACTACTGCTGTCTCACTGGATGCAGTCCAAGAAAATCTTACACTACATATATATATATATATATATATATATATATATATATATATATATATATATATATATATATATATATATATATATATACATATATATATATATATATATATATATATATATATATATATATATATATATATATATATATATATATATATATATATATAAAGAAGAAGGTCAAGTAAATCCAGTAATATCAATAATAGAAACGATAATAAATTTCATATTTTTTTATATGCCCAACACAGCATATAACACAGCAGGAACAAAATGGTGTATATCAGGTAATGTATCAGGTGTGTCTATAAAATAATAAGACTAATTATTAATAACTAATTTCTCTTATTCAATTGATATTGTAATTCTACATTGCCTCCTTCAACCTAGCTACCCTGGAAAGCCACACGGCCCTGGAAATGGTTGATCTACTATTCATGGCATTGATAAATCACCTCCAGCTGGTCGGTTATGACCTTTTCAATATTCCCAATGTGCCAAAATGGGATTAATTTCCAATCCTAAGAAAAAGAAAAGGTTACAAGGGCGGAAGTTTGATGAATAAGAGAGCTATGGAACTATTTTTACTCGCAAAAGACTTACTAATTGAAATCTCTGTATGGCAAGGCCCATTATCATGAAGCAACAACCAGGTGTTCTTGATATTCGGTCTCACACGAAAGATCCTTTTTCATAGTCTTTCAGAAACTTCTCGGTAAAAATGCTGGTTTAGCATTTAGCTTTAAGACACAAATTCTTTATGGACGATTCCCTGGCAATCAAAAAACAAATTAGTAAGCTTTTAATCTTTTATTTGCTCATTCTGGTCTGTTGGGAGTGGTAAGGTTGGAGTGTGCCCTTTCTGGCTTTGGCGTTTCGTTTCCCGGTAATGACACGTTCCAAAATAGGAGGGCCATTTTCAATTTGCACCTGACAGTTAATACATGTTGCTCTCCTGTTACTCTTCTGATCCTCTCATTTCTTTCAGATTAAAGCCTTTCCCTGAAATATTTATCTTCCATCTACTTTCGGCCTTTTGAGAATGTGTCAAACTACCTGAAAACCTGGACTCTTAACAAAACCTTGTTTCCGAAGTCTCTGTCGTACTGTACTTAAGTCGGAAACAAAACTTTGCTCGAAATTGTTATGCATTTGTAAAACGCTGTAGAAAAATCGATTAACAAATTGGTCCGGTTTACGAACAATATTAAAATTATGAGACTGGTCGTACGCCTTCCGGCAGCCTCAATAACTTATTTACGCACCTCGTATATATATATATATATATATATATATATATATATATATATATATATATATATATATATATATATATATATATATTATTCACGTATGTGCCCTGGTGCACCACGCGAAGTACAATTAGACGCGTTTGTTGTCGTTAGCCTTCCTTTGCTCCCATACTAATTTCATTCTTTCGCTATGAATTTTTTTCCTTTCGTCAGACCAAGTTGTTCCAGTCTTCCTACATTTTTCTCTCTGGCCGACCTCCCAAACGTTAACCTTGTGTCTGAAACAGCTTCTATCCTGAATTTCACATTGTGTAATATTTGCTGATCTTAGATCCTCTTTAATTGCAGCAATCCATTTAATTATTTCTACTTTAGCTCTACTCCAACTTTCATAAAATTCGACTATTTGTCTAGTTAGTGTACTCGGATTCATCCGTTTTATGTGTTGATAAAACTTATGTCCTCTTTTTCTCATATCGCTATGTATATCCGTGTATTATTTATTTGTTTGGGGCCTAAAATTTTTTTTATGATTTTTCTTTCCTCCTTTTCAATGTCCTCGTTGTCTCTCTTTCAATTCAAAATGAGCGTTTCTGCCCCATATAGACATTTTGGTTTAATAACTGTGCTGTAATGTCTCAATTTTGTGTTTTTAGATATGCGTTTTTTGTTGTAAATATTTTGTGTAAGTCTCAATGGCATTTCCATTTTTTGACATCTACCCTTGTTGGCCGCTTTTTCCAATCCATCTTTCATGATTATTTCACCAAAATATTTGAATTGAGAGACTCGTTTGATGCTACCATATTTTGTTTTCAGAAATGGTGTTCTTAGTCTGTTGCAGGTCATGTATTGAGTCTTTTCAAAGAAAATTTGAAGTTCTACCTTTTCTGCTGTTTCACTTAGGATTTCAATGTGTTTTTGTGTCGTTAATATATCTTGAGCCAAAATTGCTAGATCCTCAGCAAACGCCAGACAATCTATTTTGATGTTGGTTCTCCCCAGTTTAATGGGCTGATTAATATTCAAGGCCGACTTTTTCTAACGCCACTCCTGTATTACTTTTTCTAGAACACAGTTAAATAAGAGTAGCGAGAGTCCATCTCTCTAAGATAGGCTCTGAGATGTCACCCATGAATTTCACTTTGGACCTTGTGTTGGTTAATGTTGCTTTATTAATTGCCAGCGTTTTCAGATCTAGTCCTTGTTCTTTCAAGATTTGGAAAAAGATTCGCGGTCAATAGAATCATATGCTTTTTTGAAATCCACCAATGTACAGACGAGATTTTTATTGTACAGTTCTTGCTGTCTTAGGATCAACTTTAGATTCAGGATCTGTTCCGGGCAGGATCTGCCCGGTCGAATACCTGCTTGATATTCACTAATTTTAGGTTCTAACTGTCCCTGTGCTCTGTCTAGTAGACATTGAGATAGAATCTTATGACAAACTGGAACAAGAGATATCCCTCTATGGTTGTTTACATCCGTTGTCTCCTTTCTCTCTTCTTCTTGTGTAGTGGATGGATTAGAGCATCTTTCCAATATTCCGGAATCCGTTCGGTTCGCCAAACTTCTTGTAGAATTTTGGTTATTTCCTTGATTGTACCTGGGCCTGCGGATTTCAGCAGTGATTCATTCTTCACCAGAAGCTTTGATATTTTTAAGTCGCTTGATTTGCCTAATTATTTCATCCTCATTCGGTGGTAATGAATCTGGGTTTGTTTGTTGGGATTTAGTGTTGGTAATTTGTTTAAGGGGTCAGTATAGTTTAGTAGTTGTTCAAAATATTTCGCAAGTTCTTTGCAATTGTCTGTTTTCCTTTTAAAAGCAGAAACTTTTCGGTTGATAGCCTGTTAATTTAGTTTTAAATGTTTTGTAAAAGTTTCGGGTGTTATTTTTTGGAGATCTTTTTCTATTTTATTAAGTTGATTGTTTTCATATTTTCTTTTAGTTTGTCTAATTAGTTTCAATGCTTCTTTTCTTACTTCCAAAAAGATATTATAATTTATTGCTGTTTCTTTGACTGTTCCAATCTTTGAATGCTTTACTTCGGTTTAATACTGCTTGCTCGCAAACTTCATCCCACCACGGAGGTTTTCTATGTTTTTGTGAAGGAACCAACGTTAAGGCCGTTTTAAGAATTTTTTGTTTCAATTCTTGCTAGTTCTGTGGTGGTTGTTTATCAAGCTCTACTGTTAGGGATGGTTTCATTTTCGTAGCGTCAAATTTTGGTATTAACAGTCCCTTTTGAATAAGTTTTTGAGGTCTTAAGCTAAGTTTGATTCTAGTCAAGTAGTGATCCGTGTCTATATTAGCTCCTTTCCTGACTTGAACAATTCAACATGGTCAATTTGAAATTCATCCATGTAGGTGTTTGGGCACCTCCAGGTCTTTTGTTTTGTTATTTTCATCTTAAAATGGGTTGACATTATTTTTAGGTTAAACTGCGAACATAGTTCAACCAATCTTCTACCATTATAGTTAGTCCATTTATGAGCAGGAAAACTGCCGACTGTTTTCCTGTACTTTGTTTCTTTCCCTAGTTGGGCGTTGAAATCACCCAATAACATTTTTACATGGTAAGAGGGAATTTTCGAGATAGTCTTTTCCAGAATTTCCCACGACTTATTTACTTTTTCAGGATTAGATTTATTTTCTTCGT
This sequence comes from Cosmopolites sordidus, assembly GCA_031761425.1. Classification (NCBI taxonomy): domain Eukaryota; kingdom Metazoa; phylum Arthropoda; class Insecta; order Coleoptera; family Curculionidae; genus Cosmopolites; species Cosmopolites sordidus. The sequence continues at coordinate 31,593 of JARFXV010000804.1, forward strand.
TAACTGGGAGGTGTGCATTGATTAATGTATAGTTTTTGTTAGCACACGTGAGGGATAGTGTCATAATCGATTATTTACTGGCTGGACATCAGTTATAGGGCATTAGTTAAGAATGTTTCTTGAGATAGCGAAAGCAACACCGAGATGTGGTGTATTTTTTAATATTCTTTTGTCCGGTTTACTTTTATAAAGTCTGTAGTTGCCGAATTCCAAGGTGTTATCATCTGTCAATCTGGTTTCTTGCAAAGCTAAAATTTGGATTTTCTGCTGATTCAATGTTCGCCCCAATTCGTGTAGTTTTCTTGGACGCAGGAGAGAATTGATATTTAGCGTTCCAAAGAAAGTTTTTGTTTTCGTCTTCAGACGTTGGCCAGAGGTCTCCGACTCCCTCTGAAAGATTTGATACAAGTCAGACGCTAAGTGGATTTAGTATTTTTTGCCTTGGTTCGGGGCTTCTTATTTTGAGATATTTGCACCTGTCCATTAATATCTAATGGAACTTCCACTATCCACCACCAGTGACCCATCCAGCACCTTAGGCGAGGTACACTGGATACTGGACTATATACTATTTATATATATATATATATATATATATATATATATATATATATATATATATATATATATATATATATGTATATATTTCAATCTGAAAATGAACCCACTGAATATCATATTTTAAACATAAAACCTGATATATAACTTGCTTGTTTACATTTACGTTTTATTTGCACAAAATCTGGTGCGAAAACGGTTTAAAAAATATTATTTTTATTATATTGTGAGGTATGTTTACATATGCTATGGACCTAAGCAGTATTCTTGTAGTCCATTGAAAAGCCACGATTTCCTGCACCATGTTGTTTCAGGCCATTATCCGGATTGAGAAGAGACTAGGGTTGTTATGAAAGAAGCAGTTGTAACATTTTGTAAAATATCGATAGGACTGATGATTGTCGCTTCTACATATGAATAACTATTCAGTTTAACATCAATTAATTGAAATATAGATCGGGAAATTGTAGACCGCAGACAAAAAGTATAAAAATATACTATTCTATTAATTGCATGTCTTTAGTGAAAACGAAATAGATATGCAAATAATGTTACGAGTGATTATTGGATGTCACTAAATAGAATGGCAGGCATGACAATTGGACAAAACAATTAAGAATTTTGGAATATGACAAAGTAAGAACGTATCACTATAAAACTAATAAAGTGACAACTAAACTATATGATCATTTATTCGAATAAAATCGGAAACAGTAGTTAAAAAGGTAATTGAATCAATAAAGCATAAAAAAGGAAAGTCGAGCTGGCCAAGAAAAAGTTGACAGGAAAGAATAAAGGACATAAGAGAAGACAATAATATATCAGATGGGAATAATGTTACACAATCCATCCGAAATCCGAGCCAATTAAAAATGAGAAAAATGATAAATGAATCTAGAGTAGTACTACATGCCAACCAAGGCGCTCTATGTCTTATCCTTACGCTAACCAAGGTGCATAAGGAATATTCAGAAGACTATCAGCACCGACTCTAGGGAAAATATAACGATACATGAAATATTGTCTGTCATTTCTTTAGAATTATTACAGTATTTTTGATAGATATTACGATAAAAGTTAATTAAAGATCGATAACATTGCGTGCTTAGAACAATTCAATGCCCAAAACGTTTTTGAGTTTAATCTCAACAATGCTGCTTTCTATAATGTTGAGCTAATTGTAAACCATTAAAAAAAATAACATCAGTGTTTTTATATGTTCACCATTCTTAATCTATATGGTATTTTTGGTAAGATTGGGTTGTCCGAATTCGTATGGATTTTCCATGTTGTTTCAGACCATTATCTGGGTTGAGAAGGGTCTAGGTATCCGGACTTATGATATCGGGTTGTACGGATTCGTAGGGATTTTCCATTAGTTGGCCTTCTAGCAAAAATTTGTGTTGGATTAGTAACGTTTATTTACATATTGTTAATTTCTGTAAAAACTAAAAACTTTTGTAAACACCACAATAAACGGTTTCAAATACGGATAGAGAGATGGCAGATTTGTTGTGAATGGTTAACCACTGGAACTTGCTAGAAGAGGTTATATATAGAATAAAGTGTGCTGGTGCTAATTTTGGATGCCTAATAAGAAAAGTGTACCGTAACCGAGACTTAAGGAAACATACTAAAATCAGTGTTTACAATATCATGATAATTCTTACATGTTTGGAGCTGAAATACGGGTCCTGTATCGAAAGTAAATAAAACAATTTGAGAGATTTTATCAAGGGTGCCTCCGAAAAATCTTGAGAATAAAACGACCAGACTATTGGACCAATGTGGATGTACTTGAATGAGCCAACAGTTTGAGCATATCATTCCAGATCTTGAAAGCTCAGCTGAGATGGTTAGGTTTAGGACACTAGGATACAGGACACTAAGATGCCAAAGCAGATCCTCTGTGGTGAATTACAGAACAAGAAACCAAATCTGGGATGTCCAAAAACAAGGCAGAAAGTCGTAATAAAATCGTTTCTAAAGAAGTATATGTCAAGCATGTCCAAATGGGAAAAGATAGCAAACGACAGGCCCAAATGGCGTTAAAAGACAATACAAAGCTGTGTAGTTTTGTGAGGAAGATAATCGCTAAAAAACCGCAGTCAAAAGGCGGGCGCGGAAAGCCAAACAGACTGGATCGCGTGTATTAATTCTGTATCCTCCTGACATTAAATACCTGGTATGCAGAAGAACATGTAGCCCATCTGGGATCAATCCCAATGGATCAACAAATGGATCGCAAAACTAATAGCCATGGCTGAGGTCGTATTCGTTGATGGTCATCATTAATTTCTGTAGTATTCAATAATTTAACAAAAATCAAGATCAAGATCATTTGTGCTGTTTATGGACAGGGTTCTGTTGGGCAGATGTTTTGACCTGGAGAACCGGCATAGCTCTGGCTGTCCTTCAAGCATTGACGTGGAGAAAATAAAGACTATAATAGTCGAAGATCCACACAACATGGTCTGTGAAGATAGCAGATAAGTTAATATTGGCAAATTGACCATTTTGATCATCTGAAAACAATGGATAAGTCTGCGTATACGTGCAACGAAAAAAATCATGGGGGTTATCTGGGTCAGCGGTTTTAAGTATAGCGAAAGACGGCTTTCATCTGAAAAACATTTTGCTTTGTATTTGGTGGTATTAGAAATGACCCATACACTATGAGCTTATTCCACGCAATCAAACTATCAACACCGATATCTACCTGCAGTAGCGGCTCGTGGGTTTTTAAAGTGGGAGGGCGTAGAAGAAAATAGTAATCTTGAAGATTTTTTTTTGCTTTTCCTCATTTTGCAGTTCCCCTTTACTTTTTTGTGCTATTAAAACCCTATACGGGAGGTGAACCAGGAAAATAAGTTAAATTAAAGAAACCGAACGGAAATAAAATATGGTGTTTTGCTCTGAAAAATTGTTTACTGTGATAAATGCTGGAGGAGCGGTGCCCCAACGCCCTTACTCACGAGCCACTACTGTCTACCTGTTTACGATTAGAATAGTGTAAAACACCTTGCTTTGCATATTCAGAGAATATTATTTAAAAAAGCCCATATATTAATCGAAAGAAGGACATAATTTGACCGGGAGTTTATAGTTCCTCTTAACTCAGCATAGGTTATTAAAAATAAACAAACATATTCACTAAAAATACTCTAATATGCAGAAAGTCGAACATTCGAAATCCTTAGAGATTTCCTTAGCTAAAGCTTTCTAATATTTTCCTCTATACGCTTTAATAATTCTTCAATATTGGTTTTTTCGTTTTCAGTAAAGCTTTAAATTTATCTTGAAATTTTACGTGGGCTTGTTATTTCGAAGCGTATGTTTTTCTTTCCTTTCATTTGGTTTATATCGACGGTTAAAGGTCTTCTTATGTTGCCAATTTATGATATGCGAAACTCCTGAAAATATATCTGATGATATCTTTTGTAGTATAAAGATCAGTTCTATTTATACCTTAAAATACATAAGTTTTTTTAATACTTATTTACTTTTTGGCAGTTTTATTCAGCTTTTTAATTTGTATATATTATAGTTATAAATGTCGTAAAGAATGTTTTAAGGGAAAGAGAAGGGCCCGTTAGCCGCGGTGTTTAAGGCGATAGCCTGTCGCCACTGTATATGTCGCCACTGCGCGATAGTGGGTTCGATTTCCGTACTCGGCATGGATGTTTGCGATTTTGTTTGTGAATGTTGCTAGGCAAGAGTGTAAAATCTGATAAGGAATTATCCATCAGTCATGCCAGTTCGAGGCTGGGTAAGGATGCCTTCTGAAGGGTGTTCTACGTTAGTCACTTGCCAGTCGGTAGGCTTCTCGATAGACTTATGGTTACGCAAAAATCAAGGATTCTTCACGTTAAGCTGAATGTCCAGTCGCTAAATAGCTTTAGTTGCTGATGCGCCTATAACTTAATATTTTTGAAACCTTTTAGAAAGGTATATAGGTTGTTTTCATCTCTGTTTTCCTTTTTTTAAATAACAATTTTGTATGGAGCGGAATAGATGGTAGTTTGAGGGTTCAGTTGTTCAGTGAATAAGGTGGATGCGGCAAAACATCCCAACGGAGTTTCACTATTTTTACCGGCTTTTAATTGAAACGTGTGGTTCTACATTGTCATTATGAAATACGATGTCTTTCCTGTTTTGCTAATGGTGGCCGTTTGTTTTCAATTGCTGTCATCATCTCGTTGCGAACAGTAGAGATTTGTGTCAATGGTTTATTTCCGTCGAAGAAGTTCAAACTGTATGGGTCATTTCTAGCCCCACCAAATGCAAAGCAAAATGTTTTTTCAGATGAAAGCCGTCTTTCGCTATACTTAAAACCGCTGACCCAGATAACCCACATGATTTTTTTCGTTGCACGTTGTTGTACGCATTCCATTTTTTATCATTAGTTACTATCCATCCTTCAGATCGCTCAAGATCGCACGAACAGAAAATTTCGCTCACTATGTTCATAGGGGACCCACACATCGTATACGCAGACTTATCCATTGTTTTCCAATCCCATCAAATGCAAAGCATAATTTGTGTCGGATGAAGGCCGTCTTTGCCGTACTTAAAACCGTTCACCCTTGCAACCCACCCCCCATTATGTTTGTCCATTGCACATTAATGTACACAATCCACTTTTCATGACCAGTTATCATCTGCTTTAGAAATAGAGCCTCAAATGTTTTTTCAGTAAAATATCGCACTGGATCGCACCAGATTTCACTCAATAAGTTCATAAGAGACCCACGCAACGCATCAGCATTATTTTTAGATAGTCAAAAGCGATCGATTTCCCAATATTAATATATTTGCCATCTGACTAGCCGTGGATATGAATCGTCGGCTATTACGGTCTTTATTTCCTCGAATTCAGTACTTGAAGGACGTTCAAAACGATGCTGGTCTTCCAGGTAAAACGATCCGCCCCTGAACCGACCTTGCACCGGCCTTGCACAGTAATCTCCCCAACAGAATATTCTTCGTAAACGGCACAAATTTTGTTCTTTGTTTACACAGTGTTCTTGCCCTTTTTGAATTAAAAAAGCATAATGTTACGTAAATGCAAGTTATCAATTCAAGGTGCACCAAATATACCATGAACTCAAATGTTGAACTAACGCTGAATGAGTTGCGTTTTAATCATGGCTTCAGCAACTTTAACAAACGTATCGTAAGCAACTATACCGTGCTCTGATGTTCACAGCGGCTGATATATTTTCAACAGCATCGTAAGGAGAATCGAGAAACTTCACCTTCTACTAGCCGAATACTGTCCATCCTAAAAACGTTCTTTTTTCTTTGGATCACTTTAAATGATTAGAGTTTACCAAACAACTGTCAACTAAAAAATAGCACAAGCTTAATATGGATTAAAATGGATTTATCTCATACTTTTAATCTGATAAACCTTCCACGAAAAAATATTATAATAATAATAATACATCAGCTCTACAGGCCTAGTGGCCCTTGGCTTCAATTTTCTTCATTTTTTCTCTTTCATTTCTCTCTGTCGAGAGCTTATTCTTGTCAGTTCTATACGCCAACCTCTCTGATGATTCTTTAACAGCATCTAACTATTTTTCTCGAGAGCTTCCTCTTCTCCTCGTGCCTTCTCCTCCCAATAAGGCTCTTTTGGCTCAAGCATGTCTTCCTCCTTTCTGTTTATTGTCCAAATCTCACATGCATATAAAACATTTTTATTTTGGCTGCTCTAGATATATTCCTTGCTCTTAATGTCTTTGTCATCATTCCTGCTGCTCTACCATCCTTGGATATTGGTTTTTTTTATTTCGCTCTCTTCGTTTCCTTTTGTCGTAAGTGTCACCCGCAAATGTTCTACCTGCTCTATTTTTTCGAATGGGTAATTTCTGTTTCTACATCGAAAAATTATAGTCCAAGAAAAATATTATATTCCGAAATATGCTGGGTCTTATTATTTCTATATCGGCTAGTATATAAAAGTACATACAAACGTAGAAATCATATTAATATTTCAGTATTTTTTGTAATGAGATTTGTTATATACATAAATATTATCCTCTCTGGATTTGATGAAATTATAAGAACAACAATTTTTGTTGAAGCAACATGTTTGAAGTCATGTCAACACCTAAATTAATTTGAAGTAACTCAACTCCGCCAGTTGGGTTACTTCAAAATGCCTCGAAAAAAATCATATCAAATTATAATTGGTGGACCTTCAATCTCGAACACCCCTTTTTACTCTCCGCCAGAGTGAATTAACCGAGAGCTTCGTAATTTTCTCGAAAAGTTGCCATTTACACACTCAATTTCGATGCTTCAGCCTACGTTGTAATTTTTTCGTTAATTCATAATCTTTTTTTTTCTTTCTTTTCACGTAGAACGGACTTAAAAATTAAATTCTAATTTATAATTTATAAGGGGCTGTATTAGTTCAGGCAATTTAGGGGAGTCTCCTTGGGAAACTTTATTCAACGATGCCACGCGTGATATTATGGTTCAATTTTCCATGTCAGGTAAAATAACCGTTAAGTCCTTTATAACTTTAGAAATATTTTTCTATTGTTGGGAGAATAACTTTTTGTTCCCGACGGTTTTCATCTTAAAAATTATAGTATAATAAAGTAAACAAGGAAATTATTTTCATGGAATTATTACTAAGTCCACATTGTGGAATATGAAATTAATATTGATATCGTCGATAGTGTCTCTTTAAACTAAACGTGGCAAAGCTCAGTGGCATCTTTAATTGGCAAATGGTTCTTTTTTAGCGAAATCGTAGATGAAATAGTGTGTCGAATCACATCGAACACATCGAATAGTGTTTCAGTAACTTAATTTCGTTAATTTGGAAATCTGTTATTAGCAGTTCAATAAAAACTATATAGCATATTTTACATGGTATATGGTACATGGTGTGTAGAAGTCTATAAAATGTGCATAAGATCCTGCGGGGTTTATAAGTTCAAAAACATGAAGTGTAGGTAGCTTGATATACTATGACTTGGGAAGGAGTTGACCACCTCCTTCAATTCATGTCAAGATATATTGGTAACGTGTAAATAACCATTCTATTACAGTTAATATTTTGTCTTCGACTTAATTCTCCGCCTTTTTGACTATATTTGATATATACAGTAAAATCTCTGTCGGGCGGGCACTTATGGGACCCCAAAAAAGTGTCCGTTTAAGGCAATTGTCCGTCTAAGAGAAATAAGGCATAAAAGTAAATGTAATAAAATTTTAATAAGAAATGTATGATATATAGTATATATTGACTAATGGTTAAAGTATTCTATCAGGGTTTGGTTAGGTTCGTCGGGTTTTCTTGGCAATTAAAGTATCTTGAAAGTGGAGATCCAACTTAGACATCAGATCCAAAGGTAGCAGATTGTCATGTGCTGCAACAGTGTTAATTGCGGCGTCTCATAAGTTGCATGTTGATATGTATCAATAATCTGTTCTTCCTATGTGTGTTCATCATCTGTCCCATCAGACATTGTTTCTAGCATACGAACCTACAGACTATCACTTTCTTCCAATAATAAATCAATGTCTATAGTGAAAAAGTCCAAGTATCGTATCTGTTGCGATGCTTAGTTCACGCGATCATTAGTTTTCCAAATTCAAGTCAAAAGTAACAATGGGAGGTCGTCTTCAGTATCTGAATATTCTACGTATTGTCTTTTGTGATTTTCAGAGTTACTATGTAATTCTAGATTTGGATAATTAATTTTGAATTGTATTTTTTTGATACTCGGTCCCATGGATATATTTAATTAGATAAATTTCATCCAAACTGGTGCAGCAGTATTAATGGCTAATAAAAGTTTTTTTAACAATAAGTGATATATAAAAAGCTTTAAACTTTTAATAATGCCCTGGTCTAGAGGTTGGCACACAGACGTACAACTGTGAGGTAGAAAAAAGGTAGGCAGTCATGGCGACTGGCGACAGAAATCAAAACTTGAAACTTTGAAATAACTGTGTTTTTTTTTAAATTTTTAAATTAATTATTCTTTAAATGTATAATTTTTTGTTTCACGTAGGACTCAATATAAAAATTAATTATATTAAAATACTTGCAAATGTTTGCAAATGACACAAATGTTTTCCTTAAGGCGTGAGGGTAGACGGTTATGTTTGAGGTTGTCCGAAGATTTTATTCAAAGTTATATGAGGACCAGAATCCAAGAATAAGTGCCCAGCTTATGGAAAAATGCAGAAGTGATTATTTTACATAAGAAAGGAGCACGGGAAGATTTAAAGAACTACCGTCCAATAAGTCTATTATCAGTGGTGTACAAGGTTTCCACCAAGATAATAACCAAAAGAATACTAAGAAAACTTAATTACGCACAACCAAGGGAGCAAGCAGAATTCAGAAGTGGATTCAGTACAATGGATCATATCCAGGTTCTACAGCAAGTCATAGAAAGACACAACGAATACACTATGCCACTGTACTTGGCTTTTATCGATTATGAAAAAGAATTTGATTCAACCTCAAAGCGGGCCATAATGGATGCATTGCTTAATCAAGGTGTAGAGTAAGCCTATGTAAACCTATTAGGATTGATATATGATGAAGCTACAACGACAGTCTACCTTGACGATCTTGAGGTTGAAAAAATGTAGAGCGGAGCGTACGGCAGGGTGACGCAATATCGCCTCTTCTTTTCTCAGCTTGCCTGGAAGAAGTGTTCCGTAATCTGGACTGGTAACAAAATGGAATAAGGATTAATGGTGCGTACTTAAATCATCTTAGGTTCGCAGATGATATCGTTCTTCTTTCATAAGACCCAGATGAGCTGCAAAGACACCTACAATAGCTGCAAAAGGCCGGAGAACCATTTGGTTTGAAAATAAACCAGAAGGAAAGTCAGGTTCAATTCAATTAATTTGCTGAAGATAACAGAATTTATATTTAAGGAACGGATTTGGAAGTTGTGGATCACTATATATATATTTTGGGTGGAGAGTCTCAATGGAAGGGGATACCGTCCGGGAGGTGGAACGACGCGTTAAATGTGGCTAGCAGGCATTTGGCAGGCTCAACATAGTGTTTAAGAGCAAACTACCACTTTGCTTGAAAAGGAAAGTTTTTGATCAGTGTATCCTGCCCGTTATGACATACGGAAGTGGGACCTGGACACTCGCATCATAGTCAGTTCAAAAACGTCGAGTAGCACAGAGGCGAATGGAAAGATGTATGCTTGGCATTACTAGACAGAATAGAAAGAACTGCACATGGATCAGAGAACAAACAAAAGTGAGTGACATCATTGGAAGAATAAAGCAATTGAAATGGAAGTGGGCAAACCATGTAGCGAGGCGATGGGACGAAAGATGGACCATGGCAGTCCTGGACTGGATACCACTTCAGGATCAGTACATCGAAAATACGATGGACTAATGATATTATTAAGTATATTGGACCCGAATGGCAGAGGAAACCTCAGGACCGCGAGAGTGAATTGCCGTGAATTGATACGGGTTGATGATGATGATGATGATGATGACGATGATGATGATAATGACTTGCAAAAAATAACAAAACAGGTATTTTATTTCTGACAATTTGAACCAATAGACAATAATTTTGAGAAATTAAATTAATTATAAAATTTTATAGAATTTTTAATTATAAAATCCGCGACAAAAATACTATCGAACAACTAGAAATCTTACTACGCGAGTAAGATAACTCCTAAGCCACTATGAAATATTTATTGCACGATGTATTGCAGAGATTAAGTATTAGAAAAATAAATAATATGAAATTTTTCAAACGCAAATCTTGATACCAATATTGAAAATAAATGCTATGATTTTGTTATTCATCTTTCTTCATAAAAATATTAGCATATTAAGTACTCACCCTTGTACTGCACAGTGATTCTACAATTAAACAATTCAAATAATTATCTTAATATAAATAATTAAAATAATATCTAAAACACAATTTAATTTAAAACGCAATTGGCGTCGCCAGTCTGGCGCAACACCTCACTAGCATGTTGGTGATGCGAACCCATAAGTTTTGCCCCTACCGAAAATAGCTCAACGCGAAGATGCGTTGTCTAGAAATATAAAAATTTTTCGTTTCTCACGTTTCAACTTTCCATCAAATTTCACCAACCACTATGCAACTAGTTCCCCATTCATTGATGTTTTTCTACGCCATTTCAAAGTAAATCATCCAGAAAGTAAAAAGTAATGCATCAAAGTAAAGCAAATCATTCAGATTGATGTATTTCAAAGCCATTGGTTGCCTAGATGATATCCCGCAGTTTTAGAAAATTTAGTTTGCATTAGTTGATCAAAATTGACTGGGACTGGTAACACATTTTTGTGTGATATCCATTTTTTTGCAATTTTAATATAAATCTTTATTATCACCTTCAAAATAGGACCCATTTCATTTAAAACATGAAAACATAGAAAACATTGAAATCCGCCTCGACCGGAATGGCCTTCAGTTCTTTCAGGGAATTCTTTTTAATGTCCTCAATTGGATCAAAACGCGTTTCACCGAGCGGATATTTAAGTCTGGAGAAGGAAAAAGTGGCACAAAGCCATATCCGGCAAATACGGTGCTTGAGCGATCATTTTTGTCATATGTTTAGCCAAAAAATCACACCCAATTAGAACCGCATGAGATGGACGTGTTTCCTGCACAGAATATCAACGACAATGCGTTGAGATGATTCATAAGAGAAGGCAAGATCTTCTGCTATCTCCCTAATGCCAACATGGCAATTTTCAAGCACGATTTCTAAAATTATCTTGATGTGATCATTGTTAACTAAGATTGATGGCTGGGTGGCATGGGGCAAGTGTCCAACGATCTCACAGCCTTCACTAAATGCTCCATGCCACTCAAATACTCAATTATTTCCAACATTAGAATGTATCCGTTGCAGAAATTCCATTTCGCACACATTCTTTGTTCAAATTTGTTGTGTAAAGTAAAAAACCAGAGTAAATTTTCGTAACATAAAATGGAAATAAAATAAACAAACATCTGCCACACACTAACATATGGTTATATTAACGTAAGAAAAAAATATCGATTCATAAACCGCGGGCGGTTTAAACGAGTCAATTCTGGTCAATTTTGATCACATAGTATTCATATTGCAGTTTTTTGATTTCTTTAGATTGCGTCCAACCTATCCGTCCTATATATATATATATATATATATATATATATATATATATATATATATATATATACATATATATATATATATATATATATATATATATATATATATATATATATATATATATATATATATAGACATAAAATTAGAAAATAGTGAATTGATTTTTTTTATTGGCACACGTCTGTGTGTCAACCTCTAAACCAGGCCATTATTACAAATTTTTAATTTTTTTATAGAACAATTATTGTTAAAAAACCTTTATTATCCATTAATACTTTTATCTCCTTTATTTGGGTTTTTCGCCACTGTCTAAAACTCAAAAAATATCAAAAATACCTGTTCTTATTTAAAGAAAGAATCACTGGGTAAAAACAAAAAACCAAACGGAGGCAAATTTCTCAGTGATTCTTTTTTGTAATAAATTTGCCTAACGAACAAAATTTTAAAGATATAAAAATGTTATAAAAAATTTACAAACTTTTAACGTTAACGTTTCGGAGGGTAATCTCCCCCCCGTTTTCAAAACTGAACTAAAAAATAAATTATATTAATTTCTAATATATAAAGTAACGAGTGAAAGTAAATATATTTTTTTGTATGTCAACGATACTTACATTGACAACAACTAAGTTTTTAAATTTCTTATAACATTTTTATATCTTTAAACCTTTGTTCGTTAGGCAAATTTATTACAAAAAAGAATCACTGAGAAATTTGCCTCCGTTTGGTTTTTTGTTTTTACCCAGTGATTCTTTCTTTAAATAAGGACAGTTATATTTGATATTTTTTGAGTTTTAGACAGTGGCGAAAAACCCAAATAAAGGAGAAAAAATATATGAACACGCCACAATCATTCAGACATTACCCATTAATACTGCTGCATCAGTTTTGGATGCAATTTATCTAATTAAAAATATGTATGGGACCGAATATCAATGAATACAATTCAAAATTGATTTTCCAAATCTGGAATTACATAGTAATTTTGAAAATTCAACACAGCACAATACGCAGAAGATTCGGATGCTGAAGACGGCCTTCCATTGTAACTTTTGGCTCGAATATGGAAAATTAATGATGATTTCATCATCGGAACAGATGCGATACTGGGACTTTTGGACCCGACCAATAATCATGACAGAATATTTTAATCATTAGTCAATATATACTTTATTATGTTTTACGTATATGTGTGTATAACGTTCTTTATATTATGTATGTATTTGTAGTTTCTAATAAATAATATATTATATATTTGTTATTTAATGTTTATAAAATTCACTTTTATTTCTTATTTCTATTAGACGGACCTTAAACGGACACTTTTTTAGGGTCCCATAAGTGTCCACCCAACAGAGGTTTTACTGTATATGTCAAAGATAGTCAAAAATGCCCCGAATTAAGCCGATGACATACTATTAAGTGTAATAGAATGGATATTTACACGTTACCAGCATACCTTGCCATGGATTGAATGATGTGGTCCATTTCTTCCCAAGTTATAGTATATCAAGCTACCTACATTTCATGTTTTTGAACTAATATACCCCGCAGAAACTTATGCATATTTTATAGATACCATGTACCAAATATGCTATATGGTTTCCATTGAACTAGTACTTATAAATAACAAATTTCCAAAATAATGAAATTAGGTTACTGAAATACTATTTCATCTACGATTTCGCTAAAAAAGAACCAATGGCCAATAAATAATGCGATTGAGCCTTGCCATGTTTAGTTTAAAGACACTCTATTGACGATATCAATATTAATTTCATATTTCAGTATGTGGACTTGGTAATATTTCCACGAAAATAATTTCGTTGTTTACTTTAATATAATACAATTTTTAAGATAAAAACCGCCGAGAACTGAAAAGTTATTCTCCTAACAATAGAAACATATTTCTAAAGTTATAAAGGGCTTAACGGTTATTTTATCTGACATGGAAAATTGAACCATGATATCACGCGTGGCATCGTTGAATAAAGTTTCCCAAAGAGACTCTCCTAAATTCCCTCAACTAATACAGTCCCTTATCAATTTTAAATTAGAATTTAATTTTTAAGTATGCTCGACGTGAAAAGGAAAAAAAATTATGAATTAACGAAAAAATAACAGCGTAGGCTGAAACATCGAAATTGAGTCTGTTAATGGCAACTTTTCGAGAAAATTACGAAGCTGTCTGTTAATTTGCGCTGGCGGAGAGTAAAAAGGGGCGTTCGAGATTGGAGGCCCACCAATTATAATTTGATATGTTTTTTTGGAAGCACCGTCAGTTGGGTTACTTCAAATTAATTTAGCTTTTGACCTCACAAAAATTGTTATTTTTATAATTATATCAAATCTAGAAAGTATAATATTTATGTATATAACAAATCGCCTTTGAATATAAAACTAACAGGAAGGAGCCTTTCCTATCGTTATGCACATATAAATGGGGATGGAAATGGCCATATTGAAACACCACAGCTGACTCATTGGTTTGGAATTTTGGTAGTTGGTGTCAATAACTTAGAAATTTAATAGTAGATTTGAGCAATTTTAGTGTGTTTTAATCAATAGTAAGTGTAATAGAATACTCTTTTTTCTTTCTAGTCTAAATACATATGTATACTTATTATATTGACAATAAAAAGCAATAATATCGGAAGTAAGGTGAAACCTAAAATATGGTTTGGAGTGCGTCTTGTAGTTGTTCTCTGATACGAAAAAATCAATATTCAGGAGTAACATTACATAGGTAAGTGCTTTTAATTCTAAATTTGTCAATTATTTACAAATATAAACGTATTTTGTTTGAATGAAATTTTAAGGTTATGAAGCCAACTTATCGCTTGGTATGCATAGGCGTAGTCAAATTGATTTAGATAAAATAATAAAATTATTATGTTATTTAATATAGTGATTGTCTCATGATATAATATAAAAATTATCTAGAATTGGCATGCATTTATTATTGTATTTCATCGAAGCTATGCGACCGATATTTAAAAACTCGGCACCGTTTTCATGCTCATTCAGCAGCTCAATCACGAATTCGTTATAAGTTACCGGGAAATATTAAGCGTTTACCACAAAATTTCGCTTCGCTACGAACGCAACACAAATCTGCCAGCACGTATGGCTCCATCAACGCTTTTTCTCGTTTACCTCTACCAGATTGCATTTCTTCCATGCACCAGAATTTAGATGGTTAAAATGGGACGGAAAATTTTCGAGATCACGTTTCCGGACTTGAAATATTTTTGAACGAACGAAGTAAAATTTCCATGCAATAAAAGTTTATTTCCTTAGTACTGCATTGTAACGAAACCATTTAATATCCTAAACCGGCTTTAACAATTTCTCTAAAGTTAACCGGTTTCATGAATTCGTAGAGGAAACAATTTATTCCAGGTTTGCTGCAGGGCATCTCAAAATTAACAGTGAATTAAAATTCAAGATATTTTTGTGTGCTATAAAGGAGTGATTATATAAAGAGGGGCTCAAAAACATTGAGCTGCTGAATAAGCATGAAAACGGTTTATAAATATCAGTCGCATAGCTTCGATGATATGCAATAATAAATGCATGCCAATTCTAGATAATTTTTATATTATATAAATATATATACATATATATATATATATATATATATATATATATATATATATATATATATATATATATATATATATATATATATATATATATATATATATATATATATATAGTTCTAAAAAGAGATAATCACCCAACTGAAGAGAACTAACCCAACTGACAGTGCCTCGAAAAAACATATCAAATTAATTTTAATTTAATAATTAATTGGTGGGCCTTCAATCTCGAATACCCCTTTTTACTCTCCGCCAGTGCAAATTAACAGACAGCTTCGTAATTTTTTCGAAAAGTTGCCATTAACAGACTCAATTTCGATGTTTCAGCCTACGTTGTTATTTTTTCGTTAATTCATATTTTTTTTTCCTTTTCACGTCGAGCATACTTAAAAATTAAATTCTAATTTAAAATTGATAAGGGGCTGTATTAGTTGAGGGAATTTAGGAGAGTCTCTTTGGGAAACTTTATTCAGCGATGCCACGCGCGATATTATGGTTCAATTTTCCATGTCAGATAAAATAACCGTTAAGTCCTTTATAACTTTAGAAATATTTTTCTGTTGTTGGGAGAATAACTTTTCTATTCTCGGCGGTTTTTATCTTAAAAATTGTATTATAATAAAGTAAACAACGAAATTATTTTCGTGGAAATATTACCAAGTCCACATTTTGAAATATGAAATTAATATTGATATCGTCAATAGTGTGTCTTTAAACTAAACGTGGCAAAGCTCAATCGCATCCTTTATTGGCCATTGATTCTTTTTTAGCGAAATCGTAGATGAAATAGTATTTCAGTAACCTAATTTCGTTATTTTGGAAATTTGTTATAAATACTAGTTCAATGGAAACCATATAGCATATTTGGTACATGGTATCTATAAAATGTGCATAAGTTCCTGCGGGGTATATAAGTTCAAAAACATGAAATGTGGGTAACTTGATATACTATGACTTGGGAAGAAATGGACCACATCATTCAATCCATGGCAAGGTATGCTGGTAACGTGTAAATATCCATTCTATTACAGTTAATATTATGATCTCGGCTTAATTGGGGGCATTTTTGACTATCTTTGACATATACAGTAAAACCTGTGTTGGGTGGACAATTATGGGACCCTAAAAAAGTGTCCGTTTAAGGTCCGTCTAATAGAAATAAGAATTAAAAGTGAATTTTATAAACATTAAATAACAAATATATAATATTTTATTTATTAGAAACTACAAATACATACATAATATAAAGAATGTTATACATACATATATGTAAAACATATTAAAGTATATATTGACTAATGATTAAAATATTCTGTCATGATTATTGGTCGGGTTTTTTGGCAATTAAAATATCTTAGAAGTTGCAACAGTTTGAAAGCTGCAACTAAGCGTTAATTGCTGCGTCTCATAAATTGCCTGTTGATATGTATCAATAACCTCTTCTTCATATGTTTGTTCAGAATTTGTTGTTCCATCAAACACTGTTTCTAGCATACGAACCTACAGACATACCGAGTTATCAGTTTCTTCCAATATTTAATCATTGTCTATAGTGAAAAAGTCCCAGTATCGCATCTGTTCCGATGATGAAATCATCATTAATTTTCCATATTCGATCCAAAAGTAACAATGGGAGGCCGTCTTCAGCATCTGAATCTTCTGCGTATTGTGTTGTGTTGAATTTTCAGAATTACTATATAATTCCAGATTTGGAAAATCAATTTTGAATTGTATTCATTGATATTCGATTCCATGCATATTTTTAATTAGATAAATTGCATCCAAAACTGATGCAGTAGTATTAATGGGTAACAAAGGTTTTTTAACAATAATTATTCTATAAAAAAATTAAAAACTTTTAATAATGGCCTGGTTTAGGGGTTGGCACACAGACGTGCAACTGGAAAGTAAAAAAAAACAATCCAATATTTTCTAATTTTATGTCTATATATATATATATATATATATATATATATATATATATATATATATATATATATATATATATTTATATATATAGGATGGATAGGTTGGACGCAATCCAGAGAAATAAAAATACTGCAATATGAATATTATGTGATCAACGCATCCGACGAGAAGTCGGCGAAAAGGATGAATTGTAGACTGTGGATCGGTTCTTCGTGTTCTTGACGGGAGAGAACATGTAGGTGCCCTGAAGATTCTAAACATCAAGAGACGAAACATGTGCCCTCTAATGGAAGGGATGGGTGAGACCCGTCCCCAGTCAAACAATCAACAAAATGATCATATTTATATATATAGCTCGTTCGGGAAATAGGGAAATAATGATTGTACGTCATCAAAATCTATGATACACTCACATTACAATCAACATCAAAATACCCAGACTTTGGCTTTTGTGTGCTGGATAAAACTGTAAATGAAAAGTAACACAAAAAGTTGTTTTTTTTTTAAGTTTTAATCAGAAACCTGTTTCGAACTTCTGCTGTGAACATAGTGGCTTTTCACTTAGTTCAACAATTCACTATTACTAAAACAACTTTCAACGTCTGAATCGCTCTTCAAGTAAATTATTAGGGGATTAAATTCTATTTTATCAAATACTATTTCGCGATTCGATCATCTTTCAAGGTCTTTTCTGTATGTCTGATGATGTTCGTTCAGATCTGTGGTGTAACTGTTGATAAAGCTTCTTTCCATATACCCAAACAGTTATCAATCGTTATTCGAAATCCGAATCCGAATTCGAAATTCAATCCAATATACGATGATAAACTAAACCAGAAAATATCTAAAACAGCAAAGAAAATAATTATAAACGTTTGAAGACATAACTGAAAAATGATCAGAACATGAAAATGACTGATTCGACGAAGAAAGTTTTGTTAGGCCGGCAACACTGTCCAGAACCACAAACTTAAATGTTATCTTCATAGCGAATTTACAGAATGTGATCTACTGGCTCACAGTGTTTTTATCCTATTTTAATAGCATTAGAGGAAGAAGGAAAGGGAGTGCTTCGAACTCTAAATGATTGTTTCTTTCTTATGGATTTAAATTGGCAATAGATTTCTCTATATTGATGACGTGCAACCATTATTTTCCTGAATGAGCTATATATATATATATATATATATATATATATATATATATATATATATATATATATATATATATATAATATGCTCTTAGGCGCTTTATAATATACGTTCACATCAGACGCGCTTCGCTTAGTGTCACATGCCTTACTTACAGCCTATGGGAAAGTTAGGCTGTATGCTTAGCGGTATGACATGTGAGCGCAGGAAAACGCGTTGTGATGGTTTTGCTTCGCATGTTTTAGAACTCCGAAAGCAATCTGCGTGTTATAACGAAAGCACAAGTTATCGCTGCAGTTTTAAAAAGAGAGGCTATCTGGGATCCAAAGAATTTGTTGTATAAAAATGTACATGAATTGCAAAAAATGTGGAAAGAATTAGGAAAGGATGGATTTTGTACTTACCCAAGTGTAAACATTAAATGTTGATCAGCTGAAATCTTTTCTCCGAAATTGGTTCCAATCCCAGATAAATAGAATGAGGTTCTAAGTGGCTAAGAAGGAAATCAAGAGAAGAAAATCAATTACTTTGACATCTTCAGAAATTCATAAATTTTTTCTGGATTTTTCTAGCATCTCGATAGAGATGATATAATTCTCCGATTAATTGCCTACAAACGTTGATTTCATCAACCCATCATGCGTTTTGGGCACCTTTTTCATTCATTTTTAACGCAAAACTTTCGAGTAATAACTTTTTCCTTATAATTCGTGATGGAGCCATTGTGCTCTGTTTCTGATAAGCGGTTTCTAAAGTGCGTCCGATATGAATACAATGAGGTTCACTTGACGATAAGGAAGGTGCGTGACTCTAAGCGAAGCGCATTTGATGTGAAAGTACCCTTATATTAGGGTTATTTAAAAATGTCTAGCTTCAACTTGAAGATGGCGTTACTCATCAAAATATTCTGGTAAAATAATTGCGCATGCGTTGAATGATAACCTTGATAATTTCAGCCATATTAAATGTTCGTTTGTTGTTTAATGTCACAGTCATTTAATGTCAGTCGATGTTAGTGTTTTTGTTATTAATGAGCCGTCATTAAATTCTTCCGTTAGAAAAGGCAATTAGTCTACGCAAATTAAAACCGACATGGATGCTGTTTACGAGGACTCTGCACCACTATTTTCCATCGTGATATTTTGGGCAACGGAAGATAAACGTGGGTGTACCAGCTTTGTTGACGATGAATATTCGAGATGGCCAAAAACTGCAACTACTACCTATAATACTGAAAAAGTTCACCAAATAGTGCTAGACGACAGTCGAATTATGGTTAGAGCGATAACAGTTGCTGTGAGCACTTCGAAATGATGTGTTTGTCATAAATTGATTGAAGATTTAGGCATGAAAAAGAAAAACTGCACGATGTTTGTTGCCATTGCTCACTCAGGACTAAAAATACATTCGAATAAACTTTTCCGAAGGCCTGTTGAAGCATTTTAAGCGAGTCGTCGGAGTCGAATTATTCGGAGTTATCGTACTCCTGAAACCAAATCGCAGTCGAAATAGTGGACTGCCAAGGGTGAATCGATTCCGAAAAAGGCAAAGAGTGTTCCGTCGGGCGGGAAATTATGGCGACTGTTTTTAGGGACAATTATGAAGTTATGTTAATCGAGTATCTTGAAAAGGAAAAAACAATAAGAGGAGCATACTATGTATCATTACTTGACAAGCTGAAGACAGAAAATGCGGAAAAATGACTGCATTTAATGAAAAAGAAAATTTTATTTCAAAAGACAACGTACCTTCTACACTTCAGTGGTAGCGATGGCAAAAATTCACGAATTGTAATTCGAATTGATTGACCACCCACCGTATTTACCAGATCTGTCCCTCAGCAACTTATTATCTTTTTTTAGGTCAAAAGTATCGGAGGACAGAGATTTTCATAGAAGCCATCACATTCGTAAACGGCTATTTTGCAGAACAAGATCTGATGAACAAGATGTTCTTAGAACATCTGGAGTGTTCGTTATATGCAATGGATGTATGACCTTTATAAATTATTTTTTACCATAGAAAAGAAGAAGAATCCTTTAATGTGGAAATTAAAACTTTTTTTTTATGCCCGTCCGGGTTAAACTCCATAAAACAATACACTTTATGTCAGCTCGAACAACCATATTTTAGAAAAAATCAAAATTGTGTGCTTTACTTGATTACCTCAAACAAGCAATTTGTGTGTCAAATAATGAATAAATGTAGGAGTAAGAGAATAAAAGCGTAATAACGAAGAGATGGTAAAAATTGAAGATCATATAAAGAGACAAACAAAAAGGAAGTGGAAAATGTTATAGTTAAAATAAAATATTAATAACAGTTAAATAGAAAGTGAAATGGTAGTTGAAAATAAAGTGGTGGCTAAATTGCGATTGATAACAAAATTTATTTTTCGTTGACAATTCCGGACAATTTTAAAGTAGCTCTTATACTAACTGGGACGTTGAAATAATGTAAAAATGAAAAACCTAACTTTAAAAACTTTTTAAATCTATCAGATATTTTTGAATTAAATATTTTTCTACTTTCAATAATTTTCAATTCATTTTTCAACAATAACACGAAAACAGAATTTTAAGAAGAAAAAAAATTCCAAAGTATTCCGAACTTCGTAAGGCCAAAAAAATATTTGACTGTTCAAATAAGTAACATTTTTAGAATATTTTAGGTCGTTGAGTTTTCGTGAAGTGGAAAAACAAAATTTTTGTTAATATGGAGTTATTTAAATTTTGTATTACGTACTAAAATATTACAAAAGTTGATGTGTTAGAAAAATTTGTTTTTTTCTGGGTTCTATAAATACATACATAAATATATATATATATATATATATATATATATATATATATATATATATATATATATATATATATATATATATATAGATATATTTAGGAGGAAATGTCAATATTTCAGCTACATATTGTTGTAAAAACTGTTATAGAGATACAGGAGTAAATATTTATGGATAGCAAATGTAATAGTGAGAAAATGTACTTTTACTATTTTTACTGTTAAGCAACTATTGTTTATATTAGTTAATTATTAGTTTGCCAATAGAAAATTGTCTTAAAGTTACTTCATTGGTTTCATTATTCATTATTCATTTCATTATTCCTTCGTTATTCTCTCAATGACTTTTGTGACGGAAGTTGAAATCGCACAGTTTCCAAATATCAGCGTTGTTTCTCGAATCGGAGACTGCCAGATAGAACGGGTTTTGAACAAGTTTTTGTCACTACTGGAGAATCTGGTATGTTTCCAAGTTCAAGAATTGTATCTAAGCGGCAACTGAAACTTGATACCGAGCAAGAAGTGGCAATCTTTGATATCGTTGAAAACGACCCAAGTGTAAGCACAAGGAGAATTGCATATATTTGCCAAATGACACAATCGTACGCTTGGAGGATTCTTCTCTTGAATTGTTTAGATCCATTTTATTTACGACCGGTGCAACATGTGCAGGGTGGTGATTTTGCGTTAAGGATGTAGTTTTGTAACTGGATACATTTAAATTGGGAATTATACAAGTATGTTCTCTTCGCCGATGAAGCGCAGTTCACTCTTGATGGCATAAATAATCTTCATAATGAACATCGATGGTCCGATGAAAACCCTCACCGTACGGTTGAACATAATTTTCAACATCGATTTAAAATTAATGCGTGTGAAAAAATGAATTAATCGGTCCATTCATATTCGGCAGCCATATCACATGAGAAGTTTACCAAAATTATCTACAGAATCATTTGCAAAACCTGTTAGGAAATGTTCCATTTAATGTACGACAAAATATGTACTTACAACATAATGGAGCCTCTGCACACTAAGCTTAAAAGTGAGAAATTTCTTTAATAACTTCCCAAACTGGTGGATTAGACGAAGTGGTCCGCGTAATTGGCCAGCAATATCACCAGACGTTAATCCTCTGGATTATTGTCTTTTGGGCTGGGTTATATCTTTCGTATATGCAACTAAAGTAGACACTAGACATGCATTACTCGACCTGATAGTAATTGTAGCAGCAGTTATAAAGAACAAATGCGAATCCATTCACAGAGCAACCCAAGCTGTTCAAGAGAGCTGACAAGTGTTTGGAAGTAGATGATGATATTTTTGAAATCTACAAAACGAAACCTAACTATTTATTATAAAAGTAATATTAAAAAAATCTTAAACATTTTAATATTCATGTACCCCCGTTCATAGAAAATTTTAAGTTCATTTCCTATCGCTGAATATGTAGCTAAAATATTGACATTTCTTCCTGAATCATCCTGTAAATGTGCATACACTGTTTATTTTATGTGCACTTTTTCAAACAAATGAAGTCTTATGTCCGCAATTGTCTGAGTTATGTTATTATGCTCAATAGTTACTGGTTTATCGGTATAGACCAAACATTTTATATAACCTCAAAGAAAATAATCAATATGGCCTTGATCACCAATTAACAGATCCGTTCCTCGAGATAATTTCCTCTCCGAATCTTTCCTCAATAAATCAATCCTTGTTGGCTGTTTGACATGTAGGGTAATTCTGCTGGAAGCACATTTCCTCAAGAGCAATACCATTCAATACTCCCAATTAAATAATCCACGTAGTCGCGTAACAAAGCCTAATTTCCTGCGAACAGCGACGAATTGATAAATTTAGATCTTCTTCAACACTTCCATCAACAGCAAAGATATTTCTCCGGAAAGCATAGTTTTTGTTTTAATATCGAGCAGCGTGAAATGCGTTCGGAATTTGTCGATAATGCGGCGAATAGATTCACGAAGTTGAGTTCTATAAGTTTGAAGTTCTATAAGTTTGGCGCACATAGCATTGATCTTGATAATAAATATCGACAATTTGCAAGCTTTGCTCTGATGTTAAACGTCCCGCGATGATTTGCCATACTATTAAGACACATATTTACAGACTAGCGCGCAAACCAGGTACTAAACCAATTAATAATTTTTGTTATTATTCAATTGCAAACTTTAAATAAATAATTATTTTAATTTATTTTTAACCTAAAAATATAATTTTATATTATTAATTGGGTTTTTTATTTTATTTTAATTTTTTTATTTAATTATATAAATTAGTCTATTTATATTAATTCGTAACTATTTCTTATGATGAGGATTATGTTTTTAATTTGGCAGCATACATACTCTTTGACATTTTACATTTTCTTTCAGTTATCTATATTCTATTTCGTTTTGAAACGCAATTTTCGAACGTTACCACCTTTTTATTCATATTAAGGTTTTCTTTCAACTCTACTAGTACCAAATAAAACTCGACAACAAATGACCAATAAGAGTAAAATTTATTTATTATTTTGGAGTAAAAAAATTACAGTTTACCAATTGCCTGTATGCATGCCTGTAGGCGATTTGGCATGCTGTCGATTAAATAATCAATTTGGGCTTGTGGCATTCTCTCCCATTTTTTACGAGCAGCATCTTTTATTTTCGCAGGGTAAGAGGAGGATTGTTTCGCTTCTTGATGCGTGTTTTCTGCATGTCCCAAGTGTATTCAATTACATTTATGTCAAGGGAATTTGCTGTTCAGAAAAATTTTGTATTGATGCTGTTCGATGAGGAAGTGCGTTGTCATCCATGAAAACAAATTCGTCACCCACTGCGCATCGGAACACATGCACTACAGGATTTAAAACTTCCTCAATGTACAAAGCACGAGTTACTCTTGTGTCCAGGACCAGTAGAGGTGTCCGTGTGCCCCTCATAACACCATCCCAAAACATCATTCCACCTTCAAATGGGATACGTGGTTGAGCTGTTTCTAGTCAGGCTTGTCGACTTGGAGATCTCCAAACCAATATTCTTCGCGAATCACAAACCAAGCCAATTCTCGTCTCACCGGAGAACATCACGTTATTTCAGTTAGGTCTATGGTTCACCATTTATGGAGCCTATTGCAGTCTTACATTTTTTTGTTGTAAGGTTAGTTTGGGGATACGTAAAAGTCTTCTGCGATGCAAATTTACCGCCTTTCAGTCTGCCTGCTATCGTTTGTCGGGAAACATTTACGCCTTCAAGCCTAACAAGTTCCCTTGATATACTACCTGTAGATTCCAGACGATTTCTTCGACCTATCATTGATATCTGCCGGTCTTGTGCAGGTGTACCGTTTCCTGTATCGTTGCTATCATTATATCGTTTTCTCCCGCTTCTGGGGCGATTCTTTACGTCACTTGTCTCTTGGATTTTTTTATAAATTTTCGATACAACGCTTTGGGAAACACCTACAATTTTTACGAATTCACTTTGATTAAAGCCCTGTTATAACAAGGCAATTACTCTTGATCTTTTAAAATGATATATCATGTTTCTAGGCCTTTCTAAACGAATTGATTGAAAATTGAAAAAGTACTGAAATAATGTGTAAATGGAACAGAATAAGCAAACATCGAAAAACCTGTGGTATTAGCAAAACAATGCTTTTGTTATTTTCATTTAAAACCGGTCATTACAATATCTAGAGTATAATCGGCGTAGATATCCAATTTGTAAATATACCAAACTTTTGAACATATGTGTATTTTGTAATTGAATGAACTATCTTTATACCATTAGAAAATCACAAGATAACAATAACACTAAAATAAATTTGGACATATTTCATTAATTTTCATCAAACTATGATGTATATCAAAAATGTATTATTGCTCTGCCTAAAGATCAATGAACAAACTGCAAAATTGCTTAATTACACGGTGAAGCACAATATATTAATTGCATAAAAGAATATACTACAAGGACATTTGAAAAGGATTCATTCGCTTATTCTCATAGCTTCATTGTTAACGTACTGGACCATATTAGATTATTTTTAGCGTATTATTAGAGCTGTCTGATCTCAATCTGATACGTCTGATCTCTACGATCTCTAATCTGATTCCTTTATTAAAAATAGATAATTTGGAATTAAATTACCTCCAAATTTATTTCACGTAAGTACATTGCCATTCAGTACATTGCAATCACTAATTTTCTTTTCCTCTTCCTTCAAGAAGGAAATTTTTCAATAAAGCAAAAGTGGCCAAAATTAGAGAAAATACAACATTGCAAAGATTATTTAATGCAAGGGAAAGATTTTAATAAGTTTTTAAAGACCTCATTTTCGAAAAACCTGTGTTATCCGCAAAACAATGCTTTTGTTATTTTTATTTAAAGACGGTCTAAAATATTCTTTTTAATTGTAAGATAATAACAAATTCTTTTTAGTTGTGGTTTTAAAACAAATATTGATCTGCATATTGAAGTACACGGGTTCACTACTTCAATTTTTTAAACCTGTTTATTTATAGTCTGCTAAAAATATAAAAATAAGTAAGTTGGATTATATAAAAGAGAAACGCGTAGGAAGTAATCAAAAGAAAGTTTGGTTTAATGAGAAAAATTACAAAATATCATCGACAATCAAAAAAAAATTTTTTTTTCATTAAAATGTATTTTGTAATTAAATGAACTCTATATTATTAGAAAAACACAAGGTAATAATAGCATTAAAATAAATTTGGACATGTTTAATCAATTTGCATCATACTATGATGTATATAAAAAATATATTATTGCTCTACCTAAAGTTCAATGAACAAACTGCAAAATTGTTGCATTACACGGTGAAGTACAATATATCTATTGTAGAAAGGAATACACTACAATGGCATTTGAAAAGTATTCATTCGCTTATCCTCATAGCTTTATTGTTAACGTACTGAACCATATTAAATTTTTTTAGCGCCCTTTAATTAAGTGTAGACCTTAGTATTGCAGCTATATCTGATCTCGATCTGATATGTCTGATCTCTATGATCTCTAGTCTGATTCCTTTATTAAAAATAGAGAATTTAGAATTAATTTAGCTCCAATTTTATTTCACTTTAGTACATTGCCATCTCTAATTTTCTGTTCCTCTTCTCTAAGAAGGATATTGTTTAATAAAGCTAAAGTGGCCAAAATTATTAAATATTTAATACAAAGGAAACATTTTAGTACGTTTTTATAGACCTCATTTTCTTTTTTATTGTTTAAAAAAAAATATTTATCTGCATATTGAAGTACACGGGTTTACTATATGGCAATACTTTTAAAGATTTTTTTTAACCCTGCTTATTTAGTCAGCTAAAAATATATGTAAATAAGTAAGTTATATCATATACAAGAGAAACGCATAGGAAGTAATGAACTGAAGTTGCGTTTGATGAAAAAAATATATACAGCTCATTCAGGAAAACAATTGTTGCACGTCATCAAAATCTATGACGCAGTCACGTTACAATGTTGCCACATCAACACCAAAATACCTAGACTTTAGCATTTGTATGATCGATAAAACAGAAAATGAAAAAGTAACACGAAAAGTTTTTTCTTTAAAAGTTTTAATCAAAAACCTGTTTCGAAACTTCTGCTTGTCAACATAAGGGCTTTTCATTTAGTTCACACAAAGTCTAACTATTCAGTATCACTAAAACAACTTTCAGCATCTGAATCGCTGTTCAAGTAAATAATTAAAGGATTAACTTCTAGTCTATCAAATATTCTTTCGCGTTTTGACCATTTTTGAATCTCTTCTTCAGTATGTCTGATGCAGCATGTCCAGATCTGTGGTGTAACTGTTGATAAAGCTTCTTTCCACATATCCAAACAGTTATCAATTGTTCTTCCATCTCAAACCTGTCCCTTTAATTACTGCTTAAAGTATAACGATTTGCAGCAATTCACTTTTCAACATAGTGTTTTCAAAAGAAAGATTATATTCCGTCAGCCATTCGGCTATTTTTGGTTTTGTCTAATAAACAACATCAAACAGAGATTCACCTTTGATATTTTGATACATCTTCAAAAATTGGATTCGTTTAAAGGCAATATCTGGAAGTTCCATCAGGCCCCTATGTGGATTATTTTTATTCCATTTGAAACCAATTTCTTTTAGAAGATCCTGAGTTGTCGATGCGTCTTTAATAAAAAAATAATAATAAAAAAATAAATAAATTAAAGCGAGGTTTTTATAATTTATATGATGTTTTTATCTGACACTGCTTTTTAATTTGAATAATGTATAAAATATTTTTCCTCATATTATTTATTATTTTGGTGTCTTATTAAAATATTATGACCTCCGAAAATATTAAAAATAGTCAAAAAGAAAAACCAGACATTCAAAGAACTCTCGTGCTAGTGAAAAAGTATTCTTTTCAGTGCGCTAACCATTTTAATCCCTTGCATAAACAACGAATTATAAAGGAGAAAAAAGAAAAAAAGGGAAGGCGGAGACCAAGAGAGAAACCACAATTTGCTTTAAGTTATTTAGAGAAAGCTTAAAACGCCACTAAAAATCTCTCCTCGTCGAGAAAGTTAAAAAGAACTTGTCGGATATCTGCTAACGTAACATTTTATGATATTTTGTATTTTTTATTCATTTTCGCTAACAAAATGGTTTAAAGTGAAGTGCCGTTGTCAACTGAATGATAAATAATGGCGAAAATATTTACAAGATCTTTAGAAATATTTGAAAGACCCTGTGATTAATTCCCTGTTCTCATTAGAAAATATATTTTTAATTTTAGTTAATTTTAATATAACTTTATTTTTAATTGAAAAATATTAGTGCAGAATAAATTTGTATAGATTTTTCAATAAGCCAACAACAAAAGAACTATTAGGGATTATTAGGGATACTTATACGTTATGTCGTTTCTTGATACTTTGCAACATTTTATTTTATTTAAGGGTTAACACAATTTTAATCTACAATTTAAAATAATTTAATAACACAATTAAAATCTCTGACATACTTTATGTGCTGTTTTTATAAAATAAAGCTGATTCTGAAGAATAATATTCTTCGATAACTTTTTTCCTTTAAAAACGAACACAGTTGAATTATGGACCAAGAAATTTTGACCGTAAAGTCTAACTCCTGGATAGTTTGTTTAGGATCAACTTCAATTTCAGCTAATAAGTTATTCTTAACAAACTCAGCCGCAGGTTTTATGCTGTCAAAATGATTCAAATCACTATTTTTAAATCAAAGCTGACATGTTCTGCTCTCCAGTACTTCAGAATAATCAGTATTAACGACATTCGTTGTATTCTGATGCTTGTAAAACTCAAATATAAATATAAACCGTTAAACGTTTAATATGGAACTTATTCATAGTTGGCTTTTCGATTCTTCTAATTTTCATAAAATTTTAACAATAAGCATACTAAATATCAGTATATAACATTTGTCTATAATATAGGTTATGATCAATTCTTCTATTGGAACTTCCGGTGTAAAATACTTGAAGAAATTTATTACTAAATACCAAATCACTTTATTTAACTACCCGACGCGCGTTACTCTAACCATCTTGGCATCATCAGGAGATAATTCAATCTAATTCTAAAACTAAACTATGTTCTGTTTATATGACAACCATGATGAAGTGTGCAAAAATCATGTACCGTGAAGGTAACCAAGCGTTATATTGATAATTCAAAATTTTGACTGAATGGAATTCAGCCATGGAAGATTTTCTTACATTTGCTTCCATCAATGGAATATTTTCTTACATTTTACTATTTTATACTTTCATGTGAAAACAAAACACCCTTATTATTTATATTTTTAACAAGTCTTTAAATCTGGTTAATATGGATCTTATTTATTTATATCCTATTCTATCATCATTATTCTTTGGATTACCCTAGACTTCTTTTAACTTTTTATACAGTTTGTAAACTATTTTAATGTCCACTTTTTTCAAAATCTTGCCTAACCCTCTACTTAATAGAGCATCAAGCCGTATTAGAAATGTATCTCGAAGTACTTCGAAAAATACTTCTAAATTTTCGTTCTTTGTATGGAAAATTGTAATTCTTTTTTGTTTCATACATAATCCCATGTATATATATATATATATATATATATATATATATATATATATATATATATATATATATATATATATATATTTTTTTTTTTTTTTTGATTTCTTTGGACTATGTCCAATGAGACAACAGTAGTTAGCAGTTATACACCCCCGACCGTTGATCTGTCAAAATGTTCATTCGTTAATAAAGTTGCTTGACCGAGAGAAAGCCTCACCGACCCCTGTTGTCTCATTGGACGCAGTCCAAAGAAATCAAAACACTGCATGTATAAGCCATCCGACGAGAAGTCGGAGAAAGTATGAGTTGTTTTATACTGGAGAGGGACTCCCTATTCTTGACGAGAGAGCATATGTCTGTACCCTGATGAGTCTAACCATCAACAGACGAAACATTTGCATTCGAGCATTCGTTTGTTGCTTGACAGTGGCATGGTGTATTCATTGTGCCTTTCTATGGCCTGTTGTACAACCTGGTACTGAATCCACTTCTGAATCCTGCTTGTTCTTTTGGTTGTGCGTCATTCAGTTTTCTAATTATTCTTTTAGATATTATCTTAGTGAAAACTTTGTACATTACTGATAGAAGGCTTATATATATATATATATATATATATATATATATATATATATATATATATATATATATATATATATATATATATATATATATATATATATGGGTTGCACTATTAAAGGAAGGCCCTATATTGTCATAAATGATTTTATTTTTCATTTTGGAACTTTTCATGTTTGGACTTTGGAATTAAATGAAACAAAAGCTTGCTTATCCTTCCTTATATAGTGCAAATAAATGAAAATAAATAGAAGTTTTATGTTTGCAGATAATATATAAAAATATAAAAATTAATTTTAATTAATTAAAAAAAAATTAGAAAATTAATTAATTTAAAAATTAAAAAATATAAATTACTTTACAATATTATTAATTCTTAAATTTATGGAGCTCTTTATTTTCGAAAATAAAAATAAAATATATAAACTAAAACAACTTATATTAGATTCACCTACGTATATGTGAAATTATTCATAGTTTTTTTTTAAATTGTCCTGGAAAAGAGTTCATAAATATAAATGAAACATTACCGAATGGAACTCCTGTAAGTCCACAGTGCTTCCTGTGACAATTTTGTCTCGAATCTCCATTTTCATTTACCTGAACTGTCAGAGTATGATGA
Organism: Cosmopolites sordidus; assembly: GCA_031761425.1. NCBI lineage: Eukaryota > Metazoa > Arthropoda > Insecta > Coleoptera > Curculionidae > Cosmopolites > Cosmopolites sordidus. Next base: position 62,088 of record JARFXV010000804.1, read on the forward strand.
CACATCGCAATATAACGTGGTCAGTTTCTTTTTAAAAGTCAAGAATAATTGTTAAATGTATGTTCTTGCCCTAGATTTTTCTCTGCTTATGTACCATTAAGTTAAGTTGTTTTATAAACAATTTGTCAAAAAATTGTTCCTGAAGAAGAGTTTTACTTTATACAAATTTAATTATATCAAAATAAATATATTTTATAATTGAAATACATTTTAAAATATACAATTCAATGATTTATCTGGATCAAACAGCACACTACTCCGTCCATAGTTGGAGATGCAATAGTTAGATAATATCTTTTGTATTTCCTTCACCGAAAATGCATGTGTTTGAGGATCCGATATGATAAAAAATATACCTCAGCGCTAAAGACAAGAAACATTTTTCATAGAAGGAACATACACATGACAAAATTGATCACACACGTACTCTACCATGCTATATTTATAAATGAAAACTATTTAGTTTCTTAAGTGTTATCATAAAAAGTGCCTCTGTTAGATAACAACTAGATTAGAGTAGTGGTTAGTTAAACAAAGTCACTTTTGAAGGATCTTATTTTTCAAAAATTACCGATAAATGGATTCGGAGGAATACATATTGGTTGATGAGAAGAGAAAATGAGCATCAAGGTTAGATATAGAAACGGGACCACTGACAATGAAGAAAAGAATGCAAGCAATTAATAAGATAAGAGAAGACAAACCTTAAGATGAAAAAAAAACACTTCAACTTTATTTTACATCACTTTATTTAATAATGATTAGCGTGACTGCCATGTCGTAGTAGCAACTGCATCATCGGGATGCTCGAAAATTAATACAAGCTAAAATTCGGTTTACTTAAATATGAGTGGGTATCATAAAATTTATTTCAAGGGTTTTTTTCCCAAAATTATGGTGACCATATGTCTAGGTATCTAATTATTTGTTGGGCTTTTCGTTTTTTTTTTATATAATTTTTATAATTGTTTTAACAATGTGAAATTTTTTATATTCATTACTTTTTAACTTGAAAGAAAAGCCGAGCCAATATAAAAAGTGAGGAGTATATTAGAACGAAACATGTTGAAACAGAAAGAAACGGAAATTTACTGACAAGAAGGACCCTAATCCGAATGTCAGGATATGCAAGGAAATCTGTAATATCTTTACCATACAGGTTCACGAACGTTTTAGTTTCGATGTATACCTAACTATTGCAAATTTCTTTGAAATGAAAAATTTTGTGAATATCGAGCCGTCTTTCCAAATGAAGACATTAAAATTGTGTGTGACCTGTTTGCAAGCGTAAATTACTTAAAATTAAAAAATTAACTCTCGGTAATGTACGCACAGGACGATTTTATGAAACACACTGGGGCTGTGCCGCTGTTACAAATGTTTAGTCAAAACAATTTATGAGGATGGACTTCAACTACAAACAGATTTAATGGTATGATCCTATTGTGAGTGTAGAAACATTTTATTATCTAGGTACCTATTTGAAAATTTGATGCCTGACTGTTACACTTGTATTTTTACACAACAAAGTGTGTGTATGATACTAAGAAATGTAAAATTTTTGGTTGCGAGGCATTTCACTATCCCTATTCTAATATTTGGTATACGTGCCCCACCTGTTTTTCTCCCATGAACCGCTACTGGCTGTGACATAGGACAGACAGGCAGACATTTTGAAACTAGGTTCAAAGAACATAAAGTTGCTTTTAATCTAAAAAGGAATACATCAAATTTCGCTCACCATTTTTTAGAAACCAATCGCCATTTTTCAGATAGAAACAATCTAGAAATATTACATATAGAACAGAAAGACAAAAAAATTACTAGAAAGACATACTAGAAAATATAGAAATATATAAACATAATAAAGACCAAAAAGTAAACCTTCTCAACACACTCTAGACTTTCAAATCACTTATATGTATATATTCAGTTGTTCCCAAATCTGCAAAAACAAACAAAAGAAAAATAATATATCATAATAAATTTCGTTTCATTTCAAAAATTGGACTTTATACCATCAGTAATTCAGATAAACGTTTGATAAAAGAAAACAGTTATTTTACCTGTACAACCTCAATCGGGGCTTAAACTAATCTCTATAAGCATCCATCAATCCAGGATCGTCAATTAATCAATGTTAGGTTAAGCATCCCCTGAAGGTTTACAACAATTTTTTTCGTTCGAATTTTTTTGTTTGCTATCTGTTTTCAAGATTTTTTTGAAAATATTAATAAAGTTTGATCCATTATTAAATATATAGATTTGATGGTTCAAAACCTTAATATATTTGAAGACAATTTTTATTAAAGACATTAACATATATATATATATATATATATATATATATATATATATATATATATATATATATATATATATATATATATATATATATGTTTGTACGGGAGGAAAAACATGAATTGGTTGTTTTTCCGGAGTACATCCGGTTGTCGAGTTGATCCCGGTCTAGACTGTCTTGGACTGTCTCGAACAGTCACGAACCTCGCGACAGTAAGCACCGAAGATGCCAAATCGCGAAACGTCTACAAGCTCCCGGAAAAAACCCAATGCATACATACACACACACACACACACACACACACACACACACACACACACACACACACACACACACACACACACACACACACACACACATACACACACACACACACACATATATATATATATATATATATATATATATATATATATATATATATATATATATATATATATATATATATTTTTACATTGCACTGCAGGATGAAGGCCTCTTCGGCATGTTTCCAACTTTCACGGTCCTGGGCTTTCCTCTGCCACTCTGGTCCAATATACTTAACGATGACATCAATCCGTCGTGCTTTCGGTCTTCTTCGTGGACGTTTGCGATCAAGCGGTATCCACTCCAGTATTGCCTTGGTCTATCTGTCATTCCATCGCCTCGCTATATGGTCTGCCCATCTCCATTTCAATTTCTTTACTATTCCAATAATGTCACAGACTTTCGTTTCTGTTTCATCTTATAATACCAAGCATACATTTTTCAATTCTCCTCTGTGCTACCCGGAGTTTTTGAATTGATTAGAATGTAAATGTTCAGGTTTCACTTCCGTATGTCATAACGGGTAGAACGCACTGATCGAAGACTTTTCTTTTCAGGCAAAGTGGGAGTCTGCTCTTAAACACAATATTGAGCCTGCCAAATGCCTGCCAGCCACATTTAATACGCCGTTCACTTTCCGGGCGGTATTCCCCTTCATTGAAATTCTCTGCCCCAAATTTACAAAGCTGTCCACAATCTTCAAATCCCTTCCTAAAACTGAAATTCTTCTGTCCTGAGCGAAGTTATTGAACAAAACCTGACTCTTTTTCAGGTTCATTTTCAAGCCAAATGGTTCGCCAACCCTTTCCAGTTCTTGTATGAGTCTTTGCAGCTCCTCTGGGTCTTGTGAAACGAGAACGATATAATCTGCAATTCTAAGATGGTTTATGTTTGCACCATTGATCTTTACACCATCCTATTCCCAATCCAGTTTACGGAATACTTGAATATGAATATGCGATATTGCGTCACCATGCCGTACACCACGTTCTACATTAAATTCCACTTCAAGATCATCAAGGTGAATTGTGGCTGCAGCTCCACCATATATCGATCCTAATAGGTTTACATATGCTTTATCTACCCCTTGGCTAAGCAGTGCATCCATTAATGCATGCTTTGAGATGGAGGCGAATGCTTTTTCGTAGTCGATAAAAGCCAAGCACAGTGGCATGGTGTTTTCGTTGTACCATTCTATGGCCTGCTGTACAACCTGGATGTGATCCATTGTACTGAATTCACTTCTGAATCCTGCTTGTTCTCTTGGTTGTGCGTCATTCAGATGTTTTAATATTCTTTTAGAAATTATCTTAGTGAAAACTTTCTGTGCTCCCTTTTAATGTAAAAGGATCACTTCTGCATTTTTCTATAAGTCAGGTACTTTTTGTTCTTTGAGGCATTTTGAATATAATTTTGCAAGTGTTTTATGTAACGCTCGACCACCAGCTTTTAGCATTTCGACAGTTACACTGTCCTTTCCTGGAGCCTTGCCTTTTTTAATGATTTTATAGCATTTGCTACTTCCTCCACTAGAATATCTGGCATTTGTTCGTCCGTGTTTATCGTTGTCTTTGATCGGTTCTGATCTTCATATAATTGGGAATAAAATTTTCTGACAACCTCTAACATTTGCGTACGCGCCCTGCATATTGTGCCATCCTCACGCCTTAAGGCATGTATTTGCGTTCTTTTGTTTCTCAGATTCTGTTTAGCCTTGTTAGTTCCTTTGTTTTCTTCCAGAGTTTTTTGCACTAGCTGCATGTTGAATCAGCGCGTGTTCTCTCTGATACATTTTCTTATAATTTTGCAGAGCTCAGTGTACTCGACCCTGCCAAAAGGACTACGTGCATTTACCTCATTGCCCGCCGTTTCTTTATTAAATCAATGGCCTCACTGGAAATAATTGTCTATTTGAGACATTTTTCTTCAGGTGCTATTGAAGCTGCCGTTTGAAGCACATTGTTGGTGATTTCTTCATATTGAACTGATGGTTCCATTCCTCCGGATCTTGTAACACAGCAAACCGGTTTGACAAAACAATCTCAAAATCACTTCCGCTCTCTAGTAGTTTCCCAGAATCCACTTTGCCTTTCTTTGATCTTACCATTCTTTCGCGTTCGCTTCGACAGTTAATCCTAACTTTTGCTCGTACCATTCGGTGGTCACTTCCAACATTAAAATTGTTAAGGACAGTACAATTAGTAAATATTGTTTTATCGTTGGTCATGACGTAGTCAATTTCACTTGTGAGCTCAGATGGCCTTTTCCATGTCCATTTTCTGGTGATATTTTTGTTATAGAACGAATTCATAATATATAGTTCTTGTCCGGCAAAATCAACCAATCTGTCATCTTTATTATCTTGCTCACCAGTATATATATATATATATATATATATATATATATATATATATATATATATATATATATATATATATATATATATATATATGTATGTATAGATCCACGACAATGACAATGAGTTCAAAAACTTCGGATAGGGAGGAATGGAAAGACTTTTGCTGGGCATTACAACGAGAGATATGCATATGAGTCAGGAAACAAACGAAATTACATCATCGAAAAAGTAAGTGAATTGAAATTGAGGTGGGTAGGCTATATAGCGAGGTAATACACATGACAGCAGGTGGATCACAAACACAGTGAAACCCAAACACAAACATCACAAACATCCATGAAAAAGACCAAAAGTACAAAGAAATGAATAATATTTTTAGAATAATGCATAAAAAAAACACATTCTTGTAGTGTTGAAAGTGGTCTAGTAGTGTAGTAGTGCTTGCAAAGTTGATAACAATTATTTCCATGAGCGGCTTAAATATGATATGAAAGTCTGAAAATAAATATAATTTGGACGAAAGTAAGTTATTGGAGAGAAAGTCCCAATTCTATCACAGTTACTAAGCAAGGTAAATATTACATTTATTTTCTCTGTAAATTCAGGCGCATATTAATGACATTCTTCATTTTTTGAATGCATCGGTCCTCAAATCCACATTAAAAATAAAATTACATTTGAATTCAGAAATATGGGTATTTATCCATTTAATATCAACATCTAACTCAACAAAAACTCTTTAAAATAATATTTTTGAATGAAGGGAGAAGCACAAATAACAAGGAATTTTGTGGAATGTTGGTGCTGAAGAAACTGTGGTGCATTCGACAGAGGATAATTATGTAATAGATATAGGCACCATTAATTACTGTATATATCACAATTACTCCGCATGCCTCTCCAGTGAATATGCTTGCAGTATCTCAGACCACTCTAGCAACTACACTGGCTCACTAATACAACTACACTGCTCACTAATATTTGGTCTTTTAAATCGCGTGTGTTATCACTTATAATATTTGCTCAGTTTAGTGATGAATGCCAAAATACATTACATAGCATTCGATGTGGCAAAACTATTGCCTTCTCCTTTGGAGAAGACACCAACATGTGATGCGTAATTTTGAGAAGCCATAATTTAACTCGCAGTACGAAAATTCGACTGTATAAAACGTTGATTTTACCGGTTCTTACATATAGTCTAAGAGTCCGTGAATGCCAGACCTTCGTTATTTTATAAAGGCTGAAAGTTTTTCAGTGCATGCTTCCAACACAAGTAGGATGATGGGCTATTATAAAGTTTGGGTCATTGTGGATTTGGCAGGTAACACGTAGCAAAGCTGAATAAAATACCAACTTAAATTTAACAAAAAACAAAGCGCAATTTTTTATATATTCTTCGGAATAATATTAGAAATCTCGTCATCCATTGCCAGACACTTAATATCGTGACAACCCCTTGCCAGACACCCTGAAACTTTAATAGATTGTAACTGTACTTACGTTATAGTATAAAAGATGAATTTTATACGTGTTACTTGGGTAACTATTTGAAGATGTTTCCTCAGTAGTCAGATAGTTTCGACACTTCTAACCCATGACAAGACAAACATATAGGGTAGCTGTAGGTGCGAGCGCGACGCAATATAGATCCGAGTAGGTGCGACTGAGATAGTTATTTGGATCGATCGAATAATTTTATTACGTAGTTATTTATGAGTAAAAAATCAATCAATTCTTCTATTGGAACCTTTGGTGTGAAATACTAAACTTGAAGAGATTTACCACTAAACACCAAATCACACAAACTGCTCAACGCACGTTTCGCGAACTATGTTAGCATCATAAGGAGATGATTTAATTTAATTCTAAAACTAAACTATGTACTATTTATATGAAAAACCCTACCAAACGAAGTGGATAAAAATCATGAACCGTGAAGTTTACTAAGCCTTACATTAATAATTGAAAATGTTGACTGAACGGGATAGGCCCTTTATCTCGATTCATGAAACCAAAACTTCACCTTCCTGTAGATGTGTGTTTCTGACTTTTTTTATGAATTTGGTTGAGTTTATCACAGAGTTCAGAAGGTTATTAAAAGAATCTTCGACTTTTCAAAAGAACACAAAGAAATTCATGGTAATTTCATTTGATGCCCAATTAACAAGAGGGCTAGACAAAATTTTGAAAAAAGTGGACATTAAGGTTGTGTACAAACCATATAATAAATTAGGTTCTGGGTCATCCTAAGGATAAAGTAGTCGCAACACGAAAAGTCGGGGATTTACGAAATTAGTTGTCAAGACTGTGATCGAAGGTATTTTGGGCAAACAAAAACATCCATATTGACAAGATATAAAGAACATATTACCCATATTAGATATGGGAGAAATGAAAAATCTTGTGTTGCCCAACATGCAATCGAACACGACCACAGTATAGATATTAGTGATTTAAGACTAATTAAAGGTGTTAATAATAATAGGGCTTTGGATGCATATGAAAGCATCCAAATAGAAAAATGTAAGAAAATCATGAATCGAGATAAAGGACCTATCCCTTTCAGTCAACTTTTTAAATTATTAGTGTAAGGCTTAGTAAACTTTACGGTTCATGATTTTTACACGCTTCGTTAGGTAGGGTTTTTCATATAAGTAGTATATAGTTTAGATTTAGAATGATTAAATCATCCCCTGATGATGCGTCGAGCAGTTCAAAAAAAGTGATTTGGTGTTTAGTGGTAAATCTCTTCAAGTTTAGTAAAAAATCCACGTTTAAAAAGTTATTGATCAATTTTTATATTGATAAATTATAAAAAAATAAATCAAATAAATTACTAAATAATATATTGGAATTTCATTTTCATTCAACTTTATTTTTAAAATTCAGTTTAATACAAAATTCAACATTTTATTAAAATTTTATTGTTTATTCATTTATAGTGTTAATAAAGCAATGTAAAAATAGTTTGATTGTATTCATAGCCATTATATAAAAATAAAAGAAAATATGGATTTATAAGTTCATTACGAGATTTCAAGTAACAGGTATACAATTCAGCTTTTATACTATAACGTAAGTACAGTTACAATTAATTAATTTTTAAGGGTGTCTGACAAGGGCTTGCTACGAAATTAAAGTCTGGCAATGGATGACGTGATTTCTAATATTATACCGAAGAAAATATAAGAAAAGTACGCTTTATTATTTGATAAATTTAAGTTGGTGTTTTATACACCTTTGCTACCTGTTACCTACCAAACCCACGATCACCCAAACTTTATGGTGGCCCATCGTTCCTACCTTGTTAGAAGCATGCGCTGAACAACGTCCAGCTTTTATAAAATAACGAATGTCTAGCATTCACTGGTTCTTGCTCTAATACGTCTCAGAAACATGGGTACTAACTATTATTCGACGCAAATCTACTCTCTATCTTCGAGAAAAAGCTACTAAGAGTAATACTTGGGGATGTATGCGCAGATGGAATATGGAGACGCCACACAGTGAATCGCCTAGTACAATCTAAGTGGGCAAAAACATTTTATTCTACGATTTGATTGTTCTGGTTATGATGAGTAATATTTTGTTGTTTTATTGAATAATTACGCAATTTTGTTAATTTAGAGCTTGAGGAATATTTATATTTATAAACTTAAGTGCCGAATAAAAAATGTATTAAAAAAACGGAATTGTTATAACAAGAAAATTATGTACATAATTTAACACAGCATAAATTATATAATATTATTTACTCATACTACTTATAGTTTAGATTATAGAAATAAACAACACAAACTTAAATTAGCAAATTTTACTGAAGACTAATAATCATCTTCATAAGAATCATCATTAATCGCGGAATCAGACGAATCAGGTATTAAGTAATCTTGTTCGTCACACGGATGAACATCATTTGCTACCTGATGTGTTGATATTGAAGGCAGGATAATTAAATTTAGAAACTCACTTTCTAGACAATTCTCTGAGTGAGTTGATTACAGTATCGGAAGATATCAAAAGCATATTCAATAAATTTATATTCGTGGAAATACGTGACTGTTTTCTCGTATGGTGCTCGCGGAATCTACGATAATCTTTATTTCTGGCCATACATTCATCATTTTGGGAGCAGCACCAGAGATGTAACATTTTTGTAGAGAAAGGATGTCAGTCAAAGCATTGCAATACAACACAAAGCATTCACCAATGCTACAAGGTGTTAGAAAAACTTGAGATCTGTTATAGTAAATTCATTTGTTTCCTTTGAAAAAATAAACTTAATTGGTCGACAATAGAGTGTGAATGATGGCCGCGGATTTTACTAAATAATATTTTGACCATCACTCAACCGCAATGGAACAAACAGAAACTCATCAGTAGTAGTTGCGACATTTTTATTGATGAAAATTCATACTAAATTGTATAAATATAACAAAGTTGTCTAATAGCTTATTCTTTGTCAATCATCCTAAGAAGCTACAGTGTAGCGAAATGGTTATGTTTTTGAAAAAAATATAAGTGGAAATTCGACAACTTTATTTTATATTTACAATTCACAAATATTTGTTTATAAGTGGTGTGACAAGAGTTTCTGTCACATCCCCATTTGATAATTAATGTGAATGATGAATTAGAAGGTACATTTTTTAGAACTTTACTTTGCAGTTCAATTAAACGTTCAGAAGTATGGCTTGAAGTTTAATTTCAGGGTGCGTTTCTGTCATAGAAATCTATTTATCTGAAGAGTAACACAACTTTTTGGACTCAAATAGACTATGATAAGATGGAAACACTTAATACCCCGCCGTCAATGATCACTTTTGCGTATTTCTGTAAGTGTGACTAATGCATTTAGAGTCTACGTAATAAGATAACGCATCGTCACTGTTCAACTGCCTACCGCCACAAATAACATCACCAGATTTCCTTATTTTTCAGAAGATTCCGAACTTTTTCTAATCAAAGTAGCTACGATTCTATGACCTAACAGACTCAATGACACTTCGCGATTGCACTGAGTCTTCAACCCTGCGTTTTCAGGTTTCAAAAGACAAGTGTTCAAGGCTTTTTTTTAGACCGAACTTGAGGCCATTCTTCCTCCAGACAATAAGCAAGCACAGGGCTGATGTATACCTATTTGAAATTCTATATCTGTTTCTTCTAACCAACTTTTATTTTTATTTAAAAAACGGTATATTATTATGTTGGCTGCAGCCCACTTTTAAGAGAATTTTGACGGAAAACTTGAAATTTTTAAATGTGTAATTTTTAATAGTGTAAATATTTCTGTGAATCAGGAGGCGCATCTGTAAAACAAAATTTTTGCATAATAAAATCCATTAGACGAGAATTTCGTTTCTCTTTATTATGTTTACGCCATTCTTCAAATAATTCCATTTTTGAAAGATAGCACACATGATCTGAAAAAAAAAACAATAAAGATGATCGCGGATCGATGTGGTATCCAATTATATATGCTTGTATAGCTTAAGATTCTATAAAAAGAACTGTATACATTTAAAAATTAAAAACGAAAGAAATATTACAATTTTTATGTTGTTTTTTTAAAACCTATTATAATGCATATTTCATAGTCCCTCATTTGTATCACATTTTAAATTAAATAAAAGAATACTTACCCTCTGAAGTAAAATCCATCACAGCAACAGTAATAGTACAATTCTTCTATTGGAACCTTTGGTGTGATGCACTAAACTTGAAGAGATTTACCACTAAACACCAAAACACTTTTTTGAACACTTTCTCTTCAAGTTTAGAACAGTAATAGTCTTCACTTCATATGTTGTTAGATGCTATTGCAAGAACTGCAAAATTGCAACTAAATTGTTTACATAAATGGCATTATTTTGCCACATCACTGTAATCGCTTATGACTCATCGCTCTCGAATGTTTGGCATAATTATTACCGTAAATCGTGACTTATGGGGGCTTGTTAGTGTCATGAGATCATCAATTGATCAATTCTTTGAATTGACTTTTGTCTACCTAGTTTGTACTAGGCAATTCACTATGCGCCGGTACAACCACGAAGTATAGAATCTATATGCCCACTTTGGGGGAAAAGACGATCCACCATCAAAATCGGATGAATCAGAATAGATACTAATAGAATGCCTGGTAGAATACTGTATACGAAGCCGGTTGGTAAAAGAAAATCGGGAAGATCTAGGCTCTGATGGCTCTGAGGCTCTGAGGACTGTGTGAAGTACGCTGCCACAAACATTCGCATTCCAAATTGGAAAACCATAGCAGCCCATAGGTATATGAAAAAAGAAAATTGCGTCCACTAAGACGGACAGAGAGCTAAAGATGATTTTTATTATTAATTTACTATAGAAAACCAATTTTTTTATCCTCAATGGACCCTACTCCAAAAGGTTTTCAATTTTTTCTTCATTCACATATTACGACAATTTTATGTTTATAATTTATTTTGCTCCTACACCAATTTAATTTTGTTCGTATTTATTTAAAGTCTACTAATAATATATTAATTCAAAGGGAATGTTCGCATTTTATAATTTGAAGTTGAACATAAACACAAATGTAAACTCACATTATGTGCTAACGACCTTCGTGAATATACGTCTCGTAAATTTGGAAGTTCTTTATACATTGACGATTGAATGTTATTTCAAGCAAACCGTTTTTAATTAAACTCACAAAGGAATATCGGAAAGGTGGAAAATATGTCTTCATTAACTATTTAATTAAAGAGGAAATTGGTTGTTTAGAAAACATTTTGCTTCGTTTTCGTGCTTACATTATATGCTCAGAATATATTTCTCTAATTAAGTTGAAAAAGAAAAAAAATGTGATTATAGTTTTTTCGAGTAATAGCTGAATATTAACAAAAATTAAGTTCGGTGAAGATTCATATGAAGGTGAAGACCAGTCAAAGATAACAATATCTATACAGGACAGCCTAAAGTAGAAATCATCCATTTACGTAGCAATTAAGACTTTTTTTAGCTGTATTGTCGTCTTCATTTCAATACACAACATATGCCTATATAATAGAGATTTATAGTCGTACGTAATATATAAAGAGTTTTTCTGTAAGAATGTCTGGACTCTGAAAAGTTATAGCAGCAAAACTTTAAAATATAAATGTTACTAGAGATGTGACAGTGAATGAAAAAAATCGATTTTATTACAAAAAATAATTGATTCTTCGGAAAAATCGATTTTTTTAGAAAATCTGAATACTTTTCTATATAATAATAAAACCAAGCTAAGGAATTTTAAAACGAACGAATATGGGTTTCTATAATTGGGGGATAATCTATCTACGATAACTTTTTCGCAGGACTAAGAAGTATATACAGGTTACTAGGAAATAACCCTTATCAGCATCAGCCGTCATGTTTTATAAACGTTAGTTTTAAGGAATAGATGACACAGAAATTATATCAAGACTTTTTTAAAATAAACACAAACGAAAACGAAATAAATAAAGAAACAAACTTCTGTTCTCAAAACTAAAAGCAGAATTTGAGAAAACAAATTATTCTTTTCAACATTTAAACATTTATTATTGTTAAAGAATTTATTAATTATTATTAATTATATTCATTTATTAATTAATAAATCTAAAAAGAATTATTGGCAAAAATCTTCCGTAAGAGAGTTTAAAAATAATAATTTTGGTAATCTGTTCCTTAAGAGACGGTTTCGAATTTTCTTACTGCTTTGGAAAACAGTCTTGCTGATGGCGCAGAAGAGGCCATCCCCGGGAGGTGCTTTAGAGCCAATTCGGGTAGCTTAGGAAAAGCTCATACGTAGTTCTTCCATACAGCGAGAGAATCTACTTTAAGACTCGATAACGGACCAATATGAAGGTATAATTCTGTATTTGCGACCCTTGACGTGCTAGATACTATTATGTTTTCATGGTGAGCCTGTCATATGTATTGATGAAGGACATGATTCAGAACTGGCCGCATGAGCTAGCAGAACTGGAACATCATCGTTTTCGGTGTTTTAACATTTGTTTATATATTTATTATTTTGGACAAGACTAACGCCTCATCCAAATAGATCTTTTTGAATCTAGGATGTTGCATCCGAAAATGTTGCAACCGAGAAAAGGTGCACTATTTGGATGTTGTCGAATCTTTTGCTTGATTCTGCTTTTTACAAAGAATTTTTTAATAGATTTACCAAATCGCCCGTTGGTTCTCAAATATTTGATAATGGGTATTGCTTTACTAACTGTAACATATTTTTCCGCACTAATTTCCTCGGTGACATTTTGAAAACGCTTTAAAATTTTTTCAATTTCTTTCAGCACAATAATTTCGATACCTTGAAGGATTTGGGGTGAATTTAGGTGATTTATCAAAATAGATCTTATTGTGCTATTCATTAACACGAATCGTTCAACAATATATAATTGTGAGTTCCACCTTGTGGACACGCCCCCTATGAAATGTTTCAGTTTTCTTTCGGAAACTTTTTGACGGATTTGTGTGTGTCGCAATTCCTCAGCGCCGACACCACTCTAATAGAACCAAGTCACTATTTTGCGGATTTTTTCCAGAAAAAGTTTTATATCAGTTGTAGTTACTGAATTTTCAACTACCAAGTTCAATGTATGGACTAAGCACCGAACATGTTTTGCGCGGTCAAAAATTATTTTAATAGCTTTAACAATACTGGCGCTATTATAAGCAGTAACACTAACAATTTTTTCGTGACACAAACGCCAATATTCACAAATTTTATTAATCATCTCTGACATGAATCATCACTTTTCAATAAAGAAACTCAAAAATAAAACTCTTGAAAAATACGAAACTGTTGAAACCGATGGAATGTTCTCTAGTCTGTACCGCTTTACCGATAGTACCTACCCTACCTATTTCCTACCTACCCACCTACCTACCTATCTACCGGCGCATAGATGACGCTGTTTATAAAAATCATTTTAATGTATATTTTACATAATCGATTAATTTACAATCAATTTTTGTATTTCAAAAATCGATTATTTGAAAAAAAACACACTAGGTTCCAGAGCAGGGGAAAAATTCTTTTCAGACGAAGCGCACTTCTGGCTTAATAGGTAGGTGAACAAACATAACTGCAGAATTTGGGCCGATGAAAAATTTTAAGAATGTAACTGTTTGGTATTCACTCTCACTGTTTATTCAGCAATAAAATAAATAAAAAAATAAAATAAATCGAAATAATTAAAAATTAAACTTCCGTATTGTCAGTCCACGCGGGACCCAATCAATTAGTGATTGAGTTAATCACGGGAATTGAAGCAGTCGCATCACTGGGGATCAACAAGTCAATTATATTGACAATCTTATATCTTCATTCAATCTTATATCTTATATCTTCAATCCAATCGGCATGTCCTAATGAGTCCTGACTTGAAATGTGCAAAAAAGCTCTTTGTTGAGTTAATTGTTTCGCGTTTTACTCGATTTAGTCCTTGTGTTAAGGTGTTCTTAGGGTGTAGCTATTTTATATGCTATTTTATATACATATTTTATCACAGTTTTTTTGAAACAAAGTATTTTCCACAGTGTAAATCCGTTCTATCCTGGTTTGAATAGCCGGGCAATAATAATCATAAGGCATATGAAGAAACTCTCCACCATATAAAGATTGTCTCAAAAGAAACGGCACAAAATAATTCTCATTTCCAGGCTAAGGAATTTCCATCGAATGAATGCCTTGCTTCATGGATATGGTTGGATAAGCACACAGCATAATATTTGCTGTATATCATAAATGTTTCCCGCTTCTAATCTAATCTAAACTATTTTATCTCCCCACCCCCTCCATGTAAAATCACATAACATACTCCTCTCACCAATAAAATATGATATGTGATTTATGGATGCGCCCTTAGAGTATTTTAAAAAGTAATGAAATGAAAAGTTTCCTTAACACTGCCCTTATTCCCGCTCAGATTCAAACACGGGAGTTTAGCATGATACACAATGATAATTAATTTGTGTCGTGGGAATTTTCTAAAAATAAAATAAAATAACAAAACTTTTATACGTATTATATATTTATTATTCATTATCTGTTTGATCCTTAACATTTAGGTTTCTTTGCACACATCCTTCTAGACACACGAAAGCGGAATGTTGCATATAGAGATAGCAACCACATGTTTTACAATTATATTTTATTAGGCGCGTTTTTTTCTTCATTTGACAAGGTTTACAACGCTTTCGAGAATTGTTCTGCTGACTACTTCCTGCACCGCTAGTATCGTTTTCCATATCTGGCTTAATTGTTTTTGATAGCAGCTCTTTTAGCCGCAAAGACATTATCATAGGCAAATAAGGTATTATTGATCTTCCTATAAGATGCTCTTGAAGAAGTTCTCTCCCAAGAATTTTCAACAATATTCTACGAGGTGGTGGATCATTTCCATTACCTAAATTTTTACCTAGGCATTTATACCGGCAACATTTCACATTGAAAAAAAAATCACCATTAGCCATCGCCGGGTGTTTCTAGCTACATGGTAAGTAAAACACATTTTATCAATAATGTCGACTCCTACTTTGGTTTTATTATAATAAGTGATTATTTTAGGTTTTTCTTTATTCCAGTTTTTTCATCTATAACACCGTCATAACACATTTTTTGTATTGTTCTTATTCTGAGGAACGTAGGATACAAGTATTCCTTCCTATATGCAAATACACTGGAAAATATTTCTCGGTTTTTTACACCTTTTAGTGGCATAGGAATTTGCCATTTGTTGTTCTTCAAATTCCCAACGAATAACAAATGGTAATCTGTTAGTGTCTCTAGAAGCGAAACAACACTAAATCGGCGGTAATCTTGCGACTTGAATTATGTATGGGAGTGATCATACGCTTAATCACGTTTAAGCTGTTGTTGCTTAACTCAGTTCGCCCGGGCTGCTTTCCGGCATAAATCTCCATGTTACAGGTTTAAAACATTTTTAAAATAGACAAGAGCAAAAATGTTTATTCCATATTTTGCGGGTTTTGATGGAATGTATTGGATAGAGAAACATCTCCCTTTAAAAGTTTTTTTATCTAGTGTGACATTCTCACCAACTGGGTATAAAGATTGGCAATTTACCACAAACTGTTCAAAAATTTCACGTATGGGTGCTAGCGGTCATATTTTCTTCCTTCAGCCTTCGTTTCTCTGTTATCAAATCTGATTGACTGGAACAAAAATCTGAATCTTTTCAGACTTATTGTCGTACGAAATATTTCAACACCAAATCTGTCTGACTCCCAGAAATCTATTAAATTTAATCGTCAACCTTTGTAGTGCCCGGATATGTATAAAAGTCAACATAACTTAATAGATTTGATACCATACTTGTGCCTTTTCGATTTTATGTATTGTTTTATCAACAATCTTCATATAAAAGCCAATAGTCTCGTCGATACATACGTATTCTTCTGGAGTATGAAGGTGTTTATAGTTTTTTAGGAGTTTATCTAATAGGTGTTTTAGTTTAGCAGTTTGTCTCCAGCGATAGCTTGATTACTGTCTGCAAAATGAATTGTTCGGAGTAAAATTTTAAAGCGATTACGGCTTCGTACAGAACGGTGAAAATGTATGTTGGCCAGTAGTCAGTCAATGCAGGCAGTTTGACTAGTCCCATCCATGCCACTAGCCCTAAGAAATATCTTATTTCAGATTTAGTTGTTGGTACCCAACTATGATAGCGTGAATTATTACTTGCATCCATTTTAAGCAAAAAGCAATAATGATTTGTTTGATCCCCAATATATGTTTGATCCCCCTCATGCCCTGTACTTGCATTTGCTAGGAAAGCGGCAACTTGTGGTTTTATTTCAGAAGATATGGAAAAACTGTGGAATTGCTCTATAATTTCTTTCTACTGGCCCCCATCCCTCTCCATAGTTTAAAAAAGTCGGCGCCAGCATTTCAGATGAATCAGACTCCCCTGAATTTCCAACTTCAGGTTCGTTTGGGTTAGTTTGGATTAGGGATGCAGGTGCTGCTTTGAATTGACTCGTGCTGACATCATCACATGATGGAATCGATTATTTTGGTTTACTTTTTGCTCTCGCTGGTTCATATGAAACATTATCCAAATCGTCTTCTGAAGAATGAGATGGTTGACATGAATCGCTATCAGAGCCTGGAAAAGGCTCTATGCGTGACTCATCTGAATCTGAATCGAAAAAACGGTTCGCAAGATCTTCTAATTCTTTTTGTGTAAGGGGTATTCTAGACATCTAAAATTGTTTCAAATTATGATAGTATACAAAAAAACTGTAGTGTTGTATCTTACCTTATCACTAAAATTTTGTTTATTACTACAGAGAATGTCAGCAAACAGCAAGTCATACAAAAAAATGTAAAAATCAAGTAGATATAACCTATAACCAACGATAATAAAGGGATGACTAACGATTAAAACAACCATACCGTACTACTTACTGCTTCTATATTCTGCCAAAGTAATATAACCGCGCAAACCAAGGCGAAAGGACCAGCGGCGTTAGGGGCAATGAAAGAGCCGCGCTGGTCCGACAGGACCAATACATAAAAATTGTAAAAACTTCAAAAAACATATAAAAACATATCAATATCAATATTTTTGTTTTAAATGTATGGAAAGTTAATTATAAACATAATAAACGTATTGTGGCCCCTGGCCTTACACAAAAAAATGTGTTTTTTTGCTTGGCAGTCAACATATTAATTGTTTTATAAAGCTAAATTTTCAAAATATTCACAATTTACGCCTATTACGCCTAGCACGGTTGTAACCTATTTTCCCGAAGAGGCCGAAAAAGTCCTGGTATATTTTTATTCTGGTTGGCAATAGTTTCTGCGTAAAGAAGAATCAAATCGTGATATTTGGCTGATTCTTGATTTTTTTAAAATTGTTTTAGTATATTCATTAGTTTATTTGTAGCTTATTCGTTAAATAATAATCAAGAATTATTTGCCAAATATATTTTTACATATGTTTGTTTAAAATGGCAATTTTTATCATAGCTTTTTGACTGGCAATTTAATAACTTTTTTTTCGGAAATCTTTAATTTTTAACTGTTATTGTAAGGACCTTTTTTTCAAGTCGATCGTTAAATTTACCAAAAATTTATTTCTCTTACACCTTGCAAATCCTCAGTAGGAAGACAGGTCGGTGTAACATGTTTTGAATATTCGGCCAATATTACTTAGTAATAAAAAAAATTAAACCAAGAAAATCAAACTGATGAATGAAAGACCGGTAAAACATATATTTCGTATTTGTGCATTTTGTATATTTGTGTTTGTTGGTTTAACGTTTGCCTCTTTGAATTCTTCGAGATGAGTTTCGCTTCGATCAAACGTGGGAGTGGTCGATGTAAATGTAACGCAATTTCAGGTGTCGAGTTTGTTATTGGGAGCCGGGACGTCTCGCGACAGCTTTAACGAAATTTCTCAGAGAATATAATATTTCGCAAAGTAAATATGTTGCGATCTATTAGAAGCTTTGAGTAAATATGCTCGGATTTGCATAAAGCTTTAATAACCTTTTAGTTTCAACCGACTAATGCTTCATAATAATAACCACCAAGCATTGATAATGGAATCTTAACTGGCAACAAATTAAGCACGGGGTAAGAATATGTTTATTAGTAAAAGCGATTTTCAAATAAAACATAAGGTATTTATTTATCAATCGAAACTTATTTTGTTCTCTGTAAAGTAATCCCGTCTCACTGTAATACACTTATTCCAGCATTTTTTACAGTTTTCGAAACAGTTTTAATAGTCGACATCTGGTATTTGCTTCAAAGCGGCCAGCAAACTCTTTGAATACCTTCTATTGACATAAAACGGCGCAAACGAAGTGTTTTCTTCAATCGAAGAAACAGAAAAGTCTTGTAGAAACTTGTGCTTGTAGGACCGTATTTGATGGGGGTCGCAATCTTCTTCGATGCTAAAATTTGGCCTGATGCAAATCTTCGATTTAAAATTTTCTGTGGTGTATTGTTATATGTTACATTTTACAGTTCTATCCTCTTCTTAGGTTATTTAAATTTTTATCACTTTTGTTTTGTCTATATTTATTTCTGGATTAGCTTTCATCTTTATTTCATCTTAGGTCTTTCGTAGTATTCCATTCCGGTTGAAGTTTGCTGCAATCTTATAGATTCCATACCCAGACGATAGGCCGTAGTTTTGCGAAATAAAGGCTATCGAACAAAATACGAATTAATAATTTGATTTTGACTAGTCTGTCCTTGTTATAACAGTTTCTTCTTTTTTTATTCGTGCTATTTCTAAAGACTTTCATTTTTGTGACCAAGCTCTTATTTATTGAAAGTTATATAATTTTTGAAATTTAGTTTACATATTTTTTTTTTATATTTGTTTGATATGTCAGTCGATTGCTGAATTTGGTGTATTCGTTGATACAAAATAAACTTATGATTTTCAAATAGTACTCTTATTTTTTATATATAATCTGCACGTGTCGATCCACTGCAAGATCAAGGCCTCTTCAGAGCATGCTTCCAACATTCACGGTCTTAGGCTTTCTTCTGTCACTCGAGTCTAATATATTTAAGAGAGAACTTTCACCCATACTCCACGTGGTGTCATCGCTCGTCTTTGCTCAACTGTCTCCATGCGCCAACATTTAGCTCTCAGGACCGGTTTTAGTATTTCAGCGGTCATCGTTGTGTCAATGCCGAGCTGATCGTAAGGAAAATGACGGCTAAAAGGCTAGAAATCGATCCTTAAAAATACCAGGTGGAGTACTGGTGAAAGACCTCTGTAATAAATATTTCGCTACGCTATCTTGTGGATTTACCGGGTGTCCCATAACTTATCCGCCATAGAGCAAATGGTGATAGTAAAGGTCAAAATAAGAGGATTTAGTTAACAAATGTGTTGGAAAATGTTAGTCATTAAAAAGATACAGGTGTTGAAAGTGAAACTAAATTTTGGATAAATTGAGATAATTTAAAAACAGTTGAAGATATCGGGTTCAAAATTGGCGTAGTTAGGTTTTCAAAGGCGACAAATCCGAATTTGGTACTAGCTTGAGCCTAGTTCCTAGAGGGCGCTTGCTACCTACTTTATGGAGAATTAACTCGGTCATAATTTTTTATCTTATAAAGCTGGGAATATTTTGACATCAATATAGAGAAGAGTCATAATTTCCTCGTAAAAAAGGTACCCTCGGTCAATATCGATACCTCATGCGTTTGCCAGATATTCGTGTTCGAATATTCCATTGCACATCTTGGCGATGGCTAAAAATTATGCAATTCACAAAGTGAGCCTTGAATGTTGTGTACAAATTATTACCTCTCGGTGACAACTTGTCGTGAAATAAGTCTCTCCAATCTTGAGTTGGTATTCAATAATTTGTAAAAAATGCCTAAACTGAATCAGTTTCCTAACAGTGATTTAAGGGATATGCTCTGCGTTTATGCACGAGTAAATTACAATAGTGGCGCTAGAGTTAGAAGGTATGAAGAACTCTATAAAACCAGAATCATCCCAGATTGACAAATATTTCAAATAATTTTCAATCAGTTAGGCGAAACAGGTTCGTTTTATTACAACAATTCTACTGGATGACCGAAACGTATAACGGTAGAGCAAGAAGATGACATTTTGACTTCAGAGACTTCTCCATAAAGAAAAATTCTTCCCCTACCATTTTTCGCCTGTTCAAAATTTATTAGCACCAGATTTGCCAGCTAGATCAGAATTTTGGCAAAATTTATTACATAAAAAAATCGAAAACCCCATATCCTGAAAAAGATACTGTTTATTGACGAGGCAATTTTTACCAGACGCTGAATATTTAACTGGCGACATAATTATTATTACGCCTTGGAAAATCCACACCTGCAACATTTCCAGCACGAATTTTCAATTAACATTTTGTGAGGCATTATCAACAATTTTTTAGTCGGCTCACTTGAGTTTCCGCAAAGACTGAATGGGGATAAATATGTGCAATTTTTAGAAAATGATTTATTAGACCTTTTGGACGGTATACCTCTAAACTTAAGACAAGACATGTGGTTCATGCAACATGGGGCGCCACCGCATTTTATAGTTGCAGTGCGAAAGCCTTTGGATTAAATTTTTCCACATCGGTGGATTGGGCGCGGTGGTGAGTTTTTTTCGCCACCTTGTAACCCAGACATTAATCCGTTAGACTTTTATTTGAGGGGTCATATGAAGTTTACCATGATGAAATTAATACACGAGGCGAACTTTTACAAAAAGATCAACAAGCGGCCAATGTTATTAGAAGTGAAGAAAATATATTTTCAAATGTGAGGCGTCCCGTAACAAATAGCCTGCGAAAATGTATTGAGGCAAACGGAGGACATGTTCAACACCTATTGAAGTAAATAAAAAATCGGTTGTATTTTTGACATGTTAATATTTTTTTCCTTCAAATTCAAGGCGCACTTTGTGAATTGCAGATTTTTGAACCATCGACAAGATGTGTAATCAAATATTCGAACACAAATATCTCTCAAACGACGTGATATATCGATATTGACCAAGGCTACCTTTTTTACGTAGGAATTATGACTCTTGTCTATTTTTAAGTCAAAATATTCGCAGCTTTATAGGGTAAAAAATAAGAGCGAATCAATTCCTCACAAAGTAGGAAGCAAACGCCATTTAGGAACTAAGCTCAAACTAGTACAAAATTCGTATTTGTCACATTTATGGCACAGTGTGTGCGTTTTTGTATGTGCGTGTGCATGCGCGTGTGCGTGTGCGTGTGCGTGTGCGTGTGCGTGTGCGTGTGCGTGTACGTGTGCGTGTGCGTGTGCGTGTGCGTGTGCGTGTGCGTGTGCGTGTGCGTGTGCGTGTGCGTGTGCGTGTGCGTGTGCGTGTGCGTGTGCGTGTGCGTGTGCGTGTGCGTGTGCGTGCGCGTGTGCGTGCGCGTGTGCGTGCGCGTGTGCGTGTGCTTGTGCGTGTGCGTGTGCGTGTGCGTGTGCGTGTGCGTGTGCGTGTGCGTGTGCGTGTGCGTGTGCGTGTGCTTGTGCGTGTGCGTGTGTGTGTATGTGTGCGTGTGTGCCTGTGCGTGTGGGTGTTTGTGTTTGTGTGCGTGCGTGTGCGTGTGCGTGTATGTGTGTGAGCGTGTTTGTGTTTGTGTGTGTATGTGTGTGTGTGTGTGTGTGTGAGAGAGAGAGTAGAGATGAAAATAAGAGGATTTATTGAATTAATTTGTTGGCAAAGTAAGTAGTTTGAGCCTAGTTCCTAGAGGGCGTTTGCTTCTAACCATCGCCAATATGTGTAATGGGATATTCGAACACGAATATCTGGCAAACGGCGTGGGATATCGATATTGACCAAGGGTACCATTTTTACGTGGAAATCATGACTCTTTTCTATTTTGGAGTCAAAATATTCCCAGCTTTATATGATGAATTATATGAGCCAATCAATTCCTCACAAAGTAGGAATTTAATGACTAATATTTGCCAACACATTTGTTAACTAAATGCTCTTATTTTGATCTCTACTATCACTAGTTGCTCTATGGTGGATAAGTTATGGGACACCCTGTATATACACAAGATAGCGTAGCCGGGCCGTGGAGCGAAGTATTTATTACAGAGATCTTTTACACGTAACTCCACAGGGTATATCTAAGGACCGGTTCCTAGCCTTGCGGCTATATACATATATATATATATATATATATATATATATATATATATATATATATATATATATATATATATATATATATATATATAGATATATATATATATATATATATATATATATATATATATATATATATATATATATATATATACATATATATATATATATATATATATATATATATATATATATATATATATATATATATATATATATATATATATAGATATATATATATATATATATATATATATATATATATATATATATATATATATATATATATATATATATATATATAGATATATATATATATATATATATATATATATTTAATTCAATATGGTTCCCGATTCTTAAGAATACAACACATTTAAATATATGAATACACAATCAGTACAATAAACAATCACAGATATATATATATATATATATATATATATATATATATATATATATATATATATAGATATATATATATATATATATATATATATATATATATATATATATATATATATATATATATATATATATATATATATATATATATCAACACAAAATCATGAATTTTCTTATACTACGAGTGGTGTTTTTCAGGTTTTATAAACAACCATTTTCTTTGAATTATATACACACTTTAGCACTAATAACCAAAATAAACATTACATTAGACCTGCATTAGTTCTGCATAATTTTTAACCTAAAGTAAAAAATGTAAAAATAACTTCATCGGAGTAGATGCCATGGAAAAAAAAATAAATATTGTTCATGAAATACAAACAACGAAAATTATTTCTTTTAAATAATTAAATAATGTGTTTAAGAGGTATTTTTAAAATATTTTTTGTTCTTCAGGAAGTATTGACTCTAATAAAAAACCTTACACATTGTTTTGTTACACCACATTATAACATACAAATGCTAAAAGGGAACTAATTTAATTAAATCGAAACTGACAGATTAAGATCGTTCAAGAGGACATTTTATTAATATTTTCGGTGACAAATGATACCACCTATAATAATCCAACTTAAAAAATTGAAGTGTTCAGCTTTAAATAAAACACTGGTCACGTGAGTTATAAGATTAAATGAAGTCTCTGTATAAATCACGTTTAAAAGTAAAGGAACAAGACAAACAATATCCATTTTATCCAATTTCCATTATACTTTCTTTTTTTTTTTTGCTGCATCAAAAAACCTAGAAAATTTTTTAAATAAATGGTTCTGGTAACAATCTATCAGTCATGGAAAGAAATCCTTTTCTTTTCTTTTATTCTTTCTTCTAGGACTGGTGACATTTAATTAATCTAAAACGATCCCCTGAGCAATTACATAAAAGCTGGTTATATAAAACGTTAAAAAAAACATTACAATACATATTCCAGGACTAAACTGTGTCCCATTTTCGCTTTGGAAAAATTTTACAGGCTATAAATCTTCTTTAAAATATCCCCCAAGACCTTTGCACATGGTGCCTACTATCAAAGAAAGGACGTTTTTCCTTAAAACGCTCTCATATAATATATACATGTATATAGAGAAAAAAAAAACAAGGATTTATAAAGAGCGAGAGCGTGGGCAGATGTTGGTCTCGTGTCATTTTTCATGCATAAACAGTTTAGGTCAGATGAGAGTCTAAGTCAGACAATATCCCATTAAATAAAAGTTTCCCCGAGATATCTTTTTATGAGTACAGATGGTAAAATTTATATTTTTTACTTTAATTTATCATTATGATAAGAGAAAGCATCTAGAATAAAATAGTAAGACGCATTTAATTTCAATAAAACCTTTCTTGTTCAATTGAAATTATTTGCTCTGTAAATAATGGGCGTTAGAGCTAGATTTGAATTAAATTGAACTAGATTGATTACCTTGAAAAGGTATGTCCACACTTATTCAATTTTTAGTCGCAGTCCAACTTTTTGTAATAAATTTGATTGTAGAAAAGTGTGTACGTTTTATTCATTGATGTGTTACGAATACTCTAAATGACAGTGTGCTTAAGACATTTTAAAGTGGAATAACTCTATTTGTATGTTCGTTGAGGTTAGACCACTTAACACGAAGTGTGTTAGATTAGCTCGAACTTCAATTTAATTCAATTTCATAAAATCCAGTGTATTCATAAAAAATAATTGAAATGAATTTATAACATTTTGGCGATATGGATATTTTCATAAATTGAAGTGATCGCTCATGTCATTGCATGAAACGAATTATTCACTTATCTCATGTGACAAGTCCGTCTCTAGTTTATTTTACTCTAGTTATTTTGCGGAGCTGGATGAATTATTATTATACGGAGGATATTAAAGATAAAAAATGCCTTTTGAGCCGCTAAAAAAAGGAAAAATTACCAACCCTTATGTTTTCTTTGTCAGAACCAGAATTTTTCAAAGAAACCTTGAAGTTGAAATATAGTCAAAAACCATTGATCATTGACCGTTTGAGTTGTTCTTCAAGACCTCATGGAGTGACTCATAATTTGGTCACATTGAATGAGTCCTGATACTTTTTGTATTGAGTAGTACAATGCTGAATTTACCTAAAAAAGTAAATAACAATTAGAAAATAAAACTAGACTAATATAAATGACGTTCTATACCCAAGCGAATATTCATTATCATGTACGCTTGAAAGTAAATGGGGCAAAAATAAAATTATTTTCATTTTTGTTTTTGCGCTAATTCTATTCCATGCGTTTTCGCCAGCGTTGCTTTTATTTTATCCTATTTTTCATAAGCCATTTATTTTGTTTGGATTTTTTCCTGGCGCGGCATAATTTTTCCATGTCGGATAGAAATCTGCATTTAATACAAAACAGAAATCATAATGGAAGGCATTATAATTGCATACGTTCACGCATACTGTCTTTTAGAGTGTTCGTAACACATCGATTAATAAAACGTGCACACTTTTCTACAGGAAGAGGAAGAGAAATAAGAGTGTCACAACTTTGAAACATAACAGCGGCAACACTGTTTGAAATGAAAATGTCACTCGTACAGTGCTGTGTTTGGTACATTATTTAAATTTGCTTTATCTGTGTTCAATATTCTCGAATTGGGCACTAGAGAAGTTGGAAGGAGACCCTCGCTTTGATGAAAAATAATCTTTTCCGAACGAAACGAACTTTTGGTTTAATGAGTTTGTGGAAAAACATAGCAGCAGTATTTGGGCTCACGAAAATCCACAAGTGATTCAGGCGTTATTTTTTCATCCTCGAAAAGTCACTGTTTGCTATGGCTTTTGGGCTGAAGAGGTGAGAGCGCCTATTTTTTAGGAAAATAAATAACAATTAGAAAATAAAACTGTACTAAGATAAACAATGTTATATACCCAAGCGAATATTAATTATCATGTATGTTTGAAATTAAACGGACCACAAATAAAATTATTTACATTTTTGTTTTTCGCTAATACTATTCCATGCATTTTCGCCAGCGATATTTTTATAAGTCATTTATTTTGTTTTGGATTTTTTCCTGGCGTACCATAATTTTCTCATGTCGCATTGAAATCTGCGTTTAATACAAAACAGAAAACATAATGGAAGGCATTATAATTTCATACATTCACGCACAATGTCTTTCAGAGTATTCGTAATACATCGATTAATGAAACGTGCACACTTTTCTACAGGGAGAGGAAGATACATAGATAAATAGTTTTCAATAACAGTGTCACAACTTTGAAACATAATAGCGGCAACACTGTTTGAAATGAAAATGTCACTCGTAGACTGCTTTGTTTAGTACATTATTTAAACTTACTTCATCTGTCATCTGTGCTGAATATTTACGAATTGGGCACTACAAGTAGGAAGGAGACCCCCACTTTGTGGAAAAATATTCTTTTGTGTATAAACATAACAGGAGGATTTAGGGTCATGAAAATCCAGTTATTCAGGAGTTATTTCTTCATCCTCGAAAAGTTACTGTTTATGGACTGAACGGGTAATAGCACCTATTATTTTAAAGACAATACTAGAAATTGTGTTACTGTTAATAGTAAAGACTCTTTGCTATTTATTTGTAAGAAATATTAGCAGAATATTTATTGTAAGAGAAGTTTCCTGATTATGCGATATCACGCGCTTGGATTATTTGTTGTAGACTTATGTTAAATCTCTGGTTTATCGGCATCAGCCCTGAAGAATTCTTAACTTTAAACGAAACATAAAGCCACCACGCAATATGTGTGAAAGAGTTATAGAAAATTGGGTTCCCAGAAGGCATTCCACTAGACGAAGTCGAGGGGGACATTTGAAGACATAATTTTTTAACCATAATTTAATTATTTGTTTTTCAAGATAAAATAGAAATTACCGAATCGTCACTGTGTCCCTCATTTTGAAGGTCTTATACTCTTATTGAAAAACATTTTATCTACCACCTTATGCAAAAATAACAAAACATATTCATATTTAAAGATTGAAAGGTAACCTCCGTCTTTTCGTGACCACCTTTCCAGCCTCAATCGCACTACCCATTATCCAGCAAGAACATTTCTACTGTAGTTCCGGTTATTTCGTATTAAATACTAAATTTGAGATCGGTAAATATTGTTTAAGTTAACTTAGACCTTGCCCTTCAATTTACTCCATAAGTAAAAACCACATGCCCCTAAATATAGTAATTTTGATAGCCGAAGAATGTTCCCATATCTGGGGATAACACAATTAGAAAACAACTGTGTAACATTTATCGATTTCCTAGCTGTGTCAGCAGTTGCTTCATCTTATTGAAACAATGTGTCATTAACAAGAGCAAACTTAGTTAATTGTTGTGCTTAACGGACTGATGTAACAGTTACACTTTTACTGAAATTTTCAAAAAAGTAAGGTTGAAAATAAGTAAGAAAAATTAAAGCGGTCGGTTAGTCTGTTGTGTTATTGGCGACGATTTCTGTCAGGCCAATATAGAAAATGTTGTTTCCTCCCAAGAAAACAGAAATGTATAGGATTATATATACGAACTTTTAAATGACATGACAACGAGCAGAACTCCCTGGACTACGTTGAATAGTAGCTCTGGCCCCCGCTAGGTTTACATTCATATATACAGTTCCGAAACCGAACTTCTTCAAAATTTTGAATCCATGTTTTGATAGCCAGGCTAGCTGGCATAGGATCATTACAATTCACTTTTTTATTATTTGAGCATTATTTTTCTAATGTGCTTTAATGGTGAACGCATCACTAATTCATAGCTGTATTGATGTGCTAATATAGTGAATACAATCGCTTTACCCCCACCCAAGAGACGTTATTCCTGAGATCATTTAAAACGTTCAGTTTAAATTCTGTAAGTGAAAAAAGCTTATTTCGTTAATTTCCTAGAGGGTAAGATGTGTACAGTATCGCTGGGGAGATCTTTAACAATATTCATTAATAACAAATCCTCTCTGTAGGGACCTTTATAGGGCTAGAAGATTTTATAGTTTGCTCAGAAAACCTTATACGAGAGTTCTATGATAAGTACTTGATGAGTACCTGGCCTTGACAAGAAAAAATATTTTTATGTGTAAAATTTAGTTTATTTTTCAACGTAATCACCATTTATTTCAATACACTTAGTCCTATGCGTTTCTATTTTTTGTATCCCCTCTAAAAAATACGATCTTATTTGGTGTAGATTTGCTTCGGAAAACCGAGTGCTTGGATTATTCTTTAGTCTTTGGTGTGAGCAACCGCGGTACCCATCTTTTGGAAACCTTTTTCATATCCAAATAAGTTGTTAAAATATTTTGCAGCCATTCAATTGAGATGCCTACAGTCTCAGCAGTATTATGTACTTTCACTCTTCAATTGTTTATCACGATATCGTGGATTTTTTTTTAATCATTTTTGTAGTGGTAACCTCATTTGAATGACCTGGATGATCATCAAAAATACTTGTACGGCCACGTTTGAATTGAGCTGTCCAATATTTTATAGTTGACAATAGTATTTTATCACTGCTTGATATTCACTGTTTTCCATTGTTGTAAAATCACAAAAGTTGTTCCTATTTAAATGACGCCATTCACAAAATAAATCACGCAGCGAATTGACAGTTTGACAATATTGTTGTGAAAGGTTATATTCAGGAAAAATGTCACTTTTTAAATACTAGCAGCTCCATTTCTGGCCTAAGCGAGGTAGTTATCATACTGTCCTCGTAGTATAGTGTAATATTTGGTGGATGGAAGAATAATTTACATTACTAGCCCTGTATTACATCCGATCGTTGATAGTGTTGAACTTTGAGGTAAATTTAGGTGAATTTTTTAGGTGATTTTTTTTTAAGGTGAATCGGTTTTGCAAAGGTCGCACTTGACATCTCCAGACACACATTGAGAATTTCTAGTGTGAAGTCTGTTCCAATAGTTTTTTCCGGGAGTACATCCATGACATTTCTTCGATGATTTCGCACTCGTCATTTTCGAGTGTTCAAGTCGCCTGAATGTGAAAAGCAATTTATATATATATATATATATATATATATATATATATATATATATATATATATTATATATATATATATATATATATATATATATATTGCGCCATATATATATATATATATATATATATATATATATATATATATATATATATATATATATATATATATAATTAATATTAAGCTCTACAGGCCTAGTGGTTCTTGGCTTCGAGTTCTTTTACTCTTCTTTTCCAACTTTTTCTGTCCACAGCATCAGCCTTCCAATCCATCACTCCTACTTTTCTCAAATCATTTAGCACTTCATCCAGCCATTTCTTCCTCGGTCGCCCTCTTCTTCTCCTTCCCCCTTCGCCTCCCATCAGAATTACTTTAACCCATCTCCCGCTTGACATCCTCGCTATGTGCCCCAGCCATCTAGCTCGCTGCGCTCTCACCACCTGAACAATGTTTGGTTTTTGTACAGCTCTTCTATTTCTTTTTTTATACTTCTTCTAAATTCATTCTGAACTTTAACTCCTCCAAAAATTCTCCTTAATATTTTTCGTTCCCAGACTTCCAACTTAGTTTCTTCCTACTTCGTCATCGTCCATGTCTCGCATGCATAGGTAACCGTCGGCCTTAGTATTGATTGGTACACTCTTACTTTTGCTGCTCTTGTTATATTTTTTGCCCTTAAAATTTTTGAAAACATTCCTGCAGCTTTGCTTCCTTTTGCTAGTCATTTCTCTATTTCCTTTTCTTCATCCTCTTTACTCGTTAGTGTTACTCCCAGATATTCAGCTTGTTCCACTTGCTCTATTGTATACTTCTTATTTACTGCACAATCAATAACTAAATTAGGGGAGACTATTCTGGTGCTATCTTTCATTACCATATATTTGGTCTTGTTCTCGTTAATTGTTAAGCCATATTCTCTCGCCTTTCTTTCCAACATCTTGAAAACCTTTACTACTTCTTCCTTGGATCTCGCCATCAATACAATGTCGTCGGTATAAGCCAAGCATTGGTGTCTGTTACCGTATATTAATCCCTTGGTATTGATGCCACTCTCCCTCAGAATCACTTCCTGCACCAGATTGAACAGAACTGTTGATAGTGGATCGTCATGTCTCAGTCCTTTCTTTACAATGAACTCCTCAGACATTGCTCCATCGACTATAACTTTATTTACTGTTAGCCTGACAGTCATCTCCACCAACTTCCTCAACTTTTCCGGAACTCCCAGCTGTCTCATTGCTTGGAACACATTTTCCCTGCTAATGGAGTTATATGCTTGCCGATAGTCTATGAACAGCAAATGTAAACTCAAATTTTGCTCATAAGTATTCTGTTGGATCTGTTTCATGATGAATATCTGGTCGGTTGTTGATCTTCCTGCCCTGAACCCTCCTTGGTATTCCCCTACATGTTTGTTATGGTATTTCTCTAGTCGATCTTTAATCATCTTGGCCATCATTTTATAGGCCACGTCTTGCAATACAATTCCTCGGTAGTTATTACATTCCTCCTTAACTCCTTTTTTGTACAGGTGTATTATCAGCGCTTTATTCCATTTTCTGGCATATTTTCTTCTTCCCAAATTCTGTTCATTAACTTCCATGTGCTTGCCACCAAAGTATCACCACCGTGTTTCAGGATTTCAGCTGTTATACTGCTTTCTCCAGCACTTTTGTTATTTTTTAACTGCTTTATACAAACTTTTACTTCTTCTTTTGTAGGTGCATTTATAATTTCGTTAGTTTCTGCAATCACATCTTCTTCCATTTCATGTTCTCCCCAGTTCCCTTCTTCGCCAGTCTCATTTAGCGTCCCTGAAAAATATTGGGCAAATCTTTTCAGTTTTCCATACATCTCCTACCAGGGATCCTTCTTGAGTTTTCAAATAATGGGGTCTTCTGGCGCTACTGCCTTTACTTTTTTTAACTTCCTGCTAGAAATTTCTTATCTCTTAATTAGCATATGATTCCTCTATTTCTTTTAATTCACGTTCTAAAAATTCTTTCTTTTTCCTGCTACATATGGTCTTGGCTCCTCTTCGGATACGATCATATCTTTCTTTGTTGCTTTCACTCCTTTCTTTCAGTAATCTCAGACGTGCTTTGTTTCTTTGCTCCAAAACTTGTTTACATTCTTCGTCGAACCACCTATTTGTTTGATTTTTTTGGGTTCTCCCAGTATTTTTTCTGCTACCTCCTTCATAAGTGTTTCAATCCGTACCCATTCCTCCTCTAAATGTTCTTTATTGAGCTTAATTCCTAGTTTTCTTTTCATTTCCCATTCCAAATGCATTGCTGTTGTCCTATCCTCTAGTTTTGCTACATCATATCTTTTCCGTCTTTCCCCTTTGTATTTTTTCTTCTAGGTAGTCTTTCCTGTTTCATTTCCATTATAACTAATATGTGATCGCTATCACTTTCAGCTCCCCTGAAACATCTAACATCAGTAACGTTCTTTGCATGCTTTTTTTCTATGAGGACATGGTCAATTTGATTCTTTGTCTCTCCATTTGGAGCCATCCATGTTTCCTTATGTATGTTTTTGTGATCAAAAGCAGTGGTAACAATTTTCATATTATTCTAGAACGCAAATTCTATCACCCTTTTTCTACTGTCATTACTAGTAGTGTGTATACTTTTACCCCCTGTTACCTCCTTGTATTCTTCTTCCTTCCCTACTTTGGCATTCATGTCGCCTACCACATATTTTATATCAAACCTCGGAACCTTTTCCATGAGTCTATCCAGATTTTTGTAGAAGTTTATTTTAATGTCCGGGTCTTTTTCTTCAGATGGTGCATGCCCATTTATTATATGCATCTTTATTAATTGGCCTCTGATTCTAATCCTGCACATTCTATCTGAAATTCCTTCGAACTCGATAATTTCATTTTTGAACCTGTCATTAACTATGAACCCTACTCCCAATATCCTCCGATCAGTCAGTTCCGCTATTAAAAAATATGTAGTCTTCCACCTCTGTTTTCGTTATATCCCTTTGTTTAGTCTCCTGTAGTGCCAGAATATCTACTCTGTACTTTCTCATCTCTCCAATGAGGTGTTTCAGGGCTCCTTCCGTAAATGTACCTCTAACATTCTATGTACCTATCCTAATTCTGTCTGGTTTGTTTTTTCCTGTTTTCTTCCTGCTTGCATACAGGTCGCTTGCTTCCAGTCTCAATCAATTTCGTTGCTGGGTCAGGTCCATATTTCCGTCCACTGTCGCACTTGTTAGTTTTTTGAGCCGCTTGCTGTCCTTCCGGTTTTTTCCAGAATGTTTTCTCGTTTGTTCCATTTCCAAGTTTGGCCATGTTACTTGCCCACTCTGCTACTATACTCTTAATCTTTTTTTATCTTAAATACAATATTTCACATTTCTAGTGGCCAAAGAAAAAAGAATGTAGTTTCAATAATTCTGATGTGGAGGACTAGACCTATTACTTATGTAAAAGTAAGTTCAAATAACCGGTTTTTTGTTTGTTTACAATAGTTACATACAACAATAATGTTTTTAAATGTTTACAATAGACATGGATAAGAAACAATATATATATAAATATATATATATATATATATATATATATATATATATATATATATATATATATATATATATATATATATATATACCAACTCATATTCACTCTATAAGCAAGAAAAAAAAAGTATTTTACTTTTAAAATTTATTCTTTAAACGAACGACCATTGATATGTTAGATGGAGTTAGTTCAAAAATGTTCACGCCAAAGATAAAAGCCATTTCTGGTGATAGTTTTTTTTATTCTTTCGTTGTTCGATTCGTAGATGGCGCCTGTGTCGGATGGGAATGCGGGACAAATTCGGAACACGTTGCACCGATGGGGGTTGGCATTCTGCAGGAATTTCTTTATGAAAAATAAGCGCCAGTTCGAGACTGATCGAAGGGGAATTGCATCGGAGCGGCTTTTGTCGTGGCTATCGGAATTTTTGGGAGAGATGGTGGAGGAAAACGTAATTTTGAAAATGTGTGTGTGAGTATGCGGTGTTAATGGGAAAAATTGGTTTAGCGTTTAAGTTTTATCAAACAGAAGCTTCTGATCACGTTTTATATATATTTCATTCGTAGGACAATAAATTCATTATATCGAAAAAGTTTAAATGATTTAGAATTCAATTAAATAAATATGAATAATACTACGTAAAAATAATGTCAGCCATAATGGAAAGTTGACTTGAATTCATAAAATAATTAGGAAAAATCACAACATGACGGCTAATTTTATTAATATCTCAAACTAGGCATCAGTCATTCAGCAGTATTGTATTATTTGTTCCCCAATATCAATACTAATGTGGCTCACTCTAACACCTAATCATTATACGTTGATATTGATTCTTGCTTGTTTACGTTTATGTTTCCGCATACTAGTAGAAAACTGTTAAACGAGTAGCAAAGTAAATGGTTTAAAGCTTCACATAATCATCCAAATATTAGAAAGGGGGCGAGATATTGGTATGAAAGAAGCAAGTTTAGGTATTCGTGAAATAGGACTATTAAACATTGCTGATTTGTCTTTTATAACAGCATGCATAAGATGGTTCAAGGAACAGAATTATGCACGATTATAAGGTTTGGGTCATCTTAGCAGTATCCAAAAACGAGACGAGCAAAAGCTCAAACATAATGAGTTTTTGCTTCACACAATCGGCACGAAAATATCCGGAAAGTGCATCAGACCATTGTTGTAATTAAAGATTGGACGGTTTCAAGGATGACTGTTAATCGATATTTACTTACGAGGAGGATTCACGTTTGTTATGTTTATTGAATAATTCCCCTTACAGCGCACCACAAAATGCGTAGCTTTAAATGATTTCAAGCTAAATCTGAATAAAATCTGAAATGGTACCCAGATTGCTTGCTTGATCAGGTGTGGCGGTTAATAATTCTTAATTTTTTTAAAAGATGGTGATGGAAACAACGGTCGCTTCAGACTCTAATCTTTTATGTTATTTTATTGCTACGACAGTACGAATTAAACGATTCCGAGCTAGCATTGTGTTTTTTGTTGTGGTAAACATGTCGAGTTTCTCGCCAAATAAATACCATTTGCTTTTTTTTGTATTGCTTTTCTTGTCCAATCAAAAAAAAATACGACTAAAAGCCATCGTATACTTGTGAAAATTTGTGGTGATAATGTCTCAATGCAAGATGGTTTTGGGTTAGATGGTTTTGATTAGATGATTTAGAAGTGATTTCGATTTAACAAAGTCACAGACAAAACAAAGAACGCCGAGGTCAACTGAAAAAATTGAAGATGCAGAATTGCAAACATTTTTGGAAGGTGACGACATGCAAACTTAACAACAAACAACAGAGAGATTAAATGTTGATGGCCGAATCATTTGCAATGGGAAAGATGGGAAAGACCCAGAAGACAGAAAAATCGGTACCAAATCAGCTGAACGACAGACAGATGGAAAAGTAAAAAACGGTGTGTGAAGTTTCGCTTAATCGGCATGATAGAAAGACTGTTTGCATTTGATTGTGACTGGGGATACAAAATTGATATATTTAGAGAACCGAAAACGCAGAACATCATGGGTTGACCCAGGATAACAATCAACATCGATCGTAAGAACGAATTGTTTTAGAAGGAAGACAATTTTTTCTGAAATATAGTTGAAATATAGTAAAAAAAATATCTTTCAGAAAAAATGACGTTTGTAGGTCTTAAAATGTTGGCTATAATTTAAGGGAATTTAATTTCCTATATATAATTATCCTATAAACATGCTTCTATATCTTTTTTTCAAATTCGTGTACTTTAAAAGATACTTACAAAAAACTACGATTTTATCAAAATATGAACTTAAATCGTTTTGAGGCAAGTTTTATTTTTGTCAAAAAAATTTAAAAAAAACCTCCCTATTTTTTCATCAAAAAGAAAGGTTTTTTTTTTGGGGCGTCGGAAAAAAATTAATTTTTAACGACCACCCTAATATATATATATATATATATATATATATATATATATATATATATATATATATATATATATATATATATATATATATATATATATATTGATTTTGCTGAAGGACAAGAACTATATAATATGAATTCATTCTATAAGAAAAATATCAGCAGAAAATAAACATGGAAAAGTCCATCTCGGCTCACAAGCGAAATTGACTACATCATGACCAACGATAAAACAATATTTACCAATTGTACTGTCCTTAACAATTTTAATGTTGGAAGTGACCACCGAATGGTACGAGCAAGGGTTCGGATTGACTGTCGAAAAGAGCGCGAAAGAATGGTAAGATCAAAGAAGGGCAAGGTGGATTCTGGAAAACTGCTGGAGAGAGCAAGCCATTTTGAGATTGCTTTGTCAAACCGGTTTGCTGCGTTAGAAGATCCAGAGGAGGTGGAAATATCAGTTCAATATGAAGAAATCGCCAACAATGTACTTCAAACGGCTGCTTCATAGTGGCACAGTGTGCAGGACGCGTACCCAAATGTTAGAGATTGTCAGAAGGTTTTATTCCCAGTTATATGAAGATCAGAGCCAGTCAGGGACAGCAATACCCACGGAAGAACAATATATAATGCCAGATATCCTAGTGGAGGAAGTAACAAATGCTATAGAATTGATGAAGAACGGCAAGGCTCCAGGAAAGGAAGGTGTAAAATATCCAATAAATGTGCCAGTAAAACACTGGCAAAATTATACTCAAAATGCCTCAAAGAACAAAAAGTACCTGACTTATGGAAAAATGCAGAAGTGATCCTTTTACATAAAAAAGGAGCACAGGAAGATTTAAAGAACTACCGTCCAATAAGCCTCCTATCAGTGATGTACAAAGTTTTCACTAAGATAATTTCTAAAAGAATATTAAAAAACTGAATGACGCACAACCAAGAGAACAAGCAGGATTCAGAAGTGGATTCAGTACAATGGACCACATCCAGCTTATACAGCAGGTCATAGAAAGGCACAACGAATACACCATGCCACTGTGCTTGGCTTTTATCGACTACGAAAAAGCATTTGATTCAATCTCAAAGCATGCGATAATGGATGCACTACTTAACCAAGGTGTAGAGAGAGCCAATGTAAAACTATTGAAATCGATATATGATGGAGCTACAGCCACAATTCACCTTGATGATCTTGAACTGGGAATTAATATAGAACGAGGTGTACGGCAGGGTGACGCAATATCGCCTATTCTTTTCTCGGCTGGCCTTGAAGAAGTATTCCGTAAACTGGATTGAGAACAGGATGGTGTAAAGATCAATGGTGCAAACCTAAATCATTGTAGATTTGCAGATGATATTATTCTCATTTCACAAGTCCCAGAGGAGCTGCAAAGACGCATACAAGAACTGCAAAGGGCTGGCGAACCATTTGGCTTGAAAATAAACCTGAAAAAGAGTCAGGTTATGTTCAATAACTTCGCTCAGTACAGAAGAATTTCAGTTCTAGGAAGGGATTTAGAGATTGTGGACAGCTTTATATATCTTAGGCAGAAGATTTCCATGGAGGGGAATACCGCCCGGGAGGTGGAACGGCGTGTTAAATGTGGCTGGCAGGCATTTGGTAGGCTCAACATAGTGTTTAAGAGCAGACTCCCACTTTGCCTGAAAAGAAAAGTATTCGATCAGTGCGTTCTACCTGTTATGACATACGGAAGTGAAATCTGGACACTCACATCGCAATCAATTCAAAAACTTCGGGTGGCACAGAGGGGAATGGAAAGATGTATGCTTGGCATTACAAGACGAGACAGAAAGTTCTGCGCATGGATCAGGGAACAAACAAAAGTCTGTGACATCATTGGAAGAGTAAAACAGTTGAAATGCAGATGGGCAGGCCATATAGCGAGGCGATAGGACGACAGATGGACCAAGGCAATCTGGAGTGGATACCGCTTGATCGCAAACGTTCGCGAAGAAGACCGAAAGCACGATGGATTGATGACATCGTTAAGTATATTGGACCCGAGTGGCAGAGGAAAGCCCAGGACCGTGAAGGTTGAAAGCATGCTGAAGAGGCCTTCATCCTGCAGTGGATCGATACGGGCTGATGGTGATTATGATGATAAATAACGTATACAATATACTATATATATATATATATATATATATATATATATATATATATATATATATATATATATATATATATATATATATATATATATAGAAATATATAAAAATAGTTTTTTAAATGCCGCCCACTGTTTGAAGGTTAATTAAATCACTAATTATTACAATAAAAACACAAAATAGAAAGTAAAACAAATGTTCTTTCCTGACGTGTTTTGATGTACTACCATTAATTTTCGTTACAACAAAAACAAATTAGAACATTAATAAATTGGTTACTGTTGATGAATACTTGTTTTATATTTAGCAATAAAAGTTAGTGGAGAAGCAAATTATATTACGTAATGATTGCGTGAAAATATTAAATAACCTAAATTTAGATGAATTAATACCCAGGCAAGGGCGTTTAGCATTAATGACTTTATTGAATGTTGTTTGTAACCGAGAAAATTTTATATGTGAAAATTGCTGAATAGATTGGTTGTTTTAGATATCTTGGGGCATAGATTTTTTTGTAATGCACTATTTTAATATTTATTTAATTACAATCAACATAGGAAAACCATAGGGTTGTTAAGTAATGTCTGAATGATTGTGGCGTGTTCATGTATATGAACACAGGGTAGTTAGTGTACTTGGTCTACTGATTTATCTCATATATACATCTGATCTGCCTGCTAACAGACTAATAACAGTTGCCACATTCACAAACGATCATGGCTTCCCATACCATCCCAGCAGCGGTGTTAAGAAATCTGCAAATTGATTTAAATAAAATTGAGTGAAGGCTCATGATGTAAAGTCGATATACGTCACCTTTACTCTGAAAAGAGATGCTTGTTCGCCAGTTACTCCCTACAATTGCTACAAGCTGAAGACACAAAATATCTCGGTATACATTTGGACTGAAGATTATCTTGCACCAAGTTAGTCTTCACGAAACGTAAACAGCCGAGAATGGAATGAAGACTGATGTATTATCTTATGGGATGAAAGTCAAAATTTACTCTGGATATTAAAATACTACTTTACAAAGTCTTACTTAAGCCTATCTAGACATATGGCATTCAACTGTATGAATCAACAGCAGACCCCTAAACCTTAAAATTCTCCAGAGATTTTAGAACAAAGTTATGTGTATAATCGTAGATGCTACAAGATATGTGTACAATTTCATCGTCCAACGAGATATCCCAATCCATCAAAGGGTCAATTAAATAATATATAAAAAGATAAAATAACAGTGCATCCCCATGTATGAGCTTACCAACTTGTTTTACCTGATGGTACACTAAGACTCAAAAGGTTTTATATTTCAGATCTTGTATGCAGGTTTGACTAGACACTAAGTTTAGATCTACCAGGGTTGATCAATAAGTACACATGTTTGAAATAAAGACGTATTTTTTTTCACAAATTTATTTTTATTTTTCAACGTTGTCTCCTTTTAGGTCTATACACTTTTCCAAACGTTTCTCCAACTTTTTTAAGGCGTCTAAAAATACGATTTTTCAAACTCTCCTAAATACGCTTCTGTCTCGGCGATAACCTCTTTATTTGAGCTGAATTTGTTTCCTGCGAGCCATGTTTTTAATTTAGGGAACAGGAAAAAGTCGCTGGGTGCCAGATTGGGTGAGTAAGGTGGATGCGGAAGCAATTCGTAGCGCAGTTCGTGCAATTTGGCTGCGACAATTAAAGATGAATGTGCCGGTGCGTTATCGTGATGGAAGAGCACTTTTTTCTTAGCCAAATGGGGCCGTGTCTGCTTCAATTTCTTATCGAATATGTCCAACAACTTACTGTAGTACTGCCCTAGGGCATCCATGAGGATTATTCTTTTGGAATACCAATAAATCGTGGCCATAACCTTTCCGGCTGATGGAACCGTTTTTGCCTTCTTTGGGGCAGATTCACCCGGAAAATCCATTGTTTTGACTGTCCCTTGGTCTTTGACGTTTAATAATGTATCCAGGTTTCACCAACGCTGACGACTCGACGTAAAAAGTCCTGCGGATTTCGCTTAAAACGGTCCAAACACGGCTTTGACATACCCGCTTGTTGTGCGCGGTGAGCAATCGCGGCACCCATCGGGCCGACACTTTCTTCACACCTATCTTATCATTTAAAATTTTGATTACCATTCTGTACGAGACACCTACGACACTACTTCGCGCACTTTCATTCGGTGATCAGCGAGAATCATGTCATCGAACTTTTCGACAATTTCCTCAGTAACCACGTTTGAAGGGCGTTCTGACCATTCTTCATCGAAAACAGTTGTACGACCATACTTAAACTCGTTAAACCAATACCTCACGGTTGTCATAGATGGTGAAGGGTCCCCATAGATAGCATCCAACTTCACTTTTATTTCTTCGCATGTTTTTCCATCCAAAAAAGGAATTACGAATCGCTATTCCTTTTTTTCCATTTTATCGAGAAATACAAAACACGAATTATACAACTGGCTGTCAAAAAAACTAATAAATTGAAAAAAACTCCATGAATTTATCTGAAATTCAGCATGAAGTCGTTTAACAGTCTGCAGTACACGATGGTAATGTCAATTTTACTCGTCAACGCCATCTGTTATCAAACACGAGTAGTTATTGATCAACTCTCGTATAATAGAGACAAAATTAGTTTAGGTTATAATTATATTTGCAGCTCGATTACTGAATCGATCTGTACATGTCCATACGTTGTACATACGTTGTTAAAGTATCAGATTATTATCTTTATGTACATATTGCTGTATTTTTAGGAGTAATAAAAGATTGTAGATTGTGGTTTAAAATATGACTCTGTAACTGTACCTTTCGCAGAGGTTTTCGTCTATACATTGCCGCAGTTAATTTTTGTCTGAGCATTGTTACATGTATTACAGGCGCAAACACGGTGTCCCAGACCGGGTGCAACTGATAACGTTATGAAATTTCTGTGATACGTGATTTGTTTTGGTATGTGAAAAGTATATTTTTTGGTAAGTATTTATCTATTATTATCCTGGATTTATATAATTATCATTTTATATTTAGATATGGACTACGAGAAAGAGCAAGAAAGAGTATTGAGTCTGTTAGAAGAAGTATCTAGTGGAGATGAATATGACGACGAGGAGGAATCAGGGAAAGAGGATAATTTTGGGGAAAGATCTGAAGAAAGTCACACAGAACAAGAATTTGATGAAAAGAAAGATGGAGAAATAAATGAAACTGGATAATATTTTATGGAAAGGAATAATAGAACAAAATGGAGCAAACATTGTCTTCCCAAAAATATATTAAGTAGGAAAAAAAATATAACATTTCACTTACCTGGTCCCTAATGCAGTCCATTAGGGAAAAAAATTCTCCTGTTGAAATATGAGAATGCTTGTTTGATAACGAAATTATAAACAGAATCGTGAATTTTACTAACATTAAAATAGAAGCAGAAACAGAATTTTAGTCGCAACAGGGACACATATCCGACAAATCCACTTATTGGTCTATTATATCTTGCAGGAGTGACAAGGGTAAATGTAAGTGTCTAGAATATATAATCAATGTATATTCTGAGTACTACGCAAATGCTCACTAATATTTTCACTTTACTTTATGACCGAAAATTATGTTTGAGGATGAAACCAAAGATTTTTCT
The DNA here is from genome assembly GCA_031761425.1 of Cosmopolites sordidus. NCBI lineage: Eukaryota > Metazoa > Arthropoda > Insecta > Coleoptera > Curculionidae > Cosmopolites > Cosmopolites sordidus. The sequence continues at coordinate 102,923 of JARFXV010000804.1, forward strand.
GTGCAAAAATAGGTTACTTTATGTATAGGGTATGAATAATGTATTTCTTTGAGTTAAGGTTTTATGAGCTTAGCTAAGGTTTAATTTTTGTTATTCAAATATATAGATAGGGTGAGCCATTATTTTGATCATTTTCTGTCTATGTGAAAATTATGTTTTTTTTTTAATAAATATTTTGAAAATAACTCAGATATATTAATTTTATATATAATTTTGAGTTGCTCTCTAAATTATACCCAATTTTTTATTTTTCTATTTGTATACGTATTTTTATTTGAACTGGTCTCTAAGACCGTGTGCCCCCACTGATGCAATTAAATTTGACGCGACCACTGGAGGGTCAAAGAACATAAATGAAACTCTGCCCGAACATACACAATCCAAAAATCCATAAATCACCGAACCTTTTATATAAGATTAGTAAATAAATCGTTTCATGTAATAGCGTGCGCCATCACATCAGTATATGGAGCTATGTCAGTTTATATCTCTATATCGCCAAAATGTTTATAAATTATCTGGAAAATTTTGTTTTTTTATTTTGTAAGGTAAAAAATTAACTGTTTCAAATATACACAACGATAAAGCAAAAGTTAATATAAATTCATTTTCCTATAGAAGAGTATGACTATGACTAAACACACTGATAAGCTCTAATTCGAGCTCGGGTGAAATTCGCCCTCTGATGATGAATGCAGTGAAGATTTAAAAGTCAAAGTATTTATCAGAACTAACAATTAACGAATTGTAAAGCTTCTCTGTCATATAGCTATAAAATGTTCTCATAACATATGGAGCATGGAAACCCCTATGATTTAACCCCCTACTGAAATTTTGTTATCTGTAGTCGATGTTTTCGGAAGGCTACTTTTCAGATCATTTTCCACTGACTCTCGATCGTCTTTAACCCTTTGGTGAGCGCACCGATGGCAGTTATACCACAGTTTTCTGTATTAATAACAGGTAGCGATAGTGTTTTAATCAAACCCGCTGAAGTATTCTCCAATGAAGATGTGGGTAACTGTTATTTTCATTTTGCTTTTTATCGTTAATTTAAGTGTATTTGTTATAAATCTGTCATGACTGGATTACAATTATACTAAAGGTATATATAATTATATAAGGGATCTCGACATAGCAGGCACAATAATACACATAAACGGTGGTTATTTTAAAAAAATCTCGATATCAGTTTGATGGAAAACCACCTAAAAGAGGGAGCCAAACCTAATTCGCAATTCCGAAGAAATTCTAAACAAAAAAATCCATATTCTTAGAATGATATAGAAATAATAAAGTTGTTCAGCAAGAACAAGTAAAAGAAAACATTTGTTATATTTGTGGAAACGAAAAGAAGAATAGAACAAAGAAATTATATTCAATATGCAATAAAAATTCATGTAAAAACCGTAATATCACAGTTGCAAAATATGTTAGCTGCGAATACTAATTGCAAATTTAACTTGGCTTTTCTTTAGCGTCATTTTTTCCTACTTATTCGATAATCAACCTGTTTTTGAAAATAATAACTAAATATATTTAAACTCGTTATACAAAATGACTCAAATAGGAAGTAATCAACCAAAAAAATGAATTGTGGTGACAATGCCGCATAGCGCTCATTGGCGGGAAATGAAAGAGGAAATATCATATCATATTAGACAAATAAATACAACCGACTAAAGCAAAACATATAAATATTTTAGGTTCTCAGTAGTTTCAAGCAGAATGTTTATTATATTGGTTTATTGTGCAATCGGGATTTTTCTAGGGATACGAGCGTTTATACTAGCATATCCCCAGAAGGATATCGAACGAAATCGAGTCGAATCCGAATTGTTTTGTGGTTGACTGATAGTATATCGAATTGGCAAATAAGCTCTTTTAAGTATTTTTTGAGAAATAAGATATCACGTATTTATTATAAAAGGTGGAGCAAGTGTTTATGCCACCTTTTTTTCGAGATGTTTGTGACACTTTGGGTTAGGTTGTTCTGTACTGCTAACGTGTTAGTTTTATTACGGATAAATATCATAGTTTTTCCATATTAGGATAATAACATGACAATGTAATGACATGTTGAACGATCTTGAGGCATTTTAGTTATTTTAACAGAATTAAATAATTAACTTAACTCATTAGTAAATAAAAAATATTTTATAACACGATAAAAACCTTTTTTTTTTATTTCCTTCCATATTTATCCATAATATCAAAATGGTGTTAGAGAAATGTTGAGAATCGGAGTGAATATACACTGAAAAATAAACAGAATCAACTTTTTTATTGATATAGTATATTCGCAAAAGTTTATTTTTGATGTAAACTAGAAATATTAAATTGGAGGAGATTTACAACTAAATTCCAAATCAATTTATTTAATTTCTCGACTTGCATTCCGCTAACCATGTAGGCATCATCAGGAGATGATTTATCATCTCCTTATTTTATCTTGATTCTTGATTTTATCTCCTTGATTTATCTTATCCAGAACATTTCTTAATTTATCGCATGGTTTAACCCACCTTACTAATTAAAGACTCGTTGAAAGTGTAAATAATAATAGAGCTTTGGATGGGTATGGAAGCATTCGAATAGAAAAATGTAAGGGGACCATGAACCGGCAAGACCTATTCCGTTCAGTCAACTTTTTCAGTTATTAATGTAACACTTAGTTAACTTCACAGTTCATGACTTTTACATGTTCGATTAGGAACGGTTGTCATAAATAGAGCATAGTTTAGTTTTAGAATTAGACAGAATTCTCTCCTGAGGATGCTAACAAGGTTAGCAAAACGCGAGTCGAACAATTTAAAAAAAGTGATTTAAAAAGTGAAAAAAAATTAATTTGTTTTCTAAAATTAATGCAAATTATTTTTCGCCCTTTTCGAATTCTCGCATTCCCCAAATATTTAAGATTAAATCTCCTTTGCATTTTGTCTTAATCTAATTAACGGCTGAAAAAATCTCAACGAAAATAAATATTTTCAGAGTTCAGCAATTTTATTTAATACTCGTTTGCCAGTCATCAGTTATATTGATGCAATAAATTTGAAAATATATGGTTTGAAAACATTTATTGAAGTTTTTTCATCAACGACTTGTTTGTTTTTAATTTTGAATTAAACAAAATGCCTCTTTTCAGTTTGAGTAATTGGTAGTAAATTATATACTGGCGAACAAAAAAATATGTAATTTCCAGTATACATATTTTAATCAAACAAAAAATATAGCCATTGTATAATATATGTTAGACACAAAACGTATAGTTTTTTTCTACACAATACATAGAATAATGTTCTATGCACTTACTAAAATATGGCAAAGTAGATGGTTAAAAAAATGTTTGCCGATCGCGTTGGTGCGGATGGTAAAAGCAGCGGCCTGCCGCTGCTGTGCCGCATCGGAGCGGTAGTTGGTTCGATTCCAGCGCCCGGATGGTTGTTTTTCTTTCTTTCTTCTGTCAGTTTACTTCCTAAATGTTTGTGATTGTTTCTAGGCAAGAGTGTAAAATTCGATAACGAATTACTCCTCAGTCACGCCAGTTAAAGGCTGGGTAAGGCCGGATGCCTTCTGAGAAGTGTTCTACGTTGGTCACTCCCCAGTCGGTAGGTTTCCTAATAGACTTATGGGTAGGCACATAACCAAGAGTTCATAGCCCGAGGGGGCTGCTGGCCTGGGTTTGTCGGAAGCTGATGACCGTGGTTCGGAACCCACGTTAAGCTGTAGGTCCAGTCGCTAGATAGCCTAGTTGCTGATGCGCCTCTAACCCCAACACTTTACCTTTTTATCTTTAGAAAAATGTTTTTATTGTGATATGAGGTATTCTCCGTCGGCAATTATTCTAAGTATACCCTAGGGTCAGCTAAATCGTGTCGAGCATAAGTTCTTGGTAACTTAAGTTAAGCGACGACGGTCATGGTCCTGATCTAGTTAAGTGACCAGATTAAACTAAGTCATGGGCTAACTTTGTATGTAGAGCTAAAATGTATTTATTTTATTAAGCTAAGAAGTATTTCTGTGGTTCTATTAAATGTTTAATGATGCCACATTGAGACAACGAAAGTTATGATGAAACTTTTGATACTTTCACCTTTTTGATTTAATCTGCAAGTTTTGGTAATAGTTTACAAATTTAATTTAAAGTAAAGTAGTTTAATTTAATTAAATTAAATAAATATATTAAATTATATATTTAAGAACAAAATATAAATATATAATTTTGAAAGTAATAATTTTTTTTTAATTTAATTTTTTTGGCAAACTCCAGAGCAGGACAAAATCACATCTGCAGAATGCTGAAATAGGGGAAGGGGTGGAATAGCAAAAGAAGAATTTTTGTCACTACTAAACGATATCACAATAGAAAAGAAAGTACCAACAGGCTGGACTATAGATATAATATTACCCTTGTTTAAAAAAGGAGATATCCAAGAATGTCAAAACTATAGAAGCATCACACTAACAAGTTTTTTCTAGAAAAATATTTACCAGAATAATACAGCATAAGCTGGGAGAAAAATTAGGAGCAACGTTAGAGGAACCGCAGTATTGTTTTAGAAAGAGTAGAAGCACACAAGATTTGATACTTATAATTAAACAACTAGGAACAAAACTGTAAAGAAAAGAATCCGAAATCCATATTTGTTTTATTAACTTGAAAAATTTGATAGAGTAAAAAAAAAGATGTCTGAAAAAATCTAAAGAAAAGAGGAGTAGAAGAGGAAGTAATAGAAATTATCAAAGCCTTATACAACAACAAGAATAAAATAAGATTGCATAACGATGAATCCACAGAATTTGAGACAGGAATAGGCCTAAGACAAGGGTGGGTACTGAGTCCATTGTTATTTTAAGTAGTTATTAACAATGTTGTAAAAAATAGCAAAATTAAATGCAAGAATACAAAAATAGGTTAGGGTAGGTTAGGTAAAGAAAGGTTAGATTTAAGAAAAATGAAAACAGTCAAAATACAATAATTACGGTTCGCTGATGATATGGTTCTAATGGCACATTATGAAGAAAATATATAGCATAACTTAGCGATATATAACAAAGAACGAAGAAATGTAAACATTGTAATAAATATCGACAAAAACAAAACAATGGCAATTGCAGGCACAAAAATAAAACATAAAATTGTACTCGATGGGAAGGTAATGGAGCAAGTTAAAAACAATAAGTATTTAGGACAATAGTAGAAGATAATAGAAAAAAGGACGGTGAAATAAACGAAAAAATGGGAAAAAACAAGCAAACTATACAATACCCTAAAAAACCATTCCTAGGAAAGAGAGAGGTACCGAAAGAGGTAAAAGCACAAATGTATCAGAACGTAGTGAGACATTACCGGCCCCGACTCTTGGATCCTAACAAACGAGAAACAAAAGTTGAATTACAGCTGTAAAAATAAAATTTCTACCCAAAATAGAGGGAATTACAAGAAGGGATAGACTGAGAAATACGACAGTAATGGAACAACTGAAAACGAAATCAATAGAAGGAGCTATAGAAGAAAGACAACTGAGCTAGCTGGGACACATTCACAGAATGAATGAAGAGACATTAGTAAAAAATCTATGAAGTGAAACACGAGAAAAAATAAAGTTGGATATGACATGTTTTAATTGTGAGGTAAAAGAAAATAACCAAATCGGTCCAGACGTTCTCAAGTGATGCTCTTACCAACTAACAACATTCAATTTTTATTTATATAGATAACAATTATTACTGAACTATTATAAAAGGATGTCTCGATAAAAAACAAAAAATACACTAACAGTAATAGCCAAGTGCTTACGTACTTATAACCCAAAACCTTAACACATTTCGCTTTGTAATTCAATGTGTTCCATCAACAAAAATACAACGTACAAGCTTTTTCCAAGTTTTCGCATTAAGACATAGCACCAAAATATATATAAGCTTTTATCTCAAATTAACTGTTTAGCAGGCAAAATAATCTGATATAACTTGACACTAATTTAACACAATCAGCTTTATACTAATGAAATTCTGTAACATTCTGTTAATTCTGTTTTCTTCGCGCAAATCTGTTAACTGAGTTTTGAATGAATAATATTTTAAGAAAATCTGCTGGGCGAAAACCTTTATTTGGAATTTATCTAATGTTAATTGTTTCTAATTTTTACCCTTGAACTTTGTAACTTATATTTTCTTGTGTTTTTTTTACAATGTTTTTAGTATTTTCATACAGTCTATTTCCAGTTTATGAGAAAAGTTATTTTACTTTTTCATACTAATATAAATAGAAGTATGTTACTTCAAATTTGATTATCTTCTGATGACGTTGTCATGGTCGACGGAACGTGAGACATAGATTAATGCTTTGTGAAAATACTCAGTTGAACATTTGAATTCAGTAAATTTGCCCTTGTTAAGCCGCATGCTCACTTGAGCACGAACGCGAACAAGACAAGCCGAGGGTACTCGAGGCAGCTAGTGTGAACATCGTACCGAGGCGCATTTGAGACGAGATCCATTTGTTGTCGGTTCATCAAAGGAATTTGTGTCCAAGTATGGATGCATTTTGCAATACTTTCAATTTTGTCACGGATAATTGTTCATTCGATATTTTTGTTATGGCACGATGAACAAAAACCAAACATTGGATCGCTATGGCAGCAAGCCTCATACGTTCTCATCTAGAAGACATTTTTCCCGACCTGATGTATTCAGTGCGGTTTTGGCTTGCGTCATTCGCGTTCATGCGCAAGTGAGTACGCACTTTTAACATTTAAGCTTATTCTCTTGAGCAATGAGGCAAGCTGAGGTCGCACGAGGCAGTTAAAGAGTAGTTAACGTTCCACTGAGGCGCATTTCAGACAATATCTATTTGTTGGCGGTTCATTAAAGGAATTCGTACTTAAGCATGGATGAACCCATTTTATAATACTTTAAATTTTTTGTAAAATTTATATACTAAGGTACTAGGTATAAAACTGTCACGAGCCAAGAAAAATTGATAATCCGATATTTTCGTTGTGGTTCTGCAAACAAAAATCAAACATTGGATCGCTGCCGTATCAATTTTCGTACGACCTCATATAAAAGACATCCTTTCCGACCCGAAACATTCAGTGCGCATTCAGCTTGCCTCATTCGCTCAAGTGAGTACGCGCTTCAACATTAAAACTTACAAATTTGAGCTTAAAATTGGAACACTGGAAATTGGAACTGATTGAACTGACCGACTTGATTGTTGCTGATGATATGGCCATAGTAGCGGACACAGAAAAGAACCTTCAACACAACATAGAAATTTTGAACAAAGAGTTGACAAAAATAAATATGAAAATTACTATATATAAGACAAGGAGTATGATCCTATCCAAAGAAAACAAGAAACATAACATACAATTAAATGCAAAGCTAATACAGGGTTCCGTCATTCGAAGTATTACCAATTAAAAAATGTTGTACTTTTGTCAGTTATGCATTTTTTTTTTTTAATATTTTTAACATCTTACCTTTTAATGTGGCCAACTTTGGCGCAGATGATGCATCAAGTCTTCCTACGAATGCATCGTACGCTACACGAATGTGAGTCTGTGGACACCATTGCCATTCTCCATGAAGCGCTGACTTCAATATGTTCAAACTCGTACGTATGAGTCAATGCGGCGTACGCTTGAGTCAGACACGTTCAGCTGTTTAGCCAATTTTGCTGCACTCTGTCGTGGATTTCTTTCAATTCGTGCCCTTACCTTTTATTGACAACTTAGGCTCTAAAATGGACCATATAGAGAAGTTCATTGGATTCAGGTCTAGTATGGAGGCCATTGTTGTGAAGAAATGAAATGTATAGCGTGATTTTGTAAAAATTGTTGTGTCAAATTAATTCTACGGGTTTTGCAAAAATGTCCTAGGGTTGAAACCAAATTGTTTGTGTGTCCAAGGGATAAACGCATCGCTTAACACCTTTTGTTGGTACACTTGCTGGTTCACCTTAATGGCCTGATTGATAAAAATGAGTGGAGAGTGGCAATTTACACTTATAGCAGCCCAAACCATCAGAGAAGCAGGTGCTTGTTTACGCATAGCAACTCGGTTGCCCAAATTATCGCTGGGTGCTGTCCCTTCAACAACAAACGATCTTTTTATTTGTTTACGCATTACTGAACAGCGAAAATTTTCTCATCAGAAAACACCAAATTTTCGAGTTTTCCTTTTGAGCCACTTGCGTGCATGCTTTTCAATACCTTTGATTGTTGAAGTCTTGTTGCCTTTTGTGTTGGTGCTAACTCTTCCTTACAAAACAACAAATTTCCTTACAAAAGACAACCCCGGAAATCAAATAATTAGACAAAATATATAGATTGAACCCATAAATGATAAAATAGTAGGACAACTAAAGTGGTTCGGACATGTGTGTCGCATGTCGGAAAACATTCTCACAAAAAGAGTGTTCTAAGGGCTAGTGCAAGGGATGAACTGTAAATGAATACCAAGAAGAGCATGAAACGATAGGACTAGAGAGGAGGTTGAAAAAAGGGGCATAATATGGGAAGAAATTAAGGAATTGACAGAAGGTAAGAATAAATTGAGAGATATATATAGGAGACGGTTTTAATTCCATAACTTACTTTACACCAAACATACTTTACACCTAACGATATAAAGCCATTAAGTTAAAATAATCATAAAAAACAAAATAAACTAGAAATTACCAAGAAGGTTCTTTTATATTACTGTTAAAATTAGTGCAATCTAGAATTAGGTATAAATCATGTCTCTTTAAATTTGGCGTTAATCTCCTTAATTAAGAAATGGAGTAAATTATTTAGGAGGTATAGAAAACTTAACTGACATCATTAAATATACAGAATAATTCTGTAATAAATAATAACGTGTCTGAAACATACGAGAATATAGTTAAGAACACTTGTAGTAAGTAGTAGTGCATAGATCAAAAGCCATGAAATATTTTGCTTATTAATTTGAATGACGGATCATCAATGATATATAAGAGGACTAGCTGGTCCGGCAGTTGTTGTTCTACCCTTTCGGGTAGATGGCAGGTAAATCATTTACCTTTCATTTTAATTATATCACTTGATTTTTTTAATAATTGATATTAATTTTTCTTTTAACAATAAATAATTAAAATGTTGAGTTGATTAACGCAATAACACATAAATTAATTATGAATTATTTCGTTTTATAAATATAGAATTTGTTAATAACTTAACTACAGCGCCACTTATCGGATCTTAGCATAGCTATGAACCATCGTCTCGACAAAATAAATATATTATGGAAATATGACCTCAATCATTCAAGTCATTCAAAAGTGACACGATCGCTAACAGAGAGTACAAGACCAAGAAAATAGATATATAATGAGTTGAAAATTCGAGAAAAAGCTCATTATATAACACGTATAAAATTATTACAATTACAACCTAATACGGTTTAAGACTAGGTTGATAAAAGGGGATAGCTATCCCCACCTATTTATCGGGAACGATCCCGTTCGCTACCAAGCGAACTGCTGAGTTGAGAGGTACGGTGTGGGTAATATTGCGTTAGTCGCCTAAAAGATGCCACGTCGCAGACATAGTGCATAGTGCCCTATGAATAAGCGTCCGAGTTTGAGCGGGGTCATATTTTGGGTCTGCGAAAGGATGATAGCTGCTTTGTTACATCGCCAGGCCAGTACAATTCTCTGTATATGGTGTCAGTGGCACGGAAGGTAGCACAAGTCGTCGTCCGGGGTCTGGTGCTCAATCGCATACAAGTGCGCGGGAAGACCGATTGTTGGAGCGAATGGCTTTCGCGAATCTTAGCCTCATCACGTGTTCTTGCGCAACAGTGGGGAGTGTACAGCAACAGTGTACTCAACAGTGTACTCGATCGCCCACTCACTACCAGTGCTACTCGACCGTCTATTGGGGGAGGACTTTCGAGCCCGACGCCCATTAACGAGGTTACCATTGACACCCACTCACCGCTCACGTCGTCTGGAATGGTGTTACATGCGACAAAATTGGGACTAGGAATATAATAATGTTGTCTTTTCAGATGAGTCTAGGTTCGTACTCGTGAGCTATGAAGGACGGATGTTCGTCCGACATCGTCAGGGTGAAGGGGAAGAGGAGAAATGTATTGTTGTTCGACACTCAGCACCACAACGTGGAGTAATAGTAAGGGATGCTATAAGTTATGAATTAAAAGGAAGCACCCTCAAAGCACACTTTCCGCTCAAGAAAGTAGGTAAGTGAAGTACTCACTTGAGCTTATTTTCTCGTACGGCTCCAGTTTGCCTCATTCGCGTTCGTGCTTAAGTGAGTGCCCGTTTCACATCATTTACGCAAATATAATATAATTTTTTATTTACTATCGAATATTAATTCACGTAAAAAAGAAAAATTATATTTAAATTGACAACATTTTAATCATTATTTTCACCAGCTGAAAAACTTCCGTCGAATTCACATTAAGTAACATATTCTATATATCGATACGACAAGACAATGGTGCATTTCATATTCAAGTTAAACACAAAAAAATATACTATTTCTTATGGCGCTCGTCATAAAGTGACGCTGCTCTAGATATATTCATTTATTCATTTATTCGTGAATATGATTTTATTATTCATTCAAAATACGAGAGCCCATATAGCGGCGTATCTACCAAGCCAATATTTACATATTTAATTTTGAAAAAAGGACTTATTATGGCCTGGATATAACTGTTTTTAACTTTACTTTGTTTCTGGTGATAATTAACTTTATTATGGGCATCTACTTTGTATTATGGAGTGATACAATTGCCTGCATATTTGAAACTACTTGTCAGTGGCTGGTATACTATTCCTGCAAAATAATATTAGAGTTTATGTTACATCCCCCCTCTCTCTCAATAAGTAAGTTGACATTTCTTTTACGTGTTTTTTGTATTGATACAACCATTAGTTTTTATAAGTTGCTATGGCTCTCCTTGACATTTGAGAGTAACTCAAAAAAGTTTACCAAATCTCGCTTGCTAAGAAAATTCTGGCAAATGTTAAAACTTTTTGTCGGCGATTTTTGGATGAAAGTGTTGCACAAATAAAGCTATGTAAAAAAAGTTTACAAGTAGAGCAAGGATTTTAGTGATGGTTGAAGATGAACCTCGTTCGGGCAGACCTTTCACGTCAACTAATGAAGAAAACATTACCAAAATCAAGGATCTTGTGCTGAGTAATCGTCGATTAAATATGAGAGACATTATAGATATTAATGCCATATTTGTGGCAAAACAATTAATGGTTCAAGTTTGTCAAGTTTGTATTAATGTTTGTTCAAGTTGAAAAAAACAAGTAAAAGTTGAAGAGATTTACCACTAAACACCAAAACACTTTTTTGAACTGCTCGACGCACGTTTCGCTAACCATGTTAGCATCATCAGGAGATGATTTAATCTGTGATCTAATCGGTGAGATTAAATCATCTCCTGATGATGCTAACATGGTTAGCGAAACGTGCGTCGAACAGTGCAAAAAAGTATTTTGGTGTTTAGTGGTAAATCTCTTCAAGTTTAGTGCATCAAGCCAAAGGTTCCATAGAAGAATTGAAGTAAAAGTTGGTCAAAAATCAAATTAATATTAACTGTTCAATCAAATTTATGTTAAATGTTTTCTTCGATTTCCTCTTTTTGAACACAAATAGTTACTTGCGACTCGTTCATTTAAAATAAAAAACATCTAGATTTTTGTCAAAACAATTCATGGATTTTTTTGAACACATCAACCTGCACCATAATAATTACTGATCAATTTCCGCTAAAAATAGAATAAACACCATAATCATGTGAACTTTTCTTGTCTCCTCGTTTAAAGAAATAACTTTTCAGACGCCGTTTTAAGTCCACAGAAAGCATTCACAAGAATTCGCGGTTACTTTGACGGAAATAGGGGAATTTAAGTATAATAAATGTATATTGTAAACCCTGTTTTACTTATTTGGATTGCGGCTACAGCAACTGTTCGCCGGAGGCAGTTGGGTTATTGGTCACGGATGGATCTTGACGGAACTTCGATAAAGACGCCATCTGGTATTTCGAAATCGAAAAAATAAACCCTTAAACCGAAAAAAGTGTCTTTCTAAAAAGATCCAGTTAACTGTAAAATTAATACGAAGGTTACCATTTATGTGATAATAAATACAAACAAATATTTATCATTGAAATAGTTTTTTTGTTTTTCAAAATATTCTCCACGATGATCGATATACTCTTGCATATGTTTAAACAAATTCTCATACCACTTTTTCAATTCCCATTGAGGTATCTTCAAAACATGCATTTTGAAAAAAATCGTTTACCACGTAGTTTATTTCTCAAGGAACAAAAAGAAATTAATGAGCGCCAAATCACAACTGTACGGCTGATGACCCATCAATTCTATGTTTTGACCGGTCAAATATTGAGTTCTTCGGTCCGATGTGTGAGAGCTCGCGTTGCCAGGGTGAAGAATGATCCTGCGTTGCTGGTTGTTTTCGTCGCTGGTTGTTTTTTCTTATCTCATCAAAGACTTTTGGCAAGCAAATAATTGTGTACCATTCAGAATTAACAATTCTACGATTCTCTAGTGGCACTGTACTCACATGCTCATTTATACCAGAAAAACAGGCGACTATTTGCTTCTTGCGCGAACAAATTTTGTTGCGTTTGGTTCATTTTGAAAGATCCTAAGGTCGACTGCTGTTTACTGCTGTAACAAAATGATGATAGACGAATAGTGATTGAATAATAAGTGACTAATAATAGTGAAAATAATAATAAAATAATGTCTGGCCTTTATTCTTTGTGGTGTTAGGTGTTTAAATATTCGACTAATGAAAAATCCGGTAACTAAGATGAGCGGTTACTGACAAGTACGGTATTCAAAACTTTTGGTACCATAAATACCTTACATCAAAAATATCAGTAACTAAAATGTTTCGTATCTAAACCGTCCGGAGTATAAAACGTTTGGAGCGTAAAACGTTCGGAGTCTAAAACGTCTGGAGTCTAAAATTTCTGAAAAAAAACAAATAAACATACCTCTAAATATGTTCATACATATATATAATAATAATAATAATAATAATACAGTCAAAATGTTGAAAATATAAAGTACATAATCAAAACAGAAAACACTCAACACGTAGGGACAGAGATTTTGTAAATAGAAGATATATCGTTAAAATTATCTTCTTCCCATATAAATTCTTTCCGATATACAGAATTGATCGTCAAAATATCGAGATATTAAAACATTCATCATTCCATGGTCTGTGAACACTATTCAGTCTACCAAATATTGCAATAAACTACACTCAGACCCTCTATATCAAACCTGGAATTAACTCTATTTCTATTTGTGTTGATCCAAATTATCTCTAGAAACAAACGTTTATTAAGATTATTTTCAGTCGCTAGAATTTTGATTAAGTTGTAACTAAAATTATGACCAGTCTGACGACAATGATTGGCCAGAGCACAAGATGTTTACCAATATATTACCGTACGGGAATTATATAAGTAGACATTTTAATCAACTTTGTAAGTTTGAGAGATGTTTTTGCCAATACGCCCAATAGGAGCCCAATATACAGTATAATTAAAGATATTGGGTCTGAGTACAAAGAAAGGCCAGAAACAGGAACGGTGAATAAGAGCTATAGGATGTTAAAATCGTCACCTTATCTCTACAAGACTAGCTGTAAAATTATGTTATACGAGCAAATTTGAACGCAAACTGTGCATCACCGAATAAAATTCTTTGGATTATTTCCAATTCCACTACATTTTAATTTACCTGTCATAACTCAGAATCAAACCTAACCCTTGTAGTGGTACCATCGGCATTCTTCCCGGGATGTAAAATGGAATGAAGTTGTAGACTGGAATGACAAATAGCAATATTGCATAAGTATTTATTTTATCGGTATAAAAAAAATGGAAATGAATTTGAAATCTCATACATTATTTAGGTGTTCTCCGTTCTGCTTTTTTAATGAATCACTCGAATTTCTTAAGAAATTTATTGTTAAGGTGTTGCTTTGTCGCCGATTTTCTACCGAAGTTATGAAGCAACCGTATGTTTGACCTCAATGCAATAGACACACAGGGGCGTAAAAGACGGTTTATTATTTAAAAATAAAATAAACTATTTTTCTTTTATTTTTTTTTCTTGGATTTTATTTAATACAGTAAATATTCAAGTTTTGAAAATGAAGCGGTAGTAGCTTGCGGCACGAACGCAAATTCTTACAGCTTATTTTAGAGATGAACGAAGTATTATTTAAATGTCAATTCCGGTGAATTTTAACTTAATAGTAATAATAACATAAGCGCATAATACGCTAAATGGTTCCCAAATTTTTCAAGACTGGGTCTGTGAATGATGTCGGAAGATAAGGTAGAATACAAGCAGCTAGGTCACTTGAAAATATCCAACTTGTAAAGGAAAGTATAACGGAAGCTGCAGAAACATCAAACCGGCGACGTCGATACCCAAGTGGAAAATAAGACAACGACCCCTACAACTTATTTTAAGACATGACCTCCATGTGCATCTATATAAACTCCAGTGTCAACACTAAAACAAAAGGTTTTTTTCTAGATATTTAGTATAGATGTTAATTAATTTAAAAAATATATAAAACAAAGAGAATATAGGAGACCGATCGTATTGAAAATGTATGCCTAGAATCAGTCGTCAGCAAAGGATAGCAAACAAAAGAGGACGATTCCACTTGCTAACAAGTGCTCTTATGGGGTTGGCAAATATGTTAAAGCGGTGAGAGTAAGAGTGATCTAAGGACACTCGCACATCAAACAAAAATTTTCAATTTATCGCACCCTCCTTTCCCAATATTGACTTGAGCGTCAAAGGCCTCTCTATTAAATACTTTAAAAGGGCTTGGTAAAAAAGTAAAGTTCAAATTATATGATATCAAAATAGACTTTAATCATATTTTATTTTTCCAATTAAAAATGTTTCAGATAACCAGGTTATATAAAAGCTTTTAGAAAATAAAATCTTAGATGATATGAAATGAATACTCATAATATGAAGTGAACAATTGAAAGATGAGAGATAGATTTTATTCTAATATTTTTAATTTAACACAGTTTGAAATATAAAAATATTTCAAAATGGATAGATACGTAATTGAACATGTACGAGGTGTATAAATAAACTAACAGAGCTCCTGGCGTAGCGTTTTATCTGGTTAGACTGTTGACTTTTTCTTTGGAGGAAAAAAAAAGGACAGCATCTGATGCGACTTCAGTACGAGTTTCAACTCCCTACACGAACTTGATCCGTAGTAATTTTTTTTATAAAATTTATTTTTCGGACTTGGGCACAGAACGACGAACAGTCGAAACAGTGTTTTGTCAAGGTTTCATATTTTTAGGTGATTGATAACAATGTCAGAAGGCCGAGACTCGATTGAAAATGAATGTTGCAGCGGAAGGCCTTCACCGCAAGAATATAATATACAGACTTCTCGGGTGAGACGAAATATCAATACCACCGAGGTTCTAGATCAAGACAATGTGTCTTACATACTGTTTTTGTCAAGTATAAACATCACTGTGGCTCCGCAGCTCCCTTATTTACCAGATTTGAGTTCTTGTGCCTTTTTTCTTTTCCTAAGAATGAAAATTCATCTCAAGGGATACTATTTTGGGGCATTGGAGAACATTGGAGAACATTGAAAAGGTCATAACTGACTAGAAAAATCCTGTTCGAGAAAAGAATTGTTAGAAGAAAAGACGCATCAGATATTGGACTACCTTTCCTCCAAAAGAGAAGCTAACAGTAATGCCAAACCGAACACTAGGTTACCAGTATTATTACTTTATTTTCACACCTTGTAAACAAACCAAAGTTTAGTTGAGCTGGACATATAGTGACAACAATAGTTGATAGACGATGGGAGTATTTGAATGGAGATTTAGGGATGGAGAGAGAAGCGTAGAAAAGTCATCATGGTCGATCAGAAGAGATACCAAGGTCCAAGGATGGATGACAGGAGATTGAAGAAGAAAAAGAAGAAATATTTGGGTTGGACGTTACAAGTTGAATTTTATTTTTAGCTAAAAGTTTATATTGCGACGCACTTTGTTAGTCTGTAAAAAGAAATTCAAAATAAAGGAAACCAAAATAAATTTATTATAATTTAAAAAGGGGTTAAAACTTGTAAGTCTTTTATAAATGCACACCCCTGATGAGCGGGTGCTATCCAAAGCGGACTGTTAAGAGTGCGTACATATTATGCCCCATTAGCCCTGCTCAACCAGAAAGTAGGAGTGAGTTATGAGCGCCACTGGCCTTGCCACGGAATATGCCAGAAAAACCACATGATGTCGTAGGAGTTCACTCTAGTTTACCCCGCTCACCGCTACAGCGGTGAAATTTATCGTAAGATTACTAGCAATAGTACTATGTAAGATATAAATAGAAATCATGTGAATAATATATCAATAATAATATTAGTGTTCTGCTACATCGCCACCTCGGGCCCCAAAATAAAAAATAAAAAAAATAAAGGGTTCACGGTGGGCGCTAAAAATGAAATAAAAGTAAAAGTAAAATAAAACGGCTCACACAAAAGATATTTTACAGCAGAAACAGCCTGACAAAGGTAAAGATAAGACAATATCAGTGGCAGTTAATGGGTTTTTAAAGTGAGAGGGCGTAGAAGAAAATAGTACTGGTGAAGATTTTTTTTTGCTTTCTCCTTCCTCCTTTTTACTTTTCGTGCTATTGAAACCTTATATATAGAAGGTGAACTAGGAAAACATTAAAATTTTGTATTGTTACTACTTACAACGACATTGGAGGAAATAAAGAAATGAACGACAAATAAAGGAATGAATAAGTTGGTACTTACCGTTTCCCGAAGAGTAAACCATTCAAACAGTTTACTGTAACTGCAAATCAATAGAAAAAATTCGATAAAGTTTCTAAAAACCTTAAATTAGTCATTATTAACTGTTTTAAATCAGACACCCGCATGTTTGCAAATAAAAGTTGATTATTTTTATTCAAAAAGTACTACTCAGTGTATACAAACGTAGTAAATCCCAAATCAAAACAAGTATTCGCAAGGCGAACGAAATACGCGACGCGAGATATATTGAACGCTCCGTACCTATCAAATCAGCGTTTAAAACTAATTACCGATATGCTCGGTCGCAGAGAATCTACGTCCAAATCGCATGTTTTAGTAAGTTTAACCCCCGAATTCTGGCAACCAACAAAACATGTAACGCCAACGACAAGAAAATATACGTGGCGTACGATAGCTGGAGGTAAATATCCGATCAACGATATCTTGTTTTGCTTTGAAAAAATGGTTTACTGTGCTAAATGCTGGAGGGGTGGCGCCCCAAAGCCCTCCTTCACGAGCCGCCACTGGGTAATATAAAGTAATAAAAAAAATAATACAAAAAAAAATACGTGGTCTCGGAGTCAGGCTTCCCACAAGAGTGGTAAACGAAGTGGAGTTATAGACCCTGTCGTAGTACTCTAAATTATATCCGTTCAAGAGTTCTAAATTTGGCCCCGTCTAAGAACCCTAAATAAAAAAAAAACAAGATATTCAAAAAGAGGAAAGAAAACAATTTTGTGGCTTGCCCCCGTAGCTAAGAAAAGACGGCACAAATTGGTCGAAGACAATGCACGTGGTGTGCTGGCTTTAAACTTCAAGTAACCAGCAAGAAAATGGAGAACGTGAATATTTCTGGCACTGAGTTATCAAACAACAAAACCGAAAAAAAGCTAATCGTGGAAATTATATGTAAAAGGGGTTTTAATGATGCCCCGATGTGGTGATAATGACCCTCCCGTGTGTTAGACGTCCAAATCGTCCCAAAAGGAGTACCGATTTTACCGCTAATTAAACAAACACATAACTAAAGGCACTTGGTCTTATGGCTGGGACCTCGTGGTGCAAATTCGTAAAAATACGATAAACTAAATTATTACGCCACGGAGGTCTTTCACCATCTTGGACCCAAGACTCTCTCTCTCGTTCTAACGCATTCGGAAAGAAACGAAGAAAAAGGAACGGCGCACGGAAATGGAAAGCATCATGATCTAGCGTTACGAAGGTGATGCTAGACGTTTAAAATAAGAAAATGTTATTTGGTCGATGAACTGTAGCTCTATCCCCTAATAATTAAAAATAAAATAAAATAAAGACTACTCCAAACTTACTTTGCACTCTTCACATTATGATACTTATTTTATAGATCATTCTGTAAACCAACGCTTGCATGCTCTGCTATCCAAGGCACCAGAATTATGAGCATTAATGGCATTATTATGCTTTCGAAACTTGTAAAGCATAATAATCAACTTATAAAGCATCTAATATGGAACTTATTCACACTTTGCTCTTCCATTTTTATATAGTTTACCAATTTTTTAAAGATGGAGAGAGAAACGTAGAAAGATCATTACTAATATTCATTTCAACAGCCGCCATATTAGTTAAAACAAAATATTTTTAGTGCTTGTACTTTTATACAATAAACACAAGGCAGCAAACTCCTTATTTTTGTATTATGTTAAATAAATATCTTACAAGTTATAAAATGAATAAAAATAGACATTTCGTCAATATTATTAAATAAAAAAAGCGAAATTTTTCGCATTTATATCCTCCAGGACCCATGGCCATTTCCCGGACATTTCTTAAGAACGTCCCATGAAAGGATCGTGTTTACGATCTCAGATTCTTCTATACAAAACCGAAATGGGTTTATACAAAGGGCTCGGCGCGCCTTACTCAACGAAACTGGATTCACTACATTTAATCTCCAAATTTATGTTAAAGGGATCGTGAAGAAAAAAAAGGGTCTCGAGGGGGGATTAGAGGCCTTGCAGGTATTATGATTTTCCTTTCGAATAGCGCGTCGGAATTTTTATTCACTCTTTGAGTAACTTCAAACTTACGGCGCGTTTAATATTTTTAAAAAATCGCCGGATCAAAAACAGCTTTTTCTGTTTTTTTTGTGAGTGAAATTGAAGTGAAAGTGTTGAAAGGATAAATTATATTTCGTTGAGTTCTCTGAAATACTTGGAGTAACATATTTTTCAACTTTAATGATGATAATATCAAAAATATTAAATTTGTTAATATCATACATTGCAGGGAATTGGTCTTAACATAAACAAAAACAAAACAAAATTTTAACAATTAACATAGAAGCAGCACTTATAAACAACGAAGACACACCATTAGAAACCGTAGAATATATCATTAATTTTGTTGCACCATCTTAAACAACGAAAGAACAAAAACGGCCTCCAATAAAAAATCGATTAGCCGAGAAAAACATTGGCCACATTGTGGAAAATTAGGCTCTGAAAATATACTAAATATCAATGGCCATTAATCCATAAGGTGGAAAAAATAATTTCAGATTTTATATTAATTTAACATCCATAATGTCATTCGCGGTAACTAAATAGGTCGTGGTTTGCATTTATAACGTCATATCTTGGGTGCCGCCATATTCTCAATAGTCAGGTGTTTTTTGACTTTTCGAGTGGTTGCAAAGTGAATGTTTTACACGATTACAATAGTGAAGATGAATTCAGTACAATATATGAATAGAAATAATGTCATATTAACATTTGAGGACCCCATTGTCATCAAAAATCTTGAACGGCCGACACCGATTCTGCAAATCGAGCAAGTTAATATTACTCAAAAACGAACATACAAACGCACATTCAATAAAACCGTATATGAGAAGTATTCGTGGTTATGTGGATGCGAGACAACAAATAAATTTTATTGTTTCCCGTGCTTATGGCACAAGTCGGAAAACCAGTGAGTGCGGACGATCTTGATCTTGGCTGGATAAAACACATTTATTGATGATTTGAAACATTATTGATGATTTGAAACATTTGAATGCAAAGGTAAAATCGTATTCTATTTAACAAAGACATTTAAAAAACGAAAGAGAAATTAGTATGTTGGGGAAGACAGACATTCGTTCTCAACTCAGTAGTGCACATCAGAACTCTATTAAAAAACATAATAAAACTATTGATAGCAATCGTTACATATTGTTTAAGTTAATTGGCGGTATAAAATTCTGTGGGGCATTTGAGCTTGTCTTACGTGAGCATGACGAAATCTATACTTCAGAAAAGCCGGGCATTTTCAGAGGGCTTCGTTTAAAAACTCTAAAAATAAATGATTTCTAGGTATCTCCAAACAAATTCAGAACGAATTATTCAGAACGTTTGTCGATTTATTAAAAAAAGAAATTCACCCAGCAAAATATGTTGCCATACAGGGCGATGACACAACCGATACATCAACTCAAATGCAGATGGTTTTTATAATCAGATATGTTAAAAATGGCGAAATTTACGAGAGATTCCGGGGCTTTTTAATACCAAAAAATCACACAGCAGATGGAATTGCAGTCAAAATTCTGACGGTGCTAAGCGAGATAGGAATAGACAAAGAACTTAAGAAACTTATAGCCCCAAGTTATGATGGTGCTTCCGTAATGGTACGGTCAGAGGAGTACAAGCCAAAATTAAAAATATTTATAAGAATGCACAGTATATTCACTGCTGTGCTCACCAATTAAATGTAATAATTGAAAGATGTTGTACAATAGAAAAAGAAATGCTTTTCCAAAACAATTTAATATCAACCTTTAGTGAATCTGTGGAATTGCTGACTGTTTTGTGTACCATCTCTATGACGACTGTGGAAAGCGATAGATGCCTGACCGTTACACTCGTATTTCTACACAGCAAAGTGTATGATACTAAGAAATGTAAAATTTTTGTTAGCAACACATTTACCTATCCCCATTCCAAAATTTGGTTATACGTGCCCTACCTGTTTGTCCCCCACGAACCGCCGCTGATAAATTTATTCGGCAAAATGAAGGCATACAATTCGATAGGTCTACTATCAAAGGCGTTTAATGGTTCTGAGACATGGACGGTTACTAGTTCAATCAATTCAAATATTCATAAATAGATGGAATATAATGGAAAATACTGAGTTTTTGATAACCCAACAGAATCACAAACATACAATTGAGGCTAATACTAGGACAAAAATATGTAAAGGAAAATAGGATCCCTATCCCTACTCCTATCAATTGACTTGTTAGTTTAAGCTTAATATGGAGAGGTGGAAGAAGCACCTTTTTCTGGGTTAACAAGGGGAACTCACCTGGAAAAGGAATAAGAGGTAGAACAAGCCAAGAGGAAACCAGAAAACCCACCCTAAAACTAAGGAATATTACACAGGACAGTTAAGAATGGATTTTTTAAATGTACGCTTTATATGCCATCACAACACCATGCATATACTACAACTTACGCTCCGCAAGGGAATAATTGGACCAAGAGAATAATAATAATAATAATAACATAAAGACTATAACATAATAACATATAACATAAAGAGGGGATCTAAGCTAGATGACAGGATTTGTCACTGCAGAACAATAATATATAGAGCCAATGCAGGAGGGCGAAGTATATAAATATCTGGGAATAGAACAGTTTAAGAGAGTTGAGCATAAACTCATTAAGGAAACACTAACTAAAGAATTCACGTCCAGTCTTGAGAGCGTATGCAAGTCTGACCTAGATAGTAGAAATATAGTAAAAGCTATAAATACTTTTGCTATACCAGCCTTGACATATTCGTTTAGAATTATATCTTGGTCAAACACAGATATCGAAAGGCCACAACGAATAATTAGAACTACACTAACGAAATGTAGGAAACACCACCTGCACAGTAGTAAAAAACGACTTACTTTACCAAGAATTGAAGGAGGGAGAGGAATTATAAATATATGTATAATACACGAAAAACAAATATCCAGTTTAAGAACATATTTCCATCAAGGAATGATCGAATGCCCGCTATATGCCATCGTGTGTTTAGCTGATGACAAGTATACGCCTCTAAATATTAAACAAATGAAACGACCAAATGAGAGCATTCAGACAACTGGGACAATTATATAAGAGTGGAAAAATATGTCTCTACATGGTAGACATCCCCATTATCTTGACCGTTATGAAGTCGACAAGAGTACGTCGAACGCCTGGTTACATGGGGAGGTCTTTTTCCGGAGACTGAAGACTTTATGTGTGCAATTCAGGATCAGGTCGTGCATACTAAGAACTACCAAAAATATATCATTAAGAATACACATGTATCAAATGATACTTGTAAGAAATGCCACGAAAAGCCTGAAACTATCCAATATATTGTAGGAGCATGTGGTAGACTCTCCCAGATGCCAGGAGCTTGCACGTTGTAATAACCTTATAACAGAGCGAGTTCCTTATTATAAATACAACCCGGAGGCGTTAAGAACGAACAATAATTACCGACAAAACCGTTCACTTTAATAGGCCAGATATTATATTGGTGGACAAAAAGAAAAAAACAGCATTCCTAATCGACATAGCTGTTCCAAACACCCACAACATCCCAAAAACTGAAGAAAGACAAAGGCTGAAGAAAAAGTACAAAAATATACAAACCACAAGTTAGAAATAAAACGTATATGGAAGTTGGATAAGGTCCATATTGCGCCATTGATAATTTCAACAACTGACAGTATACTAAAAAATTTGAAAAATAACATCAAATTTCTGGGACTAGATGAAAATCTGTTTAAAATAATGCAGAGGGCGGTAATCCTTAATACCGCTTGAATCGCCCGAAAATTTTTGGAGGAATGAAGTGTTTTGGCTACGGCCCGCACTTCATTTAAAATCAAGCTTAGTTGGGAAAAAAAGATAGAAAGGAACATAATAATAATAACACTTAGCAGAAGTCAGTGTACACAATGAAATGTGTTTGAAATATATTCCATGTTGATACATATGGTGTTCTGAAGTATTTTAATGTACATTAAAAGTGAAGTTCCAGGATTTCCTGTAATTCTCTAGAATTAATGTCAGGAGTCAAGAGCAATATCAGACACTAACGATCCATATGTGTATGGTCCCAAGCCTAATTATTCTTAATGTGATTATCAAAATAGGAATACATTGCAACCAATCGTACAGACTAGATTTCGAGAACGATACAGTATATCGGACTATGTTCTAATTATAAGAGGGCGTATGGAAACATCATACTAATATCATCTGTCCCTTCTTTTTTGCCTTTAATAATTATAAACTTGAAGAGATTTACCACTAAACACCAAAACACTTTTTTTGAACTGCTCGATGCACGTTTCGCTAACCATGTTAGCATCATCAGGAGATGATTTAATCTAATTCTAAAACTAAACTATGTTCTATTTATATGAAAACCATACCTAACGAAGTGTGTAAACATCATGAACCGTGAAGTGTACCATAACACCATACCTGGTGTAAGTGTATCATGAACCGTGAAGCCTTACATTAATAATTGAAAAAGTTGACTGAATGGAATCGGTCGTTTATCTCGGTTCATGATTTTCTTACATTTTTCTATTTGAATGCTTTCATATGCAT
This sequence comes from Cosmopolites sordidus, assembly GCA_031761425.1. Taxonomy (NCBI): domain Eukaryota; kingdom Metazoa; phylum Arthropoda; class Insecta; order Coleoptera; family Curculionidae; genus Cosmopolites; species Cosmopolites sordidus. The sequence continues at coordinate 126,450 of JARFXV010000804.1, forward strand.
ATGAAAGATATGCAAAAATACAATGAACAACTACCCACTACTGGGGGGCAACAAAGCAACAATGCAACAAAGACAATCAACCATATCTAAAGTAAAAAAACATATGCCATGCATGTAAAAAAAGATTTGAAAAAATGACTCAAAAAAAGTCTCAAAAAGACAAAATAAATACGATTTGAAATGAATCTCCAGAAAACCAAACGAATTTTAAAATCAAAAGAAGGGAGATCAAACTAGTACTGAAGACGCTTCAGATGATGGCTTGCCTCCCCTCCAAACGGGACCAGGTCAAGGGGAGGTACCAGTCTCATTACTTTATTTATATTTTATGTGTATTGCTTTATCGAATGCACTTTTTCACATCTTAATGCACAATCTCCAGTAACAATTTTTTGAAGAGAAGGATGTCCAGCCACGACAAAAAGGCACCACAGATTATTACACGTTGAATTTTATTTTCAGTTGATATGGCATCCGTTTTATAGATGATTTTGTAAACTAACGCGTACATACTCTGCTTTCCAAGGTACTAAAATAAACATCATTAATGGGACTTGTGGCATAATTATGCTTGCGAAGCTCATAATGCATCAAATATCTAATATGAATGTTATCTACACTTTGCTTTTCCATCCTTATTTATTTACAGTTCACCATTGTTTTTTAATTTACAACAAGCATACTAAATAGTAATATATTTAATTAGAATATAGGTTATGTTTTATTACCGTAAATTACACAGGTCAACAAATTTAAACTTTTTTAAGGTAAAATTGATGAAATTAGGTGCATGTATATGAAGTATTTTGTAGTCCTGAATCCGAAAATGATAAGCTAATGACAGCAACACGTAGAGTTTTTTGTTACTGAGCATTATGTCATATTTTTTTAAAAACCAGCAGTAGGCGCCCAACCTAGATAGGTTTCAGCGTCCATGTTACCTTGTTTCTATCATCCTGATATCAAGGTGAAACCTCTCTCCAAATTTTCCGAAAAAAAAAAAATTAAAGGGGAGTGTAATAAATGCATTTTCAATGACATGGGGATACCCTAGTATTTCATAGGCTTTCAAGAGTTCATTTATGAGGTTTTTATAGTTTTAATATTTCTTGTTGCTCAGAAATCCTTTCACTACACTTACAAGCTGCCAATTCCTTTTCATGTAATTTTAAAATTACATGAAAAAATTAAAACGGAAATAACCTAGAAGCTTCTACCTTATTTAAGTTCCAATAAATATGCCTCCTTTTAATTTTGCATTACTTAATTAAGAAAATGTTTTTTTAGGTACTTGACACTATTATCTTCTTTGTCAATGGCTTTTGACATTTTTTTCATTAGTCTAAGCTTAATAGGGAGAGGCGGAAAAAGCTCCTCTTTTGAGTTAACAAGGGGGACATATATTATGTTGGCATTACATAAGTTCAAAATAAGTTCTATGAGGTCAACGTTTCTTTCTATAATGTTCTTTTTTGCCCTACTGTCTCATAGACACAACAAACAGCAATACTTTGTACCAAGTAATATTTTGTGCTCAAAGTCAGTAGTCAGATACAAATAATTTCAATTATCCCATGATATAAAGGAGAAGCAGCTACTTGAAACTGGAACGTGCTAAGCCATTTCTGTGAAAAGGTGTTTTAATAACCTAAATGAAAAGCAAAAAGAGCATTTTCATCAATGTTACAAAAATAATGTCGACCTGTGTTATTGTCAGTAGATAGTAAGATTTGTAAAAACTAATATTACTTATGGGCACCTTTGATATAAAGTTGATAAAATATTGAAAATTATCTGCTAAAAAAAATTCTGCTGAAAAAAAATTCTCTGTATTAAAGATTTTAAATAAATGAAGCAGCCATTAGTGATGACCTAGCAAATATACGCGTCATCTTATCTTCAACTAATAGTCTCAGAAAAGAAAGAGGCAGGCAAAAACACGAAAAAATTGGCAATTCCGATGTGGAAATTAGATTTTCCCGAAGAAAGAGCCAGCTTTCTTTGTACCCGCACATAGTGTGAAAACGGACCTGGTCCAGTCAATAAATGGATTTTCCGATAAATCCAGATGGTTTGGAAACCATTACGCCAGACTGACCGTACAGATCTTTAATTGATGTGTTTGTGTAATGTGTAGTGTCAATGTCGTCTATAGGGGGCCAGCTCACCCACCCCTGTGTTTCCTTTGTTTCTACCAAATTAATTGAACGAACATCGTTCGACTATGAAATCGTTCTAAGACACGGGAAAATTAATTGGCAGAATAATTTTCAGGTCGTACAAGGGCGATCTTTTGCTTAAAATATCAGAAAATAAAAATCTTTATAATTATTTTTTCTTATTTAATTTTTTTCCAATTAAAAATGTTATACATTTTTGTTCGGTATTTACTGACGGTGTATTTGAAAATGTTATTCGATAAATGTTATCATTTATTATATCTTATTATATGATGATCATAAAAGCAACATTAAACCCCAAGAAATTTACCATTAAAAACCAAATTATTTCTTCATATTTTTTGACACGCGTTTCGCAAACTATGTTATCATCATTATCAGATTAGCATCAAATTCAATATTATATGTGCAAGTTTTATTATGGATAAATATATGCTAAAAAGACGGTGTGAAATTTTGGCAATTTACGTTAAAAAAAATTAGTTATTGATAAAATAAAAGTGAGTTTAGGCAAAAATATTCTAATAGTCCACCGCTCCATAAAACCGATAGGCCTTGTATCATCACCAAGTTATTGCTCGTGTAGACCAAAGTGTGGAGAAGACTCCAGAAACGTCGATTTGAGGACGTGGTGCACATTTGGAAATTTGGAAATTTCTCCACGTACTTTTCCTATAAGATTCAAATTGTTCAAGAATTTTTGTTTAGAGACGATAATAAGCGATTAAAATACTGTCAATGTAAATCTAATGTCATCAGATCTCCTAATTTGACGGTTGCAGATTAATTTATGGAAATATTTGAAAAAAAGTTTTATATAAATAAACCCCAAACCATATAGTAATTCAATTAATTTATTATTTTTATACAGGCTGCAAGGAAAAGATTCGTCACATCATTAAAAATTCTTACAACAACAGTGAAAAACATAAGGGTTTCCGATAAAAGAAAATGTAAAATTATTGAATCTCCACTCCAAAAGCTATGAGAAGAATTAACATTTTAAATAAATATTTATAAAATTATATTTGATAAGTATTAACTGGTTATTACTTAATGAATAAACTAATAAATATAGTTAAAATATTCTTTAAACATTAAGAATCACGTCATACATCAGCCAATATTGATTGGCGTATGGCTCGCCAATATCGATCGGCTGATTGAATATCAGTATCAACGTCGCAAATAATGTCACCCTCGAAAGATTACCCGTGCGTCTTTAATTTTTATCCGTATGAATCAAATAAAAAATTATTAGCTAAATTAGTACTAACTTTCATAATGGTTGGTGCCTCGAAAGACGGACATTTATATATTTATATACATTTATTTTTATATATTTATAAAACGAAATTATAAAACATCCTATATTTTTTGTCCTAAATGTCCTAAATGTTTTATATAAAATTGATATTTAATATAAAATTTTGAGTGAGTCATGAAATTGTAAAGTTTTATGTCATAGATCGATCGAAGAATTTTGTAGGTTACAATTGTACCGAGAATTTAAAGTTATCACGAAATTTTAGGGAAGCAGTCAATGAATTAATTTGTTATTAGCAAAAATAATCATTAAATTTACTCTATAAACATTATTGTCGAGGCCAACTTTTGTATGATGAAAACGTTACCAAGGTATGGAAATATATATGTCCTTAAACAATTGCATTACATATTTATTACAAATATCATTTCAAATATTTTATATAATTATATAAAACACACAATAAGAGCTGTTTAAACATATTGTTAAATACTGACTACCTAATACATAAATGCAATAATACATAAATAAAAATATGATTTCCTCTCTCCAAATAATTAGGTATATTAAATAAGTTCATGAATCAACCACATTAACTACATAGCTATATATCTTCATAAGATTCAGATGAAGAACTTTCATTGCGTTGTTTTGTGGATCAGACCTTGACGTGGTAAAGGGGTTTGAGTAGGGCAATGAAGCTTTGAGCTATGCCGTCTGGAGTCTATGTTCCTGGGAGGGTCACTCCTGGCGGACAGGTCAAGGCAGAGGTCTCAGACTAACATGATCCAAAATCTGCCAACCCGCATTGGACCAGCGTGGCAGATTACGGTCCATACCTTCAGCATGGTATTTCAATATGTTGAAATATGACAGTACAACCTCAAACACGGCCCTTATTCTCTGGAGGTCAAGGGGCAAGTACCTACGGCAGCGGGAAGACCTGCCCCAAGGCAGAGGGTGCTAGGAATCACCGGGTTAGATCAGGCTGCCATTGGACTTTTGACATTGCAACGCTAAATATACGGACTATGAAAACAAAGGCCCGAATGCAAGAACTGTTAATCGAACTTGACAACATACATTGGGATATTATTGGGCTCTGTGAAACACGAAGAAAGAATGAAGAGTTAATCAAACTGGAACTAACTGGACACGTACTCCACACGAGAGGTACGGAAAATGGCCGATGTGGCGGAATTGCATTCCTCATCAATCGAAAGCTGAAGGACAGTGTGGTAAAAGTTGAAAGTACATCCGACCGACTAGCCCAATGCGTCATTCAGCTGAATAAAAAGTTTAGGCTTCAAATCGTCCAAGCTTACGCACTCACTATAAGCCATAGGGATGAGGAAATTGAGGAATTTTATAATGATGTAGCCCAGCTTTTATACAAGGAGAAATGTGGGTACAAAATCCTGATGGGTGATTTTAATGCCAGAATTGGAACAAGAACTGACGAAAATGCAACTGGCCCATATGGAACTGGTGAGCGAGACAATAGAGGTGACAGATTGGTTGATTTGGCTGAAGGACAAGAACTATATATTATGAATTCGTTCTATAAGAAAAATATCACCAGAAAATGGACATGGAAAAGTCCATCTGGGCTCACAAGCGAAATTGACTATATCATGATCAACGATAAAACAATATTTACCAATTGTACTGTCCAACAATTTCAATGTTGGAAGTGACCACCGAATGGTACGAGCAAAGGTTCGGATTGACTGTCGAAAAGAGCGCGAAAGAATGGTAAGATCAAATAAGGACAAGGTGGCTTCTGGAAAACTGCTGGAGAGAGGAAGCGATTATGAAATTGCTTTGTCAAACCGGTTTGCTGCGTTACAAGATCCAGAGGAGGTGGAAATATCACTTCAATATGAAGAAATCGTCAACAATGTACTTCAAGCGGCTGCTTCAATAGCACCAGAAGAAAAATTTCTGAAACAAACAAAAATCTCCAGTGAGACCATTGATTTAATGAAGAAACGGCTAGCAATGAGAAATGCAGGTAGTCCTTTTGGCAGGGTCGAGTACACTGAGTTCTGCAAAACTATAAGAAAACGTATCAGAGAGGACACGCGCCGATTCAATATGCAGCTAGTGCAAACAACCCTGGAAGAAAACAAAGGAATTAACAAAGCTAAACAGAAGCTGAGAAACAAACAACGCAAATATATGCCTTAAGGCGAGAGGATGGTACAGTGTGCAGGTCGCGTACCCAAATGTTAGAGGCTGTCAGAAAATTTTATTCCCAGTTATATGAAGATCAGAACCAATCAAAGACAACAATACTCACGGAAGAACAAATGCCAGATATCCAAGCGAGGAATAACAAATACTATAGAACCGATGAAAATCGGCAAGGCTCCAGGAAAGGACAGTGTAACGGTCGAAATGCTAAAAGCTGGTGATCGGACGTTACATAAAACACTGGCAAAATTATACTCAAAATGCCTCAAAGAACAAAAAGTACCTGACTTATGGAAAAATGCAGAAGTGATGCTTTTACATAAAACGAGCACAGGAAGATTTAAAGAACTACCATCTAATAAGCCTCCTATCAGTAATGTACAAAGTTTTCAGTAAGATAATTTCTAAAAGAATATTAAAAAAACTGAATGACGCATAACCAAGAGAACAAGCCAAGATTCAGAAGTGGATTCAGTACAATGGATCACATCCAGCTTGTACAGCAGGCCATAGAACGGCACAACGAATACACCAAGCCACTGTGCTTGGCTTTTTATCGACTAAGCTTTTGATTCCATCTCAAAGCATGCGATAATGGATGCAGTGCTTAGCCAAGGTGTAGAGAGAGCCTATGTACACCTATTAGAATCGATATATGATGGAGCTACAGCCACAATTCACCTTGATGATCTTGAAGTGGGAATTAATGTAGAGCGAGGTGTACGACAGGGAGACGCAATATCGCCTATTTTTTTCTCGGCGGTCCTTGAAGAAGTATTCCGTAAACTGGATTGGGAACAGTATGGTGTAAATATCAACGGTACAAACTTAAACCATATTAGATTTGCAGATGATATTGTTCTCATTTTACAAGACTCAGAGGAGCTGCAAAGACGCATATTAGAACAGCAAAGGGCTGGAGAACGATTTGGCTTGAAAATAAACCTGAAAAAGAGTCAGGTTATGTTCAATAACTTCGGTCAGGACAGAAGAATTTCAATTTTAGGAAGGGATTTAGAAATTGTGGACAGTTTTATATATCTGGGCAGAGGATTTCAATGGAGGAAAATACCGTCCGGGAGGTGGAACGGCGTATTAAATGTGGCTGGCAGGCATTTGGTAGGCTCAACATAGTCTTTAAGAGCAGACTCCCACTTTGCCTGAAAAGAAAAGTCTTCGATCAGTGCGTTCTACCCGTTATGACATACGGAAGTGGAACCTGGACACTCACATCGCAATCAATTCAAAAACTTCGGGTGGCACAGAGGGGAATGGAAAGATATAAGCTCGGCATTACAAGACGAGACAGAAAGTCCTGCGCATGGATCAGGGAACAAACAAAAGTCTGTGACATCATTGGAATAACAAAGCAATTGAAATGGAGATTGGCAGGCCATATAGCGACAATTATTGAAGAACAAAGCAATTGAAATGGAGATGGGCAGGCCATATAGCGAGGCGATGGTACGACAGATGGATCAAGGCAATCCTGGAGTGGATACCGCTTGATCGCAAACGTCCGCGAAGAAGACCGATAGCACGATGGATTGATGACATCGTTAAGTATATTGGACCCGAGTGGCAGAGGAAAGCCTATGACCGTGAAAGTTGGAAGCATGCTGAAGAGGTTTTCATCCTGCAGTGAATCGATACAAGCTGATGATGATGATGATGATGATGATGATACTACGGTGCATTATACATTATTATTAAGGATGACTCTTCTTAATTTGGGGTTAGCTGTTTCGACATCTATTTTTGAAATATGGTGTTGTTCATTTTACCATGGTCAACGCACGTCAAAGATTTTGAGGCGAACACTAAACTTGCACCCTGAACAAATCCTTTTAAAAAGCCGGCATGAATGATTATAAAACGTTTCCCATCATTTCCTTCTGGCTTACAGACACTTTTAACACAACTGTCTTGCCAAAAATTTATTTTGTTTATTTTTTAATAAATCCAGGTCTCATCTAAGAATATAATTTGGCGTCTGAATATGCTGTTACGATTTTCCATATATTAGCGAAGCAAGCAAACTCTTGAGGCAGAAATATTGTTTCTTTCAATTAGAGATCTCCTATTGTCATCCCTTTTGTACTTAAAGCCTGGCTCTTTCAGGAGAGTATTAAGTGATGTACGACCCATGGTGACAATCTTTTTTCTTCTTAACTCCATAGAAAAGCTTTTGGTAGTTACATGCTCTCATGCATTTTTTTTTAGTTTATGAAACTGTTGATAATTAAATTATGTCATATTCTAGTTTTAGTCTATACACTTGTATGTACACTGTATATACAAGTAGACCTCAAGTTGATTTATTTTTGGTAATTGAATGTTTTGGTAAAAATAAGTAATTTCTGGTAGTATAATAATTTTTGCTAATACCTAAATCTTTTATTATTTACCAGGAATAGCAGGATATGAAAAGTATTTGTGTTAGATATAAGTAATATATATGTTTACAGTTTTTAGATTTTACAGTTTTTCTAATAAATTGTAAAGCCAAAATGTTTGCGAATGTGTGTTAATGTTGCAATATGTGGTACAACTGGCAAAGAATTAATATGTCTTCATTATATTTATATGACTTGCTTTCTTTGTATATATTGTACAAAAACTTCCATTTTATTTTCTTCAGGCAAGTCTGTTGTTTTGGTCTTCGCACTAGGTCTGCTTGTTCCAGTAGAAGAAATAACTGGATTATGTTCTTTTCTTCTCTTAATAAAATTCACTGTTTCCCTTGATATTTGAATGGTGTTAAAAATGTTTTTGGTGAGCCGAATTTTTCTAGTGCGTTATGAAACTAAGTGACAACAATCTCGAGAGGACGTGCAGTATCAAGTTCTGGTTTAGACTTGGGCTCAATATGACGAAAAGCTTTGCAAAAGCTCAGCTGGTCTATAGGAGCAGTGTTTTGTCAAAAACCTAGGCTTTCACGTGGATTAAGGCATTCCCAGAACACGATCGATAGTCGATTGAAGATGAACCTCGCAGTGGAAGACTTTCAACTGTAGAAATGATGAAAATGTCTACAGAATCCGGTATCTTGTGATTTCTGATGGTCAGTTGATGGTCAGAATGATTGGGAACTAGTATTGGTGAGTTAAAATCAATTTTACTCATACAATCGTTCATCATATTTTGAGCAATGAATTGGGTTTGATTGAATTATGTCCTGACGATGCTAACCTGGTTAGGGAAACGGACGTCGAGAAGTTTAAAAAAGGTATTTGGTGTTTAGTTTTAAATCTCTCCGAGTTGAAGTCTTTCGACTCACTTTGGATCGAATCTCCTCGACTTGGAGAAGAAAAACTGGGTGGAAATGGTTAAGAAAAACCGTTCGCAAGATCAAAAGATCAATAAGAAGGAAACATGTCTTCACTTAAAGGGGCAGATTGAACATGTGTGTAATTATCTGTAACGTATAATTATTGGTGACGGGTCTTGGATTTGTAAATAGGATCTACTCGAAAATGTAGCGCCAGAATCTGAAATGGCACACTCCAATCTTACCATTACCAAAAAAGCCAGAATGAGCAAATTAGAGATCAAAAACATTTTGAGTTGATTTTTTGATAACTTGGAGGTCGTCCATAAGGCATTAGTGCCTCAAAGCCAAACGGTAAACCATCATTTTTACCGAAAAGTTTTTGAGATACTTTGAAAAATGATCCTTCGTGTGAGGCCAAACATTAACATCACCTAGGTGCTATATCATGACAATGCACCTGGCCACACAACAATTTCAATTAACTAGTTTTTGGCAAGTAAAAACGTCAATATGATTCCGCAGTTCCAATATTTAGCAGACTTGAATCCTTGTCACTTTTTCCTTTTCCCGAAACTGAAAATTCACCTCAAAGTACAGGATTTTTGGACATTGGAGAACACATAGCGATTTCAATTAACGATTTTTTTGCCAAGTAAAAACGTCACTATAACTCCACAGTTCCCTTATTTTCCAGTTCTTGTAATCAGCTGAACGCGATTCCTGTATCTGAGTTTCAGCACTGTTATGAAGATTGTTAGCACTGTTTGAACCGTCTCTAGCGCTGTATGGTTTCCCAAAACAACTACTTTAAAGGAGACAATGTAGAATGGAAATTTTAATTAGATAAAAATATGTAAAAAACCAGTCTTTACCCACCTCGTAAATAACGATTAATTATTATTATTGTTCGGCAGAAAATTATTGAAGTTTGTGAATACTGATAAGAACCTTGGTTGAACATTTGTTATGTGTGTGTTAATATATTTGTATAGTTTTGATATGTCATCTACAAGAATAATGAAATGGTTTATCAAAATTAGTTAAAATTAGTTTATTTAAATATATATTAATGAATGAGATATTCTTTTTTGCACATTTGTGAGATATATGAAGGTTACCATATATATCATAACGTAAATGCACATAATTTATTTAAAACTAATTAAGTTGTATTTAATGTATTCCTCTGTATATTAAAAAAAATATTTTAATGTGGCCTTTCGCCTATATTTTTATATATTTATATTGGCCTATATTTTTATTGGCCTTTCGCCTAATTATATTTTTTTTAAGAAATACAATAATTTATTATTGAATGTCAATGAATTGATATTAAGTCCACCTTGATTTAATGTTATATATTTTTATAATAAAATATTTTTTATACTTATTAAGTTTGAATTGTAAGGATGATACAAAGCTACTTCTTACGTGTGGTCTTGATGTTGCTTGGCAGAAGGAATTTCAGCGATTTGCTGATACTTGGGAAAAAATTATGTGATTTAGTTTTTAAAACTTTATTAAGCGTTAAAAATAGAAGAGAAAAAGGAGTATTTTCGACATACATATAATGCGTTTTTATTTCCGAAAAGGAAATAATGATTTAGAGCATCGTTTCTCAACCTTTTTAGTATCGCGACCTACTAAATAGCCAAAAAGTAAAGCAAAAAACGTTGTGACCCCCTACACTGCAATACGTTGCAAACGTTTATCCATGTTTTACATCTGACAGTTAATACAGCGACGTCCATTTTTCAGTCTCGTGATTTATGAAGAATCGTTATAATTAATTTAAATAGTTTATAAAAAATCATCTGTTTGTCTTTGTATTAAATGAAGAATCGTCAATGATAGATGTCAACTCTCTAAAAAATATATTACAATGTAATAATGCAAAATAAGTAAAACATGATCAAATTAATTATTCTTGATCGCTTGAATGGATGAAAGAGACTCTAAAGATCCCCCATTTCTTTTTTCCATTTCAAAATACTCATAAATATTGGGCACAAACTGTTGGGCTTGGAATTTCAGTGTTTTTTCGACATTATCGGAAATCACACAAAATGTTAAATCAAATATAGATACCTTAAAAGTTCACACGTCTATATTTTCGTCATTATTTTGAAACGGTTATTTATCTTTTATTATGTTTTTAGAATTAGCCAATATAAATTTTGTTTTTATTAAATATTTGTAATAAAATGTCTTTGGTTAGGTTAGAATTATTGAAGAAAATATAACTTTACGAATCTTTACAAATAATTCCCCTCAGGGGTTCAGAGTGGAAGTCCTGGTTCTTCCTCTGAATACGGGTTTGACGTCCCCGAGGTACCCTAGTCATGTTGTGATTGTCCTGTAAATGTCCCTGATCGTTTGATTTCCCCTTAAGCCAAACTGTAGCGCGACCCGTGGTGAGGGCTGAATGGCAGCTGAGGGTATCAGCTGTTGTGAACGGGGCCTCCAAAGTACCTCCCGTCCCTTTGGAGTATTTAGGGTTTCTGCAATAAGGAGCACTGTTGCAGTCGACCTCCTTTCTTCCAATCTCGTGGGAACTATATGTCCTTTAACAATTCATCTTACCCCCTATTATCAGGGTCGAAAAGACCCCGGATTGCGTCTCCAGTAGAGAATAATAATAAATGTTCTGATTTTGACAAATACTTTATAATTAAAAGCTGCGAAGGATCGCTAAAAAATGTTTCACCATTTATCATTCATAAAGTCATTTTGGGAAATGTAGGTGACATAGAATCTATTAAAAAACTAAGAGACGGTACGTTACTAGCAGTTGTTTCAAATGCTAAACAGGCCAAGAGTATACTGGATCTCAAAAAAGTGCACACATTTGATGTTGTGGTTGAGCCGCACAAATCCTTGAATTATTGTAAAGGAGTAATCTCGAGCACTGACCTCCTAAATTGCGAAGAGTCGGAAATTCTGGAAAATTTGAAGCAGCATGGAGTTGAGGCTGTCAAAAGAATCACCACAAAAAAAGAAGGTACAATCTCTCCAACCAGCAGTTTAATATTAACATTTAGAAAACCTGCTTTACCTGACAGAATTAAGGCTGGCTACCTATCATTAAGAGTCAGACAGTACGTTCCTAACCCTATGAGATGTTTCCAGTGCCAAAGATTCGGTCACATATCATCGGATTGTTCATTTTCCCCAGTATGCCCTTCCTGTGGCGGTGCCGTACATGATGGTTCTCAGTGCTCACTTGCCCCAATTTGCCCCAACTGTAATGGCGATCATTCCCCTAGGTACAGAGGTTGCATCGTATTCAAAGAAGAATACCAAATCCAGAGAATAAAAGTATCGGAAAAAATCCCTTATTTTGTCGCGAAGGCTAAGGTCAAAAGCACCTTCCCCTCCAGTACCTCCAGTTTTGCAACTGTCGTAAGTCGTAGTAAAACCATGGTGTCTACTGCTACGCAATGTGAAATCAACATTAACCAGTGCCCTTCTAAAGCACTTGATAAGGCGCCACTCACTACACCTCGTGACCCCCTTCCTCCTTCCTCCCCCTCTATTCCTCCATCCTCCCTCCCTGTCAATCTCCCCTCGCCCACTCCTCCTACTGCATCCAAAGCTCCCCCACTCGTCGTCCCCAAGCCCACCCTCCCTCCTCCTCCTTCTTCCCTTTCTCTCTCCACTACACAAACTCCCTCAAATTCCCTTCCCACCCATCATCCAAAAATACCCTCAAATAAAACAGCTCACAAAAACCCGAGATCTCTATCCCAGTCCTCTAACAAATCCTCTTCCACTGAGGACATGGATCTAGACTGCTCGTCAAAACCAAAGACAAAAGAGAGCAAACCAACTTCTCGACGACCTAACATTAGAAGGTAGTACTTACTCCTTTTATAGGTGTCACCAGGCTTATCTAACCTCCTAAAATTCACATTCAATCCAACCATAATTCAATGGAATATTAATGGCTTCAACAAAAAGTTCGAAGAATTGAAGTTAATCGCCTCAAGTTATAAGCCTGCCATTATTCTTTTACAAGAAACAAATTTTAACGATTCTTCCTGCCCTAGTTTTAAGAACTATAACATTATAAGAAAAGACAGGGAACAAGCCCTGCGATCTTCAGGAGGTGTAGCTATTCTGGTACACGAGTCCCTAGACTATTCCACTATCCAAATTGATTCCGGTGTAGAAGTCATAGCAATTTCCACTCACTTTGTCAAGAAAGTATCCATCTGCAACGTTTATATCCCTCCTTCCACGCCATTTTCTCTACAGGATCTCAACAATATCCTTTCAAAACTCCCTCCCCCCTTCATAATGTGCGGAGACTTTAACTCCCATAATGTAATGTGGGGTTCCTCTAGAACAGATAGCAGAGGATTAATCCTTCAGGACTTCCTAATCTCAAACAACATTTCCCTCCTAAATCCTCCAGTCCATACCCATGCATGCCTAGCTTCTTTAACCTTTTCATCCTTAGACCTTTCCCTCTGTTCTCCTGACCTTTTCACTACCCTACAGTGGGATATCATGGAAGATCTACACGGAAGTGATCACTTCCCAATCAGAATCTCCTCTATAGGCTGGCATCAACCTAAATTGCCTAGAAAAACTTTTAATCTATCCAAAGCAGATTGGACCAAATTTCGAGACTCGTACATCCTTCCAAACTTAACGTTTGCCGATGAGGACTCAGCCCTTGATACCTTTGTCCATTCAATCATTGCTGCAGCAGATTCCAGCATTCCTCACTGTAATATCCAACACCACAAACCCCCAGTCCCCTGGTGGAACGATGACTGTAGAATGGTGATCAGGGAAAGAAAATCGGCACTGAATCGCTTCAAACACTGTCCTACTTTGGAAAATATTATCATCTTCAAAAGATGCCGAGCAAAAGCTCGTAGGACGATTTTAAACGCAAAGCGATCTTCCTGGGCTGAATACATCAAATCTATAAATTCGTCTCTCAGCAGTGGGGAATTTTGGCAAAAAATCAAAAGGTTTCGAGGTAGTCCTCTTCAGTCAATACAGGGCCTAATTAGTGATGATCAATGGATCTCCAATAGGGTTGATATTGCGAACTGTTTTGCGAATTTTTTCTCCAATGTATCTGGCGACAATAACCTTAGCACTTCCCAGCTAAATCAGAGATCTTCCCAATCAGTAAACTTCGACGTTGACGATTCTCCCCTCCAGCACTACAACCTCCCTTTTAGCTTTGATGAACTCTTAAATTCTCTCTCTAGAAGCAGAAATAGTGCCCCGGGGCCTGACTTAATCCTAATTCCCATGATCCGCAATCTCCCTCAAGCGGCTCTAGACAATTTGCTGGATCTTTATAACGGCTACTGGAGAACAGGCACGTACCCATCTGCCTGGAAGAAATCTATCATGATTCCAATACATAAACATGGCAAACCTCGTTCCTCACCTGGTAGTTACCGTCCAATCTCGCTGACTGACCATCTGGGCAAGATCTTTGAAAGAATGGTAAATACTCGCCTTGCCTGGTACATTGAATCTCACAATCTATTAGATCCTTATCAACTGGGATTCAGGCAATCGAGATCTACCATTGATCATCTCACGGGCTTCCATAATGATGTTTGTACTTCATTCCAAAGGAAAAACCATTTAGTTGCTGCTTTCTTAGACATTTCCAATGCTTTTGATATGGTATGGCGGCCCACCATCCTGAACACTTTACATCAGTGGGGCCTCAGAGGCCGGTTACCTAAATTCATATCAAACTTCCTCTCTGATAGACTTTTTAATGTCAGGATTGATGGTCATCTATCTGATCCACTCCCCTTACTAAATGGAGTCCCTCAGGGTTCAGTGCTGAGCCCTACCCTTTTTAATATAGCCATGAACAACATTCAAAGATACCTTAGCCCTACGATCACTCACAGATTATACGCAGATGACATCCTACTATATTACCAGTCTCCCAATCCAAGAGTCTGCGAAAGAATCCTCCAATCTAACTTGAACTCACTGGAAAAATGGACCAAAGCCACAGGTCTCTCTTTGTCGTCCACAAAATCCGCTATTGTGCATTTTTGCAGAAGACAAAAATGTTCCCGTCTGCATTCAATAACTCTTCAAAACAAGACTTTACCAACAGTTTCGTCTCACAAGTTTCTCGGACTCACCTTCGATTACAGACTATCATGGAAAGATCACATCCAATCTCTGAAGGCTAAATGTACTCGCGACTTGGGAATATTAAAGATGCTTTCAAACCACAACTGGGGTTCGGATCATCTCTGCCTTCTTAAATTATATAAAGCAATTATTAGATCCAAACTGGACTATGGCAGCATAATTTTTGCTACGGCTCCCAAATCTTATCTGCGCTCACTGGATGTCATCCAGAATACATCACTAAGACTTATAACTGGAGCTTTTATCACCAGCCCAACTCCCAGTTTACATAGCATCATGAGTTTAGAGCCCCTATCCATCAGGAGGAAGTATCTACTCTTAAAGTATGCTACGGATCTCTGGCAGAGACCATTCATTCCTGGACATCAGTCATTCTTCCATCCTCCCCCAATACCCCCAATAGCCTCCACTCATAACCTAACCCTAGACCTCAGACGCACCTTCCAGCAACTATCTGAAGAGTCCAACACCCAATTGCAAGTTCCTCTCCCAATTAGCACTACTTCTACTCCTCCGTGGTTATTACATCCCATCCAGGTTGATTTTTCCTTACTAAAATATGATAAAGAATCTACGTGCTCTTCTGTCTACAAATCCAGTATAAACAACATTATCCAGTCCAAATCTCCATGCCAAACAATTTATACAGATGGATCTAAGTCAGACCATGGAGTCGGTTGTGGCTTTGTTCATGACAGATCCTCCTCAGGCTTTAAGTTGCCCGCCACAACAAGTGTACTAACCGCTGAGCTAGTGGCCATTGAAAGATCCCTCAGCTATATCAAGTTAAATCCCGCAAATTGCTGGATCATATTCTCAGATTCTAAGAATGCACTATCCATGATCCAAAATCGCATCATTTCCCATCCAGTTATAGTGCTAATTATGGATCTTATAGAAGATATTATAGCACATGATTCTTCTCTTCTCTTCGTTTGGTGTCCCGGTCACAAGGCCATCAAAGGTAATGAGGAAGCAGATTTACTTGCAAAATACTCCATTCAGCATGGTCAACCTTATATGCGCTGCTTCTATCCAAAAGACCATCTCTCATCGGTGAAATCCTTCTCGCAATCTTTAATGCAATCCTACTGGGATGATCCACAGAAAGTCAATAAGCTGAGATATATTAAACCATTATTCTCCCAACCTCCACCAGAACATCTGGTAAGTAGGAAAATTACAGTAAAATGGATGAGACTCATGATTGGTCACTGCAGATTTACACATGAATATCTACTAAAACGAGAAGGTCCCCCGCTCTGCGAATTTTGCAACGATCCCCTATCCGTCAAGCACATTCTTACCGAATGCACGGCATTATACCCTCTCAGATCCTTTTTTGACCTCAATCAGGACCTTTCTCGAAACCTTTGCTCAGACAACATATCTAACACCTTAGCTTATCTGAAAGAAATTAACTATCTCACTAAAATCTAGTCACTGCTAGCGACATTTCATTCTAGTGTGAGTTATTTGCAGCAAAATCAAACTTATCAACACATCTGTGATAGCTTATCCTGCGACGAAACCCATCTGTGATAGAAGCCATCTGTGATAGAACTGATCTGTGATACTAATAACCTGTGATATTTATTAATCCATTCAATGTCTGTCTTTTAAGTGAGTTCCATATTCATAAGTTAAAGTTCCTGGTCGCTAAATGATCTTGATATCGATGCGACCTAAACTTGAAAATTCTCTCTCTCTCTCTTTACAAATAATTACCTATAACAAAATATTCAATAACAGTAGTTATTACAAGAACCTATTTTACAATAAAACTTTACAGCACATAATTTTACTAAAACACAATAACAAAACAAGTCAAATAACAACCAAAATAGGACCGCTAACCCAATAGAGGAACATTTAACGACCGGTACGAACAAACTTTTAATTTATTTAATTTGTTACTTTCTCTTTCTACCCCGCTGTAACTCTAACGTAACGTACTGCTCTTACCCGAAGACATACGTATTCATTTTTTATCTCCTTCTCTCTCGTTTAGTAAAGAAAAAGAACATATTGAGACAATGCCTATGATATAGGAAATTAATAACGTTATTTGATGACGCATGGGTAATCTTTTAGCGGTTCAACTGTATTTGAGCATTGTGACTAAAATTATTTCAGTATAGGTCAATTTGTGCCTTACATACGATTTAAAACCAAAAATATTTTCTGTACTCGAATTTGACGATATGTTTCATATTTTAGAAGAAGCTTTCCAAAATTCCCATAAGGCTAGGCGTATTTGCGGGCAACGATACCTGAAGGTTTATTGGCCAAAACCAAAGGGATCCAAATTTTTTGTTTTATATTTCATCAACTGACGAAGCCATTTTTACACGGAATGGGATAGAGAACATTTTGAACAGTTAATTTAATAAAATTAATCATGTGTTGACAAATTAGTATTAGCAATTTCAACTTTAACATTAAATAACAATAATGTGTATGTTTTTCTTTTTTTGTAACAAAACAAACTAAATGTATGTTAGAACGTATAGAATGAATAGCTATAAAAATATTACTATTTTATTATTCTATTTTCTAATAATACTTTAAAAAGCCAATGAAACAATAAAACTTAATTTCATCCAATTGAAATAAACACAACGATGCTATATTGTCAATTATTGAAAAAAATTCTATAGGTGCTGGTTCAATTTTTAATACATGTTTTAAGGAAACTTTTTGTTCCAAATATTGTAATGGATTACTGGTTAAATTTACGAATAAACTTCCCTTACACCGTGTACATTACTTTACATTATATATTAATAAAAGATGTGGGAAATGTGTTAGAAAGGTTGTGCCCTTTCTAACGTTATACTGCTGCTAATGGCTCACATTTGATCGATAAAATTTTAAAAAATCAAAACAAAATTTAAAGAAAGTTCTCTATTGTTCCTTTAAAGAGTCATAAATAATTAACATGGTTGTATGATTACCCTTCCTGTTATATACAATTAAGATACACGCAAAATATATTTGTTATTACACTGTGTAATAATGTGCATAACTTAGTAGAATAAAATCATATTAGTTGGTAAATCACATATGAATGTAGAGTGCAATATAATATTTGTATATAATGTTTATAATTTAATATATTTTAAAACTATACGTTATGGTAGTATTACCATATCGAATTAGTTCCAATAAAATTTATAATCCAGTATGCCCGAAATACTAAAATCTGTACAACATATATTAAAACCTACCTCTGGGGTTCCTTGATTTAATTTTGGAATGGGGGGGAAACCCATATATTTCCTATATTGAAGCAATTATGTTACGAAATGTTACCCTAAATAAAATGTAGCGTTGCATTGCTATAATATTAATATTTTTGTCAGTTTATACAGTAAATTATATTATTATTATTAAATGTATTAGTATTATTACAGTTTATATAGTATGTTTATGCCAATTTATACTATCATCAAAAAATAACGTGGTCTTTGTTTTTAAAAATTATTTCGTCTTTTTTTTTAAGTTGGTATAACTATCCTTGATATCTGACAGAACTTGTATTTCATTTCGCTTGTTAAGTTATAAATTATAGTGTATTTTGCAATTATTCAAATATGGTTTCGATTGATTGCGCGGTTGGCACTTGGTGAAACATAGTAACAATCATAATAATTAAAACACTTGGTATTTGTTTCACAATATATTCAAAATATTCTCTGA
This sequence comes from Cosmopolites sordidus, assembly GCA_031761425.1. Classification (NCBI taxonomy): domain Eukaryota; kingdom Metazoa; phylum Arthropoda; class Insecta; order Coleoptera; family Curculionidae; genus Cosmopolites; species Cosmopolites sordidus. The sequence continues at coordinate 145,222 of JARFXV010000804.1, forward strand.
CATGTATCGTCTTCATGGTCATTCTCAAAGAGAGTTATATATAAACTAAACTAAAGTTTCAAAGTGCTGTTAGAGATCGGTTTTTTTTTATGTCGATAAATTTATGACACTTTCAATAATTGGCGTATCTCCGAAGTCTAGCTGGGTGTTTGTTAGGTTTTTACCGCCGTATATGGCTTTTTTAATTTCCAAGTAACCTAACAGCCTGATTTTATTGCAACTATGTATTAATTTAACATTGTGTTTAAAAAAATGGTTCTGTTCTACAATGTTCGGCAAAGCCTGTCTTTCTTTGATTATGTAAAATTGAATATTTATGTTCTTTTGGTCTATCATTGAGAGATCTGTCCGTTATATATATATATATATATATATATATATATATATATATATATATATATATATATATATATATATATATAGCCATACATACTACATTTTATTTCGTATATATTTTATTTTCGAATTTTTCATCAAATTTTGCTCTTTCTTTATTACTATTTAGCATCGATGCAAGATTATACTTATTAACAGAGATAATATTAATGTTTTATTTCTTTAAATGATTTGTGATTCTGGAACTTAATTTATGAATATAGTTTATAGCATGCCATATTTTAGAATCTTTTTTGGCTGAATAAAAATGTTTGATGTTGTTTTTCTTAACCTTGTTTTTTATCATTTTATCTATAATGCTGGATTGATATCTATTATTCTTTGCGATATTTTTGATAATATTTTTTTTTCCATAGCATTATATACATTTTTCATAGCATAACTGATTTGAACTTTCGTGAATAGTTGTATCGGCATACGAGGGTTTTCAAAATATTTCGAATTCTAATTTATTCGGTGTTATTATTTTTTAATCTAAGAAATATAATGAATTATTACGCTTAATTAGTATTTGTTAATTAATTAGAAATTGTTACGTTATTAAATCTGTCAAAAAAATCTGTATTAAATAATGTCAAAAAATAGTTCGTTCCACCGTGAAGGAAAAATTTTAAATCCAGATTTGTGGCAATACAATTCATGATTTTTGGATCTCGATAAAGCACCACTGTCCACCGCAATAATTATTCGTTATATTTCCAACCGGTTAATAACCCTTTCTGAAAGGTTAACAAGAGGTTAGTAACCATAACGGATTATCAAATACCTGCAGCAGGTCTCCATTGGCTCTTCCTAGGATTTTTTTGGTATCCATTATAATGCTGTAAACTTAACAGCACCGCGTGATTGCTTGAGTTACTTTTATCATAAGTGGTGACTATGTTTTTAAACACAACGATACGTTGAACAACAATTTCAATATTATGGTGAAATCTTTATGTCTAACAAAAGATTCATTAATAAAAACAGAGCCAGCTTCTTGAGGTGGTTTCTCATGGTCCTTCTCGAATGATGCGCAGTTGTGAAACTCCACTCGCTCTGCACGTGTCTGAACTGAGGATAAGCAAGAGCACTAATAACTGTATTTTAGTATGTTATATGAAAATTTGGGGTTTCACACGTATAAATAAATAATTTTTTAAGAATTCAATGTAGAGGACTATCAACAACCCGTCAAATTTGGTCAAGCAATGGTTGAGATGTTAGAAAAAATGAAGATTTGACCCCAACATGAGCGATAAAGCTTATGTTCCGATAAATCTGATACATAATAAACAAACGGGCGTTTTTGAAGAAAAATTCTCATGCATTTCAACAGAGATTGTTATACAATTTTAAAACAATGGTGTGGTGTAGTATTGGCAAGTACAGGGTTTGAGTTTTTTTCGAAGAAGATTGATATTTTTTCAAACCAAAACTTCCGAGGCTGGTTTCAATATGATGGGGTTCTTGCCATTTATTTTTCAGAGCCACTCCCTAGAAAAAATCGATTCACGAAAATAATTGCTACAGACCACTAAGTGACTCTAGGCTAAAAATATGTATCGCACGTTGGCTGCCAGTATTTTTACTTTATTTACTTATTTATATACCTCTTAATACCACCAATACTGGAATAAAATATGATTTTTATTACAATATAAAGAACATTATAACGTATACATTTTAAATATATTAATCGACATAAACAAATATTAATGATGTAATTGGAGGAATTTCGGACACAGTGGATTATAAAATTTATATGAACTAATTCGATACTGTAATATTGCCGTAATGCCCAGTTTTAAAATATATGAAATTATAAATAAATATGAAAAAATGTTTAGGGTAATATTCATAAATCAAATTTAAATTTAAATTTGTATAATTAACTGTTACGTATTATTTGAACATATAGTGTAATTTCAGATATATATTTGATGAAACATAATTCTAATAAAAAGTAAACATCTTGTAACATCAAGTAAACATCTTGTTTTTAGGAGCCTCAAAGACTATTTAATATTTAAAGTTTAAAGATGGGGCGATGGATAGGACATAGGACTTTTTGTAACGCTAGGAAACCGGTGACGGTTTGGTCTATATATATATATATATATATATATATATATATATATATATATATATATATATATATATATATATATATATATATATATATATATATATATATATATATATATATATAATCTACTATCACGTCCCATATGATTTATCTTTGTTTCGTCGGATCACAACTTTTTCTTCCAGTCGTTTATGCTCCATAGCAAATTTTAAAATAGCTTGGCGATTTTTTTTTAATGGTTTCTTTCGAGATACTCGACCAAACAACTTGGCTTCGTTGAGACGTCTTCTGATGGAAGAAATATTTATTTGAGAAAGCTGCTTCTTGATTTGTGCCGAAGTCATGAAAGGCCATTCGGACAATAACTTTGTTCGTTCTTTGATTTGTTTTTCCTCATATTTTTTGTGGAATATTTTCGTGTAATCCTATAGTTTTTGAAGTGTTTTAGCCCAACAAATACCATTTTTTTGGAATTGTTCAACTATTTTTCTATAGCTCCAACCGCTGTTTTAAAGTAATAATTATCTTGAGCGTAGAAGGATCACAGTTTCTTTTTTTATCCATTTCAAAACTAATTTAATGTACTTTCACAAAATGTATTCCTTATTCCTGCCGTTTCTAACTATATGGCTAGTTGTATTATCACCAACTTTTATGCTTTGCATTCCTTTCATTTTTGATCTGAGAACAACAATAAACAAAATATGTATTGCTTATGAGAGAATACATAAAAATGTACAACCGAACTATCTCTTTTTAAAAATGAATTTATTTGAATTTATGAATTATTATTTAAAGGAAAGGAAAGGATTTACGGTTAGAGACGCATCAGCAACTATAAAGCTATTTAGCAACTGGACCTACAGCTTAACGTGGGTTCCGAACCAAGGTCATCAACCACCGACAACCCAGGCCAGCACCCCCCTCAGGCTTCAACTCTGGGTTATGTGCTTACCCATAAGTCTATCAGGAAGCTTACCGACTGGCGAGTGACCAACGTAGAACACTTCTCAGAAAGCATCCGGCCTTACCCAGCCATTAACTGGCGTGACTGAGGGGTAATTCATTGTCGGATTTTACACTCTTGCCTAGAAACAGTCACAAACATTTAGGAAGTAAACAGACAGAAGAAAGAAAAACAACCATCCGAGCGCTGGAATCGAACCAACTACCGCTCCAATGCGCTTTCGGCACAGCAGCGGCAGGCCGCTGCTCTATTGAACTCTCTCCGCTCTTTACTTACATTGTTTTCTCTCTTAAAACATCTATTAATATACCCTCCCATTTATTTAGCCCCCTTTCGTTTAATGGTGTTTTTTTTTTATTATCATCTTGCTATTTATATTTAAGTACCTTCGTTTTAGATATCCTACAAATTTCAAGTAAATAAGACATTTAGTTTCATTTTAATCATGAAAAAAAAACCAATTTTGTGTGTTAACTAAATATTACTTTTAGCATGGAAAAACCTATCGTAAAGCCTGAAGAAAAATTGAAGAGGTATTCTGGGAACTCTGCTCCTTTACGTTTCATGATTTATATGTGGTTTACTGAAGATCGACTTTATTTCCTTATGTCAAATTCCCGCCAAGGTAAGGAAACGGTCAACAAAATATTTCATATCATTTTATCTGATAGCAGAGTCAATAGAAAGATTGTTGAGATAAGTAAAGGATCGGATGCACGCATATCAAACATCTTACATAAACATTTCGACATGAAAAAGCTATCAGAGCGATAGATGCTGCGTGTGCTCACTGTGGACCAAAAACAGAATCGAGAGACCATTTCACAGCGGAAAATGTACAAACGCAACCGAAGGACTCTCTGCAGAAATTTGTAAATGCTGATAAAACTTGGATTCATCACTACTCAAAATAGTGGATTTTACCTGGAGAATGTGATCCGAAAGAGGCGAAGATGCTGCCATCGCCGAAAAGAGCATGATCATTGTTTTCTGGGTTTACATCACCATCATCGATGAAAATAAATATGGATATGTAATATATAATATCATATTTCAAAAGTATGACTATAAGAGGATATTACATTACATTATTGGTCAAATTGCCCTCATTTGTCGAAGAAAATGTGTTTTTTTACCATGATAATGCATCTGCCAATTTGCCCAAAAACGAGATTTGTCAATTTGCGTATTAATACCACATGCACTCTCTCATCTGGATGTTATAATAAATTAATAATTGTCTTGGTTGGTTTAAAATCAAATTCACTGCAATGTCAAAGCGTGTTTACAAAGATGCCTTAAAATATATCACAGGTCAACAAATTTATACTTTTTTGAGGTAACATTGAAAATAGGTGAATATGAAATATTTTGTAGTTCTAAATCCGCTAATTATGGTAACACGTAAAGTTTTTTTTATTACAGAGTGTCGGTGGCGGAAAAAAAAGGAGACGACATATTTTTACAATCTAATATTTATTTACCATACTGCGACAAGAGCTTTTATTTTTCCTCTTGTGTTCTGTACAATCATCTCTTTTTAAAAAACCAACAGTAGTCGCGGAACATAGATGGTTTTCAGCGCCCCTGGTATCTTGTTTCCATCATTCTGATGTACTGGTGAAACCTCTCTCCTTGTTCGTGGCTTACTGCAGCCAAATTTTCACTTAAATGATGAAATATTTCTTTTATGTACTTGAAACCATTACTCTCTTTATCCATTGACCTTTGTCCTTTGACAAAATTTTTTATTAGTCCAAACTGAATATGGAGATGCGGAAGGAGCACCTTTTTTGGGTTAACAAGGGGGGTATATTTTATGTTTGAAGTACAATGTTCAAAAAAAACCTAAGAGGCCAATGTTTCATACTGTAATGTTCTTTTGTTGTCCCATAGACAGAAAAACAGCACTACTTTGTAAAACCCCATTAAAATCCGAGAAATATATCTGTCAATTTTAAATTCCACAAATATCTCACTGATTCTGTTCATATTTAACGCAATTTAGTATGGTTGCAAAATTGTCATAGGTTTCTTTCATGTCACTGAATGGGCTAAAGGAATATATGCGTTTTTGTTTTTACTATGAAGCAAGACGCCTTTTAGGCTGTATTTCGACGAATCTATTATAATACGCCAATCAGACGGTTCATGTTCCATATTAAGCTCGTTCATTAAACAGTGAAACATTTATATTTTATCTAACAGGTTCTACTGTTGAAGTCTAGAACCAAGAAGTTACAATTTTTGTTTTGACAATATCAGGTCACGTACCAAATCATTTAATTAATTCTGAGTTATTAAGTGAGGTTCACTGATTGCTGTTAAAATGTTAGGTCACAACTGACGTTCTCGGGAAGTGGTGGATCAGATCCTGATGAAGAATTAGGATTACCAGGAAACTTATCGTCCAGGTTTAAAAGTCCGGCGCAATCGGTACCGGTAGCTACTGGCTATGAGAAACTGGCATAAGTACAAAGACAAATTTGTATATTGAATTTTGTCCCTTTGCTTTTTTGAAATCACTTACATTACTAATAGGTTCTCTTCACAGCATAGGAACAGCAAACAGCGTAGAATTTTTCTTGCGATGCATCCACTGCGCTAAATGTACGTGACAACTCACACAAACATGAGAAGCCCAACTTTTATCTTGATTTCCTATTTGGCACTTAAAATATAAAAGATAGGCTTTTTTTACTTTTTCGAATATAGATTTGCCTCGTGACTTTAAAATAAATGGTAGGCATAAATAACAAAATCTATTCGTTAGATTTTTGCAAAGCCGACGACTGTACTCTAAACGAGACAAACACAAACTAAACTATAGAAAACAATAAAACTGCCTATAAAGGTTCGTAGAATACTGTAGACACACCCCCTCTGTGGTCTTGCGGTAATTCCTGCATTGTCCAGTCCAAAGTCAAGTACAATTAATTTCAATGAACCTCGTGATATAAAGCGGAAACAGGTACTTGAAAATGGGACGAGGTAGGCCATTTCTGTAAAAATGTGTTTTAATAACTATCTACCTACCACGAAATTCAGAAAAACCAATCAGAAGTATACAAGTACTTTTGCTTTCTATTGTACACTAATGTTACTTTTATTGAATTTCAGGAATGTAATAATGTTTTTGGAAATCTAATAAAAACAATAGTATCTTGCCCCCCCCCCCCCCCCCCCTTAATGCGGTGTGTATATTTACTTCAATCGTGATCCCATTATGTAATGCAATAAATATAATATTAATAATAACGATAAGAGGAAAATTATATATAGGTTTTCTGATATTACATTTGTTAATATAAAAAAAACATATTAACCTTTGCTTTTAAAATATATACATTGACAAAAACAAATATTAATTTCATAATACTGCAATGCAATATATTATTTTGTAAAAGAATTATTTTAATATAGAAAATATATGTGTTGTAAAATATATTACATGAAATTATAAATATTACTAGCTCTTACCCTTCCGCTTCGCTGGGCGCAAATTAAACTTTAGTAATAATTGATTTTTTTATGATGAAAATTACTTTTAGAATTCCATAGTTTTTACATGCTATTTAATTTTTTTTTCTATAAATTTCACGAAGACAAAGTTGCGAAGACATTTCACGAAGACAATCACAAATTTTAAATTTCGGAGTATATTTATCTTTTACGCCTATCTTTACCACCTTTAGGAGTTGATTTTTTGTGTCCTCCTCCTTAACGAACATCTACGAAGTATGAAGAACAAGTCCTTCCAAATTTCAAGTCTGTAGGACTTAAATTTCAAAAACGGACAAATATCGATCTTTTACGTCCCTGTAAAAAAGAGGCGAATATAAATTATATTTTTTGAAATTATTTTTTTGTTGTTAGCGTTTCGGTTTTTTTATTAAAAACCCAAATTCATTTTAACAGATACCATTTTATAATATATGTTATTCCTATACATAGTATAAATTTATATTTTAACATATACCTTTTTGTAATATCTTAATATACTATATTTTCGTTATAGTATTAATTATAATTTATTAGTTGAGATTTATTTTTTTAAACTAAGTTATTTTTCGTTTAGTTTTATTATATAGTTTTGTTGTATTATCAGTATCAATTCTGATATTAATTACTGTTAGCATAAAAAATCTAAAGGTAAAAACTCAATAAAACATGTCAAAGTCAAAAATATATCCTATACATACGTATCGATGTAAATCGTCACCTGAACTTCATAGCGTTATAAAAAGTATTATAAAAAGTATAACTATTCCACGACATAATCGACTTCTATGCCATTCTATTTTCTATTTTCATTAGAATCTTTCCATCCATTCGAGCGCGATTGAAGGACAAATCCAAACCATCCAAATCCAAACAAACATACTTTCACATTTATAATATTATGAAGGTTAATAAAAATCAAATAAAAACTCATCAAAACTTCAAATATGAAAAAATTATTGGAAACAATAATTTAACTAAATATATCAATAAATAATGCCTTAATTGAATATAGAAATAATCCACAAATATAATTTTATAATTGTATTATTAAAGATTGCACGATGTTGAAAATTGTCACATACGTCGATCATTCAATTTATATTAAATTTTCAGTTTTTTCGCAATAATCTACAAAAATAACTAAATAAACGTCAAAGAAATGATTATAAATTAATTATAAATATTGAATAATTAAACACTTCAGCTAAAACAACATATAATGATCAGTAACCTTCTTTTGTACACAATAAGAAACAACGATATAAGTCCACAAGGTTTTCGATGTTATATTCAACTATGATGTTATATTCATTCCAATTAATTTTCGCATTAACAGGTCTTGATCAATTTTCATGAAGTATAGGGAGAATTCCTACCAAGTTTTAAGTCTGAAGAACGTACTGTTAGAAAGCGGGCTTATTTGTACATTTTACGTCCCCGCCACCCCTCTTGGGAGCGAATTTTCATATGACCCGTCTTAATTAATTGTCTGTGAAGTATAAGGAATATTTCTGCCAACTTTCAAGTCTGTTGGACTAATAGTTAAAAACGGATTTATTTGTATATTTTACGCCCCCGCATCACGGGCGTAGCCAAGGGGTGGTTTATATATATATATATATATATATATATATATATATATATATATATATATACATATATATATATATATATATATATATATATATATATATATATATATATATATATATATATATATATATATATATATATATATATATATATATATATAAGGGGGGGGCAAATATTACCTAATATTATACCGATATATAAAAGAAAAAGCCGAAGATTTCTTCTTTAATGGTTTTAGATTTAGCGGAGAGGAACGAAATTAATTTAACCATTTCATTTAAAGTTAAGAACTTTAAAAATATGTCGTAATTTTTCCGATGAATATATAGATATTAAATTTCATGGAAGTATATTTTTGTTGTTTTATTTACTTCAAACTAACCCCCCCCCCCCCTAAATCCTGGCTACGCCCGTGCCCCGCATACCCTCTTTGGAGTGGATTTTTGTATAATCCGTCCTTAGTAAATGCCTGTGATGAATAAGGAATATCTTTACCAAGTTTCAAGCCTATATAACATATAGTCGAAAAGTGAGTGTTGTAAAGCTTTACACCCCCATACCTCCCCCCAATGGATTTTTGAACATTCAATTTTTAATAGTTGTATATGTATTATAAGGAACATTGTTACCAAGTTTCAAGTCTGTACGACTTATAGTTAGAAAACAGGATTTTGTTTGCATTTAACACCCCGCAACCTTTCTTCGGAGTCGACTTTTGCAAAACCCGTTCTTAGCTGATCTTTGCGTAGCAAAGGGAAACATGCTTGTCAAATTTCAGGTCTGTAGATCTTATAGTTCCGGAGATTTCGTGATGAGTCAGTGGTATTTCTCCTATATAGATAAATAATTTAATAATTGAACCCCTAACCCACTGCTATAAAAATTAACTCTATGAATTTGTCGGACAGACGAACTTTACTTTGGTGTCGCAGTTAAAAATATAAAAAACCGTGGATTTCGTTTTTTTGTGTGCTAAACGTGATTTTTTCTAATTTTATTTTATCAATATGATTTTAGTTAGAGCGACGGCAACCATTCGCGAGGCATTTCGAGGCATTTCCATCCGTAGATCACGGATGAATTGCTTAGACATGTTTATAGGGCGCCACCCAGTTTTCTTTAGATTTACTAAAGAAAAAATTAACCCTAAAACTGAGAAATGGTTTATTTCTCTCAAAAAGGCTCAATAACAGTATTAGATATTTAATAAGCACAAGCATAGTTTCAGAGAACAACATACAGAACAAAATATAAAAATTAAACAGTTATAACACAAGCACCTCAATGGTGGTGTCCACGACTACCATACTAAACTAGGCATGTAAAAAGAAAAGTTTGATCTTAACAGACATTCTTACCATATAAAAGCTTCTGTTTAACTTACAAAATATTCAAATTAGCTTTTCCTAAACCAACTTAACTTAAACTAAGCTGTTGAATCAATTCAACAAATCAAGTTGAATCAAATCAAAGTAAATAAGATCAATATACCTCAAATTGTCTAACGTTATTATATGGTGGTAGTGCTAAGGTGATTGAGCAAATAATATTCAAATAAAATAATTCATGAAAATACCTATAAAATAATAAAAATATTTATCTGGCCTTATCCTTTTGGTGCTGTTCGATTATCCAGGCTCTGGATGCGGGGGTCCTTAAACATCTAGAATCTACAGTCCGGGTTCTGCAATAAGTGGGCACCAAAATGTATTGGTTCTATAATGATCGGGCACTAAAATGACCGGGTTCTATAACGACCGGGCCCGAAAACCCTCTACAAAAATACAAAAGAATAAGTCTGAGTAGGTCTTGGATAGCTAATATACATACCCCTAATGGAAGGGTACGGCGTGAAGATGTCTGGTCAGCTCGATATGTGATATTCGACTCCCTCGGTCTTCGTCCCGGAGAATACAGGTGCGTTCTCTTTACGGTTATTTTGTAAACGCTACTATATGCTCGAGTTGTGGTAAGAATTTGCGGAATTGGGGTCTGTTCGTCGATCAAGTTTATCTTTTGCAATACTAATATTATGGAAAGAATAAAATGATCATGTTGAAGATTATTATTTTTGCATGAATACAACTGCAGGGCTCCATAAGTGTAAAAAAAAATCATTACATTGGTACATCATCAGCTAAAAGACCTTAACAACACGATGAATATTATCTATTTCCTGAACCGCGTTTTGACCATTCTGACAAGGATACTGAAAACGATGACCCCCACAGATCAGGACTTCGTTATCTTGTGCAGATATCACAATATATCTGAGATCGATATTTGCCCGTTTTAAGTCCTACAGACTTGAAATTTGGCAAGACTGTTCTTCATACTTCGTAGATGTTCGTTAAGGAGGAGGACACAAAAAATCAACTCCTAAAGGTGGTAAAGATTGGCGTAAAAGATAAATATACTCCGAAATTTAAAGTACAGTGATCTTGTACAGATTTTTAGTCCTGACAGCGATATCCTTTATTGTAACAACATCGGTGCACTTTTCGAAGCTTTCAGTATTAATCACGACCTAGACATTTAGAGATTATTTATAGATTCGTTTAAAATTAGTCTAAAAATAATATTGTTTTCATGAAAGAAACCTATAACATCTGAAGCTTTCACTTGAGATGCAATACGGGTTCACTAAATACTGTTTTTGTGCCTTTGGAATAGTCGTGATAGAGAAAATCGTTACGTCAGAAAAGTCTGACCACTTAGGAGAAGTTTTACTCCAGGATCAGAAAACATTCTTCATCCACCGTCAATGCAACAACAAAACATTATTTCCAAAATTAGGAATAATGAAAAATTTTGGAAAATCTCTTAACCGCAAAGGTGAAGCTTCTTAAGGTCTTAAAGAAAACTTCCCAAATGTTACAGATGCAAAGTTAAAACCAGGGATTTTTATAAGGCCTTAAATATGAGAGTTGATTAAGGATGATACCTTTGGTGCATGGTGCAAGTTTTTACCAATTTTCTAAGAAATGTGAAAGATGAAAATTATAAAATACTACTTACTACAAGATATGATCCAAGCCTTGCATGCTATTGGCAGAAAAATGTCCCTAAAAATACACCTTTTAGACTGACATTTAGATTACGCCTAAAGGTGAACGCTTCTACTGGTATACATATATTGGGTATGACACGACGCTATCAAGGAAGGTGCAGTCCTGTTATGCAGGCAGATTATTGTTAGATATTAAAAAGAAAAATTGTAGATATTGATTACAAAAGAAGCATTTCAACTGTATATATTTATAACTATTAAAATGTTTTAATCTAAATAAATCCTTAACTGGGTTATAGGTCCTGTTATTGGTATTCACAAAAAAAACTTAGCTAACCAAAACATGAAATTAGTACCCTTTTAAATGTTTTTAATGCTTTAGTTCAAGTTATTTCATGGGCTTACAAAAGTTAGTAATTTGATGACCAGTGTTATCATTTGTTCATCGACATTTCAACTCAACGACCTATTTCTACTATCCTATGATAGAACATTTAAAAGAAAGATCTAAACATAAACGCTAACAAGATCTACTCGTAACGAAGTGCCTTTGTACATTAGTTCAAAGAAAATCTCACTACTTATGGCAAATTTCTGTCGAAAACTAGAGACGAGACGCGTTGTAGCCTTTTCTCTACTTTTTTAAAAAATAAACAAGCATTTTATTCCTCCAAATTTGTTGGCTTTATTTTAGGATATCTCTGAAGTACTTATTGGGACTCTCTCTCTCTCTCTCTCTCTCTCTCTCTCTCTCTGGTTGAAAAAACTGGTTGAAAAATTGTAACGATCTCTTAGTGATAGAATCACTAATGTCTTTCGAACAGATCGTGTGAAGTTGATTTTTAAATAATACAATTTTTTTTCATCAATTTTGTTTTCTTCTCTTTTTGTAAGGATAATTATTTTCAATTTAGTTTCTAAACTTACACTAGAATCAAAATATGGCATTGCTGCAAGTTTTTTTGTAAGATACCATAAATGTCGCGAAAATGTTACAGTAGCGTTTGAAATTTGTAATCTCGATTAAAACGTTCGTTGGATTAGTAAGAAAGATAATTAACAAATTAACAGCAATGTCTGAGAAGAAATCACTATCGATTTTTCGGAGAAGCTATATATGAACAAGCCATGTGAACGATAGATGTTTACTTTACCAACAACTGTTAAGTTAGCTACTATCAAAAAGTTCAGGAAGAAATGTTTAACTCAGTTGATAATACAAATTGCAAGAAAGCTTCATACTTAAAATTATCAGTACGTTAAGAAATAAAGTTACTTATTATTAACATCGTTAACTTTTCAAAAAAAAAATACTTCAAAAATTAGGCAATCATAAAGGTTTTTAAGGTTATAATTATAAGGTTATAAGGTTTTAATTATATTTCGTGGATTTAAAATCAACATTATTCGCACATTTTATCTCATTTTGGTGTAAGCTTTTTATTTAGCATTATTATTTCCAATTATAAAGCCCTAAAACTGCATATTTCTGCTTTTTTTCAACTTTCATAGCCCGTGTGTATACAAATTTTTATCTAAACTAAGTTATAGCATTTTTAATTAAAAAAAATGCTTTGCCTGTTATTTAAATGGAAAATTTCAAATGGCCACAAACACCTTTTAAAATTGAACTAAACATTTCTTCCAATGAGAGAATTTTTTTTCAGTAAATAGGTCCTATTAAGACCATAAAATCGATAGGTTGGTTTTTTTGGCTTATATATTCCATCTCATGGTGGAAAACAGGACCGAAAATCATTATTTTTATTCAAAAAGTCTCATTGCGCGTCAATACAATATTTTGCACGGTCAATAAGATTGACCAATAAATTTTTGAGCTCGGCCAAAGATATGTTTTTCAGGATGGCCGTCGACGCCTTTTGAATGGCTTCGATGTCGGCAAAACGCTGTCCTTTCATCGAAAAATAAAGTTTTTCGAAGAGGTATGTCGTAGGGAGCCAAATCATTGTAGTGTGGTGAATGATTAATGGTTAAAATGCCACTTTGGTCAACAAATCAATGGTGATTGTGCATTAACCGCCAGCGGCCTTGTTTACGGTATTGTGACAGCACACGATAAATACCAGACAAAAGATGCTTCATTACACCAAGACAAAATACAACATTGATCGTTTGACCAGTTGGAATAAACTCCTTGTGTACAATTCCCTCCGAATCGTAGAAACAAATCAACATTGTTTTGCTTTTTGACTTCTCGAAATGGCTTTTCTTCGGATTTAACTCGCTCGGGTGCTTCCATACACCACTTTGACGCTTGGTTTCTGAGTCATATTGAAAAAATTACGTTTCACCAGTAATAATGCTATATTTGAGGTTTTTGTCCTTTTTCGACTCTTTAATCAAGTCCTTGTTGGATTCGGAGCAATTTTTGGTCGTCAGTCAATTTGTGTGGAACAAAGCGTGCTCAATTCTTCCAAAGTCCCAAATGATCCGTTAGAATGCGATGAGTTCAATCTTTGGACAGGTTCAATTCCATTTCGATGTATCACAACGAAGATTTTAGGTTTTTTTTTATAAATTCACACACAATATTAATATTACTTTGAGTAACCACGAAATTTTTCGTATTCCCTTTAAAAGATGATGCCACTAAAAGTAGCTCTTTTTAAAAGGTCCTCTTTTTCGTGAGACACACCTTGTATATATCGAACTTTATATGCTTTCGTACTCTGTCAAGAGAAAACGGAAGATCATAAAGGCTTGAAATGCATGGAACGTTACTAAAATGGAAGCTACTTTTCAGAAATATAAATATATTTGCGGTCCATCTACATCTATCGGAAAAGTTTCTGATTTTGCACACTGTCCGCGTATAAACTGTAAAATGACTATAAATGCTTACCGTCCAAGATTATGCGAAGCTTATAATAAAAGTTCATGGAGCCATTAAAGCTAAAAATAGGAAAAAATGAGCAAAAGTGATTTGTTTCCCTAGAAAACGTACCATCTCATATGCGTTGAGGTTCATTACATTGAAATTGTTGAATAGCCTTCTTATTCTGTAGATCTAATCTTCAACGATATTTTTTTTATTTCTCAAGATGAGAGAAAAATTATGTGGAATTCGTATTTTTGATATCGAAGCCATAATTGTTAAGAACTCTTTATCATCAACGTTTGAAATAAATGAACTTTTTAGAGGATTATGCTGAAGGCTAATATATTTGCAATATTCGTTTTCTTCTATGTGCTATATGAGGATAGGGTAAAAGGTCAGATACTTTTGAAATGAAATATTGTTTTGTTTTATCGAAAATCAATTTATTTTTTAGCCTAGTGCCTGTTAGCTTGTTAAACACTGCCCAACTATGTTTAAATTTTTTTATGTCTTCCAAAAAGTTCGACTTGTCGCACTTTGTAAAATAGGTCACTATTTTTGTGAAGATTTACTCTGCGATTAGTCAACACGTTATCATGGATTTTGTTGGCTATGTAATTTTAAGTAGTGTTTAATCAACGTATGAATTTTACTTTTTCCCATAATACGAGGATTACCAAGATTGAGGACACAAGATTTTGCATTAACATTTAGTCGTGAAAAAGATCTGTGCACGTTGGATTCCGTATAATTTTACAATCACTGAAAAAGAGGCTTCTGTCGATTGGTGCAAAGAAATGCTCAAAAAATACAATGGTGGTACGTTAAAAGCCATGTATAACATCTACACAGATAACGAATCTTGGATCTATGCATATGAGCCTGAAAGTAAACAGTAGTTGGCTGTGTGGGTCTTTCAAACTGAGTCAAACAAATAGTTGTTCGTATAAGAAGCACTTCCTATAGAAGTGCCAGTGCCACTAGAGAATCGTAGAATGGTCAACTCTGAATTGAACACAATAATTTGTTTGCTAAAAGCCTTGAATAAGTAATAAGAAAGAAGAAAACAATAACAAAACTAAAACTGTGTATATGAAGAAATAATAAAAGTCAACCAGCTACGCAGGACTATTCTTCACCATGACAACGTGAGTTCTCACACATCGGACCCAACGTACAGCCCTGATTTGGCACTTAATGATTTCTTTTTATTCCTATCCGTGACAAATAATCTACGTGATCAACGATTTTCGATGCCAGGAGAAGCGGTTGAAGCATTCAAAATGCATGTTTTAGAGACACGTCAATGGTACGTCAATTGGTACGCAAAATTGGTACGTATGCTAAAGTGTATCGATCATGGCGGAGAATATTTTGAAAGGCAATAATACCATTTTCAATGATAAATATTTGTTTTTATTTATTATTTCGATTAATAAATAGTAATCCTTGTAATATAAATAAGAAACTTATCTGCTTTCGATAACTGTCGAAACAAAACTTAGTGTGATATTGGCTCGACATTCATGGAGCATTACGGGAAGGAAAACTACTTTCCAGAAATGTAATAATATTTCCGATACTTATTCCGTCCCCTATCAGAAAAATAGCAGACATTGTCTCCTCGTATGTGTGACCAAATATATCTGAATTATCCTTGTATTTATATCAGAAGTTAATTTTCTATGTAACATAGTACACTAAGGAGAAACAATTTAATTCAATTTACTCTCAACATAAAGCTAACAATTATAAGCAAAGAAGTAGATGATTCTTACATATTGATTGATGTACTTCAATCTTCTAACGGACTACATTAAACATGTATGTAATCGACATGGAATATCGCCTATGGCCTTCACCTATCAATTTTAATCCTGCTTCGTAATAGACTATTTTACATGTTCTTACCGTCGATATATCAAGGATGACGGCAAAATTTGAAAAATGTTCCAATGCTGGCGTTGAACTTTTGACGGATATGAACCCGGCAAATATTTACGTAAATCATTCGGGCGTCTTTCCCGTATATATTTGCGAAAAAGGTTCTATGGGCAAAGCGGTAAATCATGTAGGGGGAAACTGGTAAAATTTCACTTTGGTAAATAGATGTTACCGGAATTGTCGCAGTTGTCAAATGGTATTTGATCGGTGAAGATACATTTGTAGGTATAGTTAGGATCCTATTCAGATATTAGTCGCGGGTCAATATTGAAATTTTACTGTTAGCCTAAATCAACATCGTGAAAATGGATTTAAATATTTACACCCCCTTCAAAATATCGGAAATAAATCGGAATCTCTTAAATAAAATTTTACTATTAGGTTGATTATCTTTGATATTTATTCATGAAAAAATTATACAAAGTTTATCTTCGAAATAATTGCCCTCATTTTCTATACACCTTCACAACATTTTAGGCAATTATCGAATCCCAGATCGAAAAAAACTTTGTGGATTTGATGTTATAAAGTCATTGAGGTTTTTTTGATTTGATCAAGAGATGTGAAGCGGCTATCAATCGATGTCGAAGGGTTGGGAAGCGATGGAAATTCAAAAGGAACAAGTCTAGAGAATTCACTGGGTGTGAAAAATCTTTCAGCCCAAGTCGATTATCGTTTCTAGAGTACTGTTTGCTGTATGTACCTTATCGGTATACCCTGCTGATAACGGTCAGCAATGACCGTTTGACCAGATTGGAACAACCCATAATACAAGATGTCCAGCTGATCTCACCATATACATACCAATACCTTTTTAGATTGGACATTTGACGTTGGTACTGGTTGATGGCTCATCATGATTATCTTACACAGGAAGTTCTTTTTTCTTGAATCTGGAGAGCAATGACCGAACAACATTAAAGCGACTACTCTTAAGCTCAGCCGTGAGTTTATAAGGGACCTAACAACTACCCTTTTAAATTTTCTCTAGGTCATACGGTATATTTCTTAATATTTATGAAAGAGCTTGCAGTGTTATTTTGTCCCTATCCGAGCTTTAACCGTGTTCAACAAATATAATATTGTTGAAGTAATGCTTCTAATTCTTCATTCTCTAGTTTTTTGCTGTTCTGGATGGAACAGTTTGCTATAAGTACTATTTGCTCCCAAACCAAACAAACTATATTCTAAACTCCCACAACATTTTCTTCAGTTGAAAGCAGAAAAGAAGGTAGTACCTTAATATTATATATATATATATATATATATATATATATATATATATATATATATATATATATATATATATATATATATATATATTGTTGAGTTATAGCGCTTAAAGTGATAGTAGCATTTCTTAACTAATCACACAAAGCTAGAGGTAACAAAGAGCTAATATTAAAATTTGTTTCACTCTCTGTAAAACTTTTACTTTTACCGAAACATTTCAATTTATGAAAATAGTTTACGGTGATGATTGGTAATCCCGAACAGGTATGTTCGAGTGATATAAGCGATTCCAAGACGATTATGATGTTTTGTAAGAGGACCCAAAGCCCCAAAGCCAGCCCGACCAAAGAGTCTAAAATCGTGATGAGTTTGGAAAAAGTGAGTAAAATGATCGCTTACAATGCAAATTCGACTGTGAGATGGATAGCAGAGGAATTAAATATGATCAAAGACATGATTTACGAAATTTTGAAAATGGTTTTAAACAAAAGGACAGTATGTGCTCTATTTGTTCCTCGCCCCTTAAATGAGAACCAAGAAATTGTTTGCGTTGAATATTGTAAGGGCTTTATTAAAACAGCCAGACGCAACTACACATTCCTGGAATTGTTTGTAACTGGTTATGAGACTTTGCGCTTTAAGTACGATCGTCGTGTTATAGAGTGTTTTTTAAAGAGAATCGTTCAAGTAAGGACTGAATATCGACCGCCGGTAAGTTGGTTTTTGTTGCACGATAATGCATCATCTCACAGAACCGTCACAAGTCGGTGAGCTTCAACATACTCCGAATTCATATTTATCTTTGTGTGCTTATTTAATAGAGGCGATTCCAAAAAAGGACATAAAAATATATGCTAGCATTGGCTGAACGTGTCAAGCGGTATATATATATATATATATATATATATATATATATATATATATATATATATATATATATATATATATATATATATACGTGGTGTCCCGAAACTCAACGTCAAGTGGGTACCGGACGGCAGAACAGGTTATACCAGTTCTGCCAAAAAAAAAAGAAAAAAAATCCATGTCACTGTGTTAAGTGATAACTGGCATATTTTTGAAAATCTTGAAATTCGACACCCTAGGCTATATTTTTAGGTACCGTGATCAAAAATTTTCCAATTTTTCAGTGCAATTTTTTATAACGTAGTCCTAACCAACCCTATTATTAATCGCAGTCACAAATCAAATAATGAACATTGTTAATTTAGTAAAAAAAGTTAACTTTGACACTTCATCTTTTGAAAATAATGTATTACACTACCCTTGGCAAATTTCATTTCAGAAGATCTCCCATTTAGTCAAGATTCCAAAATGGTATAAATAGCACTTTTTTTTAAATCATTATACCATGATAAAAAATACTTTCAATTGCGCCAACTTCTTGGATTTTCTCCAAAACGATTTGCAGGCTTTGTTAGAAGATATACCACTCAATATCTACAAAGAAATGTGGTTTCAACAAGATGGTTGCCCAGCCCGTTATGCTCGTTCTCTATATGATTATTTGAACAGAGAATATCCCGAAAGCTGAATTGGCCTCGGTAGTTTAATTGAGTGGCCTCTTTGTTCTTCGGACCTAAACACCCTTGATTTATTTTACTGGGGCTGCATAAAAGAAAGAGTATATACAAAACCAATACAACATCTAGCCGAACTGCATCACCGAATTGTTGAAACAATAGAAGAAATAAATGCAAAGAGATTCGTACGACATGTGTAGAGATCTTTTCTGAGGCAATACATAGCATGTATTCGAAGGAAAACAATTTGAATATTTGTTTTAGTTTCAGAGAAAAAGATTTTGATAAATAAAAGTATTACAATAATTCCTTTCGATTCATTTTGATTAAGTGATCTTAATAAAATAATAAACCAATTATTATTTTGACACACACATTGCTTTTGGGTTGAGTTTTTTTTTGAAATAAGGTTCTTTTGTAAAAAAAAGGTAATAATGTTTTTTGTGGAAAGAAAAATGCCAATTGTCGTATCATTCTGAAATATTTTAACTAAATGAGCCGTCTCTAAGTTGAATATCAATCAGACTCTCTCTAATTCGTCGTCAGTGTCAGAATTTATCTCACTCTATCACATCTGTCCATCTCACTTACATTGGTGAAGTCCATTTTTGAGCACACAAAAGTATTTTTTATAGTGGTATGAGTTTTTAAAATGCGCCAACTGTACCATCTTAAAATCTTGACTAAATGGACCATTTTTTGAAATAACTTGCCCAGGGTAGTGTAATACATTTTTTTTAAGCTGAAGTGTTAAAGTTAGCTGACATAATTTTTTAAATCATGACTCAATGAAACTTTTTTTACTAAATTAACAAACGTTTATTGTTTGATTTGTGACTACGATTAACAGCATGGTTATTTAGGATCATGTTATAAAAAATAACACTGAAACTTTGGAAAATTTGTGATCACAGTATTCAAAATTTTCAAAAATTTGCCTGTTATTACTTAATACGGTGACATGGATTTTTTTTCAAATTTTTGCCAGAACTGGTATAATCTGACCTTTTGCCCGGCACCACTTCGCGTTGAGTTTCGGGGCACTCTATGTATGCATTTTTACTAAATCTTCAAATTAGGGCAGATATGAATTCGACAATGACCACAAACAACAAAAAATATTCGATGCCAAAAATAAGAGTTTCTTTTGCATTATTTCACTTTTGGTCGAACAATATCAAGAATTCCGGATAGTTGGGGATAGGCTCCGCAGCAGAGTGATTGATTCGATGATGAGGGGCACGATTCAGAATTTCTTTTGCATTATTTCACTTTTGGTCGAATAATATCCCGGAGAATCAAAGGTCTTGGGTTTATGAAATAATAACAATGTTTGTAATCATAAATATATCGGTCGACACAAGATTAAAAGAACACATGGCCCTGTTGAGATAGAATAAACCAGTTCAACATATTTAAGAAACTTAACATAAAATAGATCGAAGCAACTACAAATTACGTAATGGTGTAAAATCTCAGAAGGATATTACATGCAACACAGCTAAATATAAATAGAGTCTAAATATGGATAAAGGGCCAATCCTGTATAGTTTTTTTTTATTTTAACAAGGGTTGAGCAATTTTATATACTTTAATGAATTTGTTGCATTTTACCATATTAGGTTTAGGTATAAATTGTTAACGAAATTCGATAAGCTGTAGTTTTAATCATCTCTTCATGATGTTTACTTCACTGGTGAAACTCACATCCAGCGGATTCAATATGATTAAAAAAAAATAATTTTATCAAATAATAACAAAGATGCAAGTTATGACTATTCTGGTTGCTTGCAACAAATGGGCAACTTTAAAAACTATCTACTGCACTAATTCGTGAAAATACAAATAGTTTATAAAAATAAGCCGTTAAAAAGTAAAATAAAACCAAATATACGCCAAATAAAAATTAATAAATCTAAAAGCAAAATTCCGTACAGAAATTCGACTTAGTTTCCCTTAATTCGACTTTTTTTCTCGCCGTTCCTCGTCGGAACTTTTAAGCACTATGATGTAAAATTTGCGAGAAGTTTTCTAATTAGTCAATGCCATACGCACTGAAGGCGCTCCGGAACAGATGTACATGATTCAGAAAAGCGATTTCATCGCGTGCCAGTTTCCTAAGAAAACTTTTTTACCTAATTAGTCGGAAAACAAAGTTTGACTTTTCGAAAGCTTCCACACAAAACAAAATTATTTTAACGCCTTAACTCAATGTTTTGTTTTTTCTTTGATGGCTAATTCAATAACAATTTATTAGGAGATGAGCATCGTCAGTGATAAAAAAAAAATTATGCCAATTATTTGAAGATTAATTTAAAAAATTAAATCATAAATAAATTAAAAAAAAAACTTTATATAAAGGATGGGGCAAATACGAGGGCTGCTACTTATGATTCCGGAATTGGCAGAAATGATGGTTGCTAGGCACCATCTGACATATACATCGTAAAATTTGACATTGTTAACTGTATACGTACTCAGAACGTATTGTCCCAGGTCGCTATTTGTGTTGTTTATTGACTTGAGAATTTCAACTCAGTCAAAAAATGGAATTAATACCTAAACATTTTCATGCGAGGATTTATTACGATATTCGACGTGAGTTATCTCAACAACAGTGCATAATATTAACTCATTTCAACTCTTAGCGATGAAGTAGCATGAAAAACCACTTTATATTATTGGTTTAGTTAATTTAATCGTGGCCGTTTAAAGAAGGTTGTCCAAAAAGTTATTGTACCAGAAAACATTGATATTATGCGCGAACTGATAAAGCAAGATTGTCATGTGATATACCGTGAGATTGAGGCATCTCTGTGTATTAGTATGACAAGCATACACAATATTTTACTGGAACATTTAACCTTGGAATAGATTTGTGCGCGCTGGATACCGCATAATTTGACAATGGCTCAAAAAAAAGATTCGTGTCGATTGGTGCAAAAAAATGATTAGAAATACAATCGTGGTACGTCAATAGGCATGTATAATATCTACAAAGGTAACGAATCTTGGATATGATCTGGATATGAATCTGGATATGAAACTATACATATGAGCCCAAAAGTAAATAGCAGTTGACTATATGGGTCTTTCAACATGAGCCAAACCCAATAAAAGTTGTTCGCGCAAGAAGCACTTCGAAGCAAAAGGTCGTCTGTTGTTTTGGGATAAATGGGCATGTGTCTATAGTGCCACTAGAGAATCGTAGAAAGATCGAATCTGAATGGTGCACAACCATTTATTTACCAGAAGCCTTTGCAGAAATAAGAAAAAACAACCAGCGACGCAGAATCATTCTTTTCCATGACAGTGCGAGCTTTCACACATCGGATCGAACAACTCAATAGTTGAGCGGTCAAAACACCGGTCCGCCGTAGACTCCTGATTTGGCACCCAATAATTTCTATTTGTTCTCGTCCGTGAA
Source organism: Cosmopolites sordidus (assembly GCA_031761425.1). NCBI lineage: Eukaryota > Metazoa > Arthropoda > Insecta > Coleoptera > Curculionidae > Cosmopolites > Cosmopolites sordidus. Next base: position 167,747 of record JARFXV010000804.1, read on the forward strand.
AAACAAACTACGTGGTCTACGGTTTTTGACACCAGAAGTAGCGGTTGATGCGTTCAAAATGCATGTTTTGGAGTTACCTCCATCAGAATGGAAAAAGGGTTATGAAAATTGGTTCAAACGTATGCAAAAGTATATCGATCATCGCGGAGAATACTTAAACAATAAAGCCATTTTCAATAATAAGTATTTGTTTTTACTTATTATTCCGGATACATAAATAGCAACTCTCGTATCACCCTATCATTTTTGTTGGCAGTGTTTTTTCGTGATATTTGGGAGTTTGGGTTCGGCTGTTGTACAGACCACTTAGCGGACTACTAAATACTTTTCAAATCAGGATAATTGTTTCATAAAATGACAATTTTTTGTTTATTCAAGCAATTTCAAGAATTCCGAAAAGTTGGGGATAGGCTCCACATCAGAGTGATTGATTCGATGATGAAGGACACGATTAAGGGATTGACTTGAGTCTCCATATAGTTTACACTGGCATCGCAGCTAATGGCTCATATATCTAAATTAGACAGACGTTTTCGTAACCAATCTATTAATTCACAAAATGAATGCTTATCTATTTAGGTTTCGAAAAAGTTACAATACGTCAAACCATTTAGTTATGATAAGAACTAAAACAGAATAGGTCATTGAATGCCATTTATTTTACTTGTATTTTGCCTTCATCGAAAAATAGAACTAACTTAATATGTACTGGTTTTATTTTTTAAACAGTCCCTTTTAGAAAATAGATCAATTAAATAACAATTAGTCCTGAAAGAGAGTTCTTTCAATTGTAATTTTCTACAACTTCCTATCGACTTTTGGAGAATTATAAAAGTTGGGGAGGTGTATTAAAAGTTACCCCTTGATTTCCTGCGGGGAAAAAAAGATAGAAATAACTTTCTGTTTCAGTTATTTTGTCGGTCTATAATTTGAGTCGTTTTGATGTCTTTCTCTTTAACCATTCCTTTTTATTAATGCAAAATGTATGTCTATATTTTATACAGTCGTTGCCGTTCGCATTTTTTTATATTAAATAAATTATTAAGCTGGGTCTACACCAATAAAATTTTGAGTGCGTGTTGAATTTAATGAAAATTTTTTTTTGAATTATCGGGTGGCCAGATAATTCGTGTTAACAATTAACAGGTGGTTCGTGTGCGTGCTGTGTGGCGGCAATATTTGTGTGTGGCATTGTGTCAGAGCGTCTACATTGCCACTCAGGCACATCACATACAACACATACAGTCCGCACAATGCAAAGTAGTATTGATGTGGACCCTTATTAATTTGAAGCTTTAGAAGTAAAAAATGTTTAGATGTCAGCCTAAAAATATCAATCGTGAAATATAAAGAATAATATACAGTTAAAAAAAAATGTAATAATCTCTTATAACATATATATTAAATTATGAACAACATACAAAGGTTGTATACTGTTGTACCTGGCCTTGATAAGAAAAAACATTTGTATGTGTAATTTTTTTTATTTTTCAACGTAATCACCTTTCAGTTTGATACACTTAGTCCAACATTTTTTTGTAGATAAACTAATTAGAAAACATAAGTTCAGAAAATTATTGAAAGGATCTTCGACTTTTCAAAAGGATCAGAACACAAAGAAATTCATGGTAATACCATTTGATGCCCAATTGACAAGAGGACTAGACAAAATTTTGAAAAAAGTGAACATTAAGGTTGTGTACAAACCATATAATAAATTAAGAGAAGTTCTGGGTAATCCAAAGGATACAGTAGAGCAACATGAAAAGTCGGGGATTTACGAAATTAGTTGTCAAGACTGTGATCGAAGGTATATTGGGTAAACAAAAAGATACATATTAACAAGATATAAAGAACATATTGCCCACATTAGATATGGGAGAAATGAAAAATCTTGTGTTGCCCGACAAGCAATCAAACATGACAACACTATAGATATCAGTAATTTAAGACTAATTAAAAGTGTTAATAATAATAAATGTAAGAAAATCATGAACCGAGATAAAGGACCGATGCCTTTCAGTCAACTTTTTCAATTATTAATGTAAGGGTTAGTACACTTCACGGTTCATGATTTTTACACGCTTCGTTAGGTATGGTTTTCATATAAATAGAACATAGTTTAGGTTTAGTATTAGATTAAATCATCTCCTCATGATGCTAACATGGTTAGCGAAACGTGCGTCGAGCAGTTCAAAAAAAGTGTTTTGGTGTTTAGTGGTAAATCCCAAATCAAGTTTAGTCTTCAAAATAAGTTTACGTTGACTGTTCGTGAGTGTTTTTGGCCCCTGGTGTGCTGTGATGAATTCATGTTTTATCAACAGTTATGAACCAATGCCAAAATTCATTCCGGTTCTATTTTAACATCGCTAAATATTATTTTGAAGTTGACAAACGTATATATTTAATATCAATTGTGATCAATCGCAGCACCCATCTTGCGGAAAGCTTTTTCATATCCAAATGAGTTAATAAAATATTCTACACCCGTTCAGTTGAGATGTACACAGTCTCAGCAATCTGATGCATGCTACGGTTAATTAAAGAACAGTAAGAAGAAGAAGAAGAAGAAGAAACCCACCAAAACCCTCTTCACCACCTACCCCTGAAGGGGATAGATGGTGTCCATCATTTAATTATTAATATTCTTATCATATTCAATAAGGAATATCCCCTTCTCTTTCTCTCCGATCATTTATTACGATATCGTGAGTGGTATCCTCATTTGGACGACCTGGACGATCTTCAAAAATGCTTGTACGACTACGTTTGAATTCAGCTGTTCAATATTTTATGATTAATAACGAAGTTGCAGAGTCGGCCTAAACTTTGCTGAGCTCCGTTTTAATCTCATCATTTGTTTTCTTTTTCAAAAACAAATATTTAATTTCTCCTCGATATTCAATTTTTTCCATTTTTGTAGAATCACAAAGTTGTTCTATTTACATGGTTGCCATTCCCAAACTAAACCATGTAGCCACTTATCAGATTGACAGTATTGTTGTGAAAGGTTATATTTATAAAAAATATTACTTATATTATTAATTAACAGTGCCATCTCTGGCCTAGGTAAGGTACTTATCATACAGCTTTCGTAATACGAAAAAAATTCTGAATGTTTTTTAAATTCAAAACAAATGTAATTTACCATGCAACATGATAAATGAAAATGAACAAAGCTGAGAAAAGAAAGTGGTTAAAGAATAGGAATATAGCATATAACCCTATACTGGTATAGCATACAACCCTATACTGGTACACCAATAAAACGAAGCCTAGGGTTATATATGTATTGGACCAACTGAAAAGTGATATTTAAACGAAACATCCATATCTTGCCAAAAAGAAGGTGTTTTTTTCCCACTCATGTGCCTACACACGCATCTCGAATTTTTGGCACAAAATACCGCGACCTATACTTCTAAGTACTTATACATGCGCCATATTCAGAAAATCTGGCTCTCAGCGATTATTGCCTCTTCCCCAACAAAAAGAAATGGCCCGTTGAACGAAAATTAAGTTCCAATTAAAGAGTTGGAATATTGTTGCCGTAAAAATTTTGAATTGTAAAAAGTTTCTTTAGAATAATGTTCATTCATATGATGCCGCTAGATTGGCTCCTCCACTTATGAAAAGGTTAGGGATACGTTGAAATTAGCCTCGGCAGGCGTCCGGGATCTGACAAACTTCACTTTACTATAAAAACACGTGCGTATTGAAATGCAACGTTGAGTCAAAATTTCAAGTCAATCGATCGCCTACTTTTCGAGTTTTGCGAGCATAAACATAAGGAGGCTGAATCTTTAAAAAATATTAAATTTAAATACTCTAAGCAGGGAAAGATGCAGTTAAGGTGTAGAAGTTGATGTGTTACAGTCCCATCTAGTCGTAAGGTATAACAAAATGAATAGCGCATAAAAACCTTCCCCATGCAAAAATACTTCGATGTGCCAACTTTCATGGTGATCGATCAAACGGTGTCGGAGTTTCCCCCCACAAACGGAGACAATAAGAAAAACCCCAAGTCTACAGAGAAATTCTGGACAACACTAGAGAAGGTAATGGCAAAGGTCCCAAAGGATGACGTCAAAATTTTACTGGGCGACTTTAACGTACAAATCGGTTGAGAAAAAATCTATCAGAAAACAGTAGGTACAAATTTACCAATAAGAGCGGCACAAGACTCATCGAACTATGCCAACAGAATAACCTTAAGATCATGTCAAAATCCCTAAGAAAGTCTCCACGAAAACAGAAGACATGGAGATCCCCTATTCAACAGATTGGAGAATTCCAGATAGACCACGTTGCGATCTCATACCCACAACAAAGAGAGATCCAAGATGTCCAAGTCCGAAGGTTTGCATGCTGCAAGCGAGGAGTACAACACTAAAAAATCTCCAGAAAGTCAACAGCTTTTTGACATGACTAGAAAACAGGCCGCAAAGGTTATCAGGCAAACTAAGAGGAAGTACATGAAGGGACAACTAGACTGTATAGTGGAGAATTTCCGCAATTATAACACGACAGACTTTTATAGGATTTTTGCAAGAGAAATACGTGGATAGACATCACAAAATCTTTGTTTCATAAAGCGGAACGGGATATTAACTCTAACCAATCAGGATAATTGTCAGGAGCTGGCACACTATTTCTCTGATTCTCTCCAATTGCCAATCTCTTCAACTACCCAGAACGCGACACAAGATTCCCCATGGGAAATTGTATCAATACCCACTCAGAATCACCACCACCAACACAGGAAGAAATTCACAGGCACATACGCAAACTAAAGAATAACAGGTCATCCGGTGAAGATGGTATCACCGCGGAACTATTGAAAAACTTCGGACCAAATTCACTACAGGAACTTACGCAAATTATCACGAATATTTGGCAAACAGAAAAATTACCAGATGAATGGAAATGTGCTCTTATCCACCCGCTGCACAAGAAGGGAGACATGACAGATGTGAACAACTACAGAGAAATCTCCTTACTACAAGTCACTTACAAAATCATCTTAGCATGCCTGCTCCAGAGAACACAAGAACAATTAGAACACAAAATTGGCGAGTACCAGGCAGGCTTTCGCCTTGGTCTCTCATGCACTGAACAAATATTTAACCTAAAAACTATACTGAAATACAAAGCTATCAGGAACGTCCAATCATCTGCATGTTCGTGGACTTCAAGAAAGCATACGACTGCATCGACCGAAAATCTTTGTTCAACATCCTAGAAGAATAACGACTCGACCCCAAAACACTACGATTGATCAAGCAGACACTGACTGACACAACCTCGAAAGTAAAATTTATGTCACTCTTAAACGTATGTCATTGTCTGTCTGTGTTAAACTTATGTCAGTGTTATGTCTTATGTCATATGTCTTAAAACTTATGTCACTCACTTCAAATACCTGGCGAGATCCCCGAACCCACAGGAGAAGAGAAGCTAGCACAGAAGACTCGATTACAGAAGATGAAGAACATACGGCAAGACACATAATATCTACAATAAGAAATGCCTATCCACACACGCAAAAATAAGACACTGCAACACAGTAATCAAACCAGAAGTACTATACGCAAGCGAGACGCTTACACTTCATACAAAAAGCGGCATAGAAAACATACTAAAAAAACGCAAAATTATGAGGAAAATTCACGGCCCAAAACTGACAGAGGAAGGATGCAGACTACATTCTTGAAAGACCACCGAGAGAATGTTCAACGTAGCGGCGGACATAAGAAAAAGAAGGTTGACATTCTATGGACATATCAGTAGACTCCTACCGACAAGACTCACCAATAGAATTCTTATATACATACAAGGAGTCAAGTCAACAGTACCATGGATCACACAAGTCAGAGCTGATCTGGGAAAGGCACAAATGGGTCCGACAGAGATTGAGGATAGAAGAACGTACAAAAACAAAATACATATGTGGAACGTTGCATCAGAGAGCGAAGTTTCGAGGAAATCGGGAACAAAGTAGACGGAAGAGAGAAAGATAACCCACGGAGAAATGATGAGAGAGGTGTGGGGGATCAGAAAGAACACTCGAAAATGAGTCAGAATGCTTTGCGTGATCCAACCGGGTCTATACGCACCTAATAATAATAATAATAATAATATATATATATATATATATATATATATATATATATATATATATATATATATATATATATATATATATAAACAAAATACTTTAGTAGAATTTTTAAATAGTTAGATAATAATCGCAATGTAATCTAACAAAGTAACGAACAACTCCATAAAACATTTGCTAACATTATAAATCGAGAAATATAAAGGCCAGATCGTAGCACAAATATCACGACAAACTGCAGCTTTAACTTTCGAAAAGACCAACAACGTCTAAGATAAATATCTCTAAAGATCCATTAAATCGCAAAATACTGTAAACTATTCCGCGTAACGTCTGCAAAGTAAAAATATCTGTCATCTTGGAACGTATCTTTCGGGCTAAGTTTTGTCGGTAAAGTTTGCCAAATCTACTTAGAAGTTGCAAGACGCCTTCGAATTTGGAATCAATCTGATTTTTGCGCCTTTTCCAGAGATCGCGACCGAAAACGTATAGTTTGCATGGGAAGTGTCAAACAAATGTCGTACCTCGAATACTTTCGGCCGGCGTCCTTTTTCCGAGAGGAAATGGAATTTTTGTCGCTAACACTTTGGCTTCGAAATAGTTTTCTAATTTATTATTCTGGAAGATTCGACAACTTTACTGTGTAAGTTTAGGTTGAGGTATTTCTTTAAAAACCTTTATCAAGAAATATTGATTAACGTCTGGTCTGAATAAGTTAGAATATAGAACACAAACAGGCATTATTATATTGCAAACTGTTGCATCAAGGCTTCTTTATAGCATTGCTTGCTTGAATGATTCTTCAGCAATTTCACTTTTTCGTTCCAAATCAAACAAATACGATTCCACAAGCATCACCTGCATCAGATATGGCACCGTGTGGCTTTTTGGTGTTTCCTCGCCAGCCGAAACAGTTTCGTCAATGCTGTTTTGAGTCCGCGGGATACACTTAAGGGAGTTCGTTTACCGCTTTGTAGAAAATACCAGAATACTTTTTGTTACTGAAAACTGCTTGAAATACTGAAAACAACGTTGGAATAAGTGTATGACACTGAAAAGGGATTATTTTGAAGGAGACAACATGAATTTGGATGAATATACAAATATTTTGTGTTTTATTTAAAAAAACCATCTTACTTGTTGAACATTGCAACAAATATTTAAAATTTTTTCAAAATATTTTCATTACATTACATTCATTTCAATACATCTGTTTTGCTTTTATTTTATTGTAGGGCAATAAAATATTTCCAGGCAGAATGATAAATGCATTTCTAAAAACAATATTATTTTTTATGAACATTTTATTTTATAACAAAAATATTTCCATAAGCTCTGGATTAATTCTATTTTTACATTGCACACAGACAAACTAAAAACGGCAACAGTTTTAAAAATTGTCCATAAATTAGGTAATTTAGTTTTATCGTTTTGTTTAGGCATTTTTGATTTTTCAAATAAAAATATTTATGCTTTTTTAGTATATTTTAAAATCGCTATAAACAAGAAAAAAATTAAAAGTTATTTTTAAGGTTATTACAGCGATAAGTTCTTTTTTTGTTTGAGTGAGAATGAGCTTAAACCTTTAGGCTGGAACATAAGTTCGTACGGTTTCTTTTTCAATGCAGGTTGGCTTCGATTTCTCTTCTTTATTGCATATCTTTGCACATTTTTCTTTGGGTATTCGTTTGACTAACATCCATTTTGTTTGCTTTGATGTGGAAAATGAACAAAATACCATGCGATATCGTCATATTTCAAAAGGGCAAACGAGCTATGAGAGCACATAAAAAAAAGCTGCTTTGTACAGGGTGGCTTAAAAAGATCGCATTGTTTTAAAATGAGTTGGAAAGTTGGAAAGTCGCAATCTAAAAGTCGCAAAATCTAAAGTAAAGTAAGACCAGGTAACATGTGGACGGGGGTATGGGAGAGAAAGTGGTATTAGAATTATGAGAGAGAAACGTACTAACTTCCCTTATATTTGGAGGTAAAACAGTTGCAAACGGGAGTAAAGAACAAATCAAGAATTTAGAGAAGAAATTTATTTATTTTATAATAATTTAGATATCATAGGAATTATGAAATGTGAAAAATTGAGATGGTTGAGATGAGGATGAGGAATCAAGAATTGGGGCTATTTAATAATAATTCAGATGCCACAGGAATTATGAAATCTGAAAAATTGAGATGGTTGAGGTGAGGATGGATGAAAGATGGAGGACATATTGTTATAATGCACGAGCATCAAAACCCAAAAAAAAAATTATTGAAATATAACAGTCAAGGCAAGATGAGAAAAAGCAGGCCAATATCAAGATGGAGAGATGCGATAGAGATAGAAATATAGGGATTGCAGAAAATGAAAATTTATGAATGGATGAAGAAAAACTAGGAGGAAACGGCGAGAAATAGTCAAATAGTGTTGCTTTGTCTATGTCAATATAATTTTATCTTTACAAATTTTAACTACGGAACTTACGATATTCGTATAGTTTCGATGTATGTGACCCGATTGTATGTAGGGGGAAGTCATTGACGGTCTCTCGTTCTTGTCTCTGTATAGCTCAGAGGGTTCGCTTTAATACCATCACATTTTTTAGAAAATAACAATTCCGTTATTAGTGTTTAATGTCTTTTTCTTTGATAGTTCAATATTATACATAATATGGCGATCAATGATCGTAAAACAATGCACCGATGGATAGTTTCAATCATTTCTGTTAACTGGATTAGTAATGAAAAGGAAATCAACTGTACAGCTTGTACTCCAAAATATGCTGAGATATTAAGAAGGTTGGTTTGCGAAAGTCATAATAAAATATCGCAAAGCAATTATAGAAAATGGTAAAAAAATTGATCCCAAACGTTCCAGGTCCCAAGAGTTGCATTTCAGTCGCTGCCATCCAAAAAGTTAGTTTCGAAATATTTGAGCATTTCCTATTTTTTTGACAATAAAGATGAAATCGCTGCTAGGAGCAACAGGCTTCGGAAAGGATTTCTTTTCAAAGGTATGGAAGGCTTTTATTGCCAATACAGTAAATGTATTAAAATTCTTAGAAATTTCAGCTATTGTTTAGAAGAAACTAATACAAAAAAATATGTGTAATATTTATCCAGATGTGTCGGATTTTTTTAAAGACTCGTTTGATGCATCTCGTGCTGACTATAGAAGAGCTTTCAAATAAGGTTAATTTACTTTGGTTAAAAATCATTTTACAAACTAAGGATTTCTGATTGATGTAATATTTTTTGATGCATTACAGACTTTCTGCTAAAGTGGTAAAAGCGGGTGAATCCACAACTTTACTTTGAATAAATATGAAAAATAAATCAATTTTGGATTAATAGACATCCGGAAATAGTGGTTGGAAAAAGACGATACTAAAAGGTGGCAACAAAAGATCGCACGTCGTTAAACTGAGTTAGGAAAAAATCAATAAATTGGGATAGACGATGTTACCTGATCTACGTTAATGGCCCGATGTTACAGTCTCGTGCTACTCTTTATTTAGATATTTGCAATACTTTTTGAGTATAAAATACAAAATGTGGAAGAGATCAAAAATTAACTTTTTTGCATTTTTCTGATAAAAGCAAACTTTGTTCTACATATCCAGCTCCAGATTTTAAATTGTGCCCACTAATTTGCAAGGGAATTTATAAGGATGCTGATTATACAGGATGGTTCACGGGAGACAAACGTATTTTGAGTAAGTAGTCTCAACTAGTAGAGAGAGAAGGGTTCTGTGGCAGATGTGAATACTTTTATACCGCAATTATTCTTCAAGCCTTACTTCAACATCGCATGTCATGATTAGATTTCTAGCTGCAATACCATTCTCAGATGTGTAGTAGCAGCAGTATGTAAGGGTAACTGTACTTCCCGCGCAAAGGTTCATTAATGAAAACAAAGGCACCTGGCAATTCTCGATTGGTGCGTTAACTAAGACACTCTGCTAGGTGGCACTTTTCTGAACAATGGATGGGGACTTTTGACTTTGAATCATATAAATTGATAACTGTTATGAAGACTTAAATAGAGGGGACTATTAAGAACCCCTCAACAATGATTGAAGCTCATTTACATTTAAATTGGGTGGTCAATAAATAATTCTCCAAATTTTAGGGCCTCAAAGACTTCCCGTAAATTGCACCAAAAGCCACTATAGAGTTTTAAAACAAAAATGTGGTATGGTATTGATATTTTTCTTCCAAGATAGAGTCATTGTAGTTGTTAATTTGAGCTTGCTACGCAAGAATGTTTGAAAACTTTTTCAAACTAGTGCTGTCTGGTTTCAACAAGATGGGGTTCGTTGCTTATGCTGTTCCATAATCGAGTTATTTCTCACTTTGGAGATGTTCCGGGGCCTTCTCGGTTACCGGACTTTTCCATGTGTGATTTTTATCTTTAAAAGTACACTGAAAGAATTAATGACCGTTATACGTGCTTAATTTGAAAAAAATCGATTAAAATATATTGCGAAAAGTTGAGGCAAACTCTCAAGAATGCCCCCGGATAATTATTCGTGAAAATTCACCAATCCCTTGATTGGAATTATTTTCTGCACTCAATCACCTAAACTGAATGCCGGGTGGACTAAACTGGTGCCGGAAAGACTAAAACTGTTTTTCAATATGCTCGTTATGGTGGTTTCATGGGTACATACAGTGTAAACATTTTATAACTAAATTCAAGGGACCGATCATTTTTGACCGTTAGAGAGAGTTATCGTTATATAGAGTGAAGAAAGAAAAACAACCATATTTACAATAATTTTTAATATGTATGTATTTGATAATATAGGTAATTAAATTATTCTTAATACATATTGTCTGTTAACTTTGCCTGACGCTTTTTGCTATGCCAGTACTTGTTTTGTATTATCTTATGTATTATATCCATATCTTGATGTGTGGTGCAATCGTCTTGATTAAACAATAAAAAAAATCTATTGACATAGCGGCATCAAGGGCTAGTTGAATAGTTGGTGGTTCAGAATCGACCACTTGATCATCTTCTTCATCTTCATTAAGTTTTTCCATACTTTTCGACATTAAATCAAGAATTTGTTCATCTGTAAGTGAACCGGTTAAGGTCAGATCCTCATCTATATTTTCGTATGTTTGTAGATCTTCGTTAAAATTTTCTGGTATGTTGAACTGTTGTATCCATTCACTTAGTCTTCACTATCAAACTTTGTTGACTTTGTCTTCACTATCAAATTGATCCGTTTCTACTTCTGACTATTACATAGTCCCGTGTGATGAAAAGAATACTGTATAGTTGCTGCTGTTACCTCTTCTCAGGCTTTTGATATAAAGTTTACTGTTTGTAGAATGTTAATCGAGGTCTTGCCATCAGTTTCGATCAGATCCATCAACATTTTCCTTCTATAGTGACACTTTAGGCTTTTAATCTCACTCTGATCCATTGACTGCAAGATACTGGCTGTATTAGCTGGGAAAAATGCTAACTCTATATTTCGAAGATTTGATATAAGAGGTTGAGCAGGGTAATTGTCTACTAGAAGCAAGATTTTCCATGTCAATAATTGAGCATCCCATTTTCTTACTTCTTCTTCAAAGAACTGCGATGTCATCCAAGTTGAATTGTTTGCTTTATACGTGACTGGCAACTATTTTATGTTCTTGAAACAAAGAGGATTTTTTGATTTGCCTATAACTAAAACCTTTCTTTTTCTGTGTCACTCATATTGGTTAGCTCTTTAGAGAGTTTTCCTCCAACACATTTATATTTTTTAATACGTGTAGTTTTGGACATATGATAGGTGTCGAAAAAATACGATTATTTCAGATTTTTTACCTTTTGTTACATCATTGAACATGGAGAAAGCTTCTTTTTCATTACTTCAAGTTTACTTCAAGTGAGTTCCTTTCAGGCACTCACACATGTTACTCCAGCAGTAATCAGCCATCATGTGTTCATCCCATCGATCATGGTACCTTTCTTCCATATCCATTCCATTCCATTCAACAATTCCATTCCATCCATTCAACCATTCCACCAACGATTCCACCATCAACCATTCAACCCACGATTCCATTCAACCAACGATTCCACCATCCATTCAACGATTTCCACCACTCAAATAAGAGTGGTGGAAATCGTTGAATGAAATCATTCGCGATGAACCTTATTTCTAACTATAAGAGCCAAGGTTGTCCGAAAATGTGTCCAAATGATTATGGAGGCAGTGAACTTTGATGCTCATGTTACATTCAAGGTTTCTGAAAATTTCTTGCCTCAATTCTAGATTATTTTCGGACTTATAATTCCCTAGGAAATATTTTACACGAAATCGTTATCTTTTATCAAAGGCCTAATTTGCGATCCATCGAAAACACCAGCCTTAAGTTTCTCCTGGCTTAAATCAGAAAATTTCCTCGATATTTTATTAAAACAGGAACCATTTTTATCCAGTGCTTTGACATACTCTTTCATTAGTCCCAATTTTCAACTCATATAACCCACTTATGATCATGGTACTTGAGTTTTGACAATACAAGTTATATGGTTTCATACCCGTCCTTTAATTTAGTGGAATGATAAATGGAAACCGCACCATGCTTATTGTCATTATGTCGCAAAACATATTTCAAACTGCGTTTGGTACTGTATATAAAAAGCCTCCATTCATTTGGTTGGTAGTTCAAGAAACCCATTATTGAAAAGACCTCCGACATCATTTTCTGAGAAAAACAATGGAAGCAGTAATTTTTTTCCATAACATGTAATTTTAGTACTTGGAGAAAGTAAACCCCTCTCTTTGGGTCTGGATGTCAATAGTTCTGATCTTTCCTTGAAAGGTCGAGGTTTCTGATAAGGTCACTTAAAGCGTCTTGGGTAAAGCGTTGAGCTTTTGATAACGTAGCTTCAAAATTATCACATTCTTATCGCACCAAACTTGAAATGACTTATTTATCCGTTCGTCCATTGGTTTAAATGTTGAACCACACATTTCGAAAATATAGCTTGGAATCCATGGTTTATCAACGTCTTTGATTTTTAAGTCAAAGTTAGCGAAATCCGCATTTTGCACAAATTCAAATATAGGTTTTCGAAACTTTTTCACTGTATACTCGCCACAAACGTAACAGAAAGTGTTCAGGTTGTTTAAACACGATTGTTTTGATAATGATATCTTCCAGGTTATTTACGAACTTTTTTAATTGAATAAATAACAATAATAAACAAGATAAATGGCTACTGAGAAGAAAATATTATCATTGTGAGTAGATTAAAAACTGTACGTACTTTTGATAATTTAATGTTACTGAGAGTATTGCTAGACACTATACTTTGAAATTACGCTTAAGTCTGCGGCACTATTTTTTTATTTTTTTTTCTTTTTTGGGGTTTTTCGCCACGATATAAAACTCAAAAAATTTCAAAAATAGCTGTTCTTAAGTAATTAAAAAATCACTGGGTAAAAAACAAAAAACAAAACGGAAACAAATTTCTAAATACAGAAAATAATAAAATATAGAAGATTAAAACAGACCGCAATAATTAATTTAAATAAATGTATTGCTATGGCTTCGGTAGATTTAATTTCCATATGGTTACCGATTCTAAAGAATACAATTTAAAACTTTTAAGTATTTCAATACAGAATAATCACGCAGTAAACCTCATCAATATATTTTTTTGGTATTATGTCACTGATATTAAAAACTATTATTATCAATGTAAGTATCATTCACATATACACAAAATATATCTGCTTCCTATCTTTTCAGTATATATAAAAATTAATATCATTTAGTTTTTAGAATCGTTTTGAAAACGGGAGGAACGAACGTTACGTTCAAAAGTTGTGTATTCTTTAAATTTTGTTCGTTAGGCAAATTTATTACAGAAAAAACATCACTCAGAAATTTGTCTCCGTTTTGTTTTTTACCCAGTGATTCTTTATTTACATAAGAACAGATATTTCTGATATTTTTTTGAGTTTTAGATCGTGGCGAAAAACCCAAAAAAAAAGACAATCATTCAGACAATACCCTTTTTTTTTATTTTGTAGACTTGTTTTATTTGTATCTAAATAAATAGTTCTTTTACAAAAATTTATTGGTATTATGTTATTTTAAAAATCGTCCGTTTTCCGGAGACTACTTTATGTTATTGATTAAGTATAAAAAAATCGAAAGAAATATTTTTCAATTTAAAAAAACTGCGCCAGAATTTACCGGTATACATAATATATATAATATTTTGTCTTGCTTGCTCCTAAAAACGAATTAAACGACAGCTAGTCATTTTTTTAAGGACAATTTTGTGTAATTCCCTGTCAATTTTGAGAAATTATAAAAGTTAAGACTGTTATTAAAAAGTTATCCTTCATTTTCCCGAAAAAAAAACTCCCAGGAAATATGTATTTGCGTAAATAATTGGTCCTTTGATGTTTTCTTTTTCCACGCAGCATTAAATTATTTATAGGAAAAAGTTAGCGCTTTTTATCCAGAATAAAATATGAGATTAATGTTTATACAATAAAATGTCAATTATAATTATTAATAGCTTATATCATTTATTTCTTCAATAGATAGTTATTATAGAGTTGAAGTTCATACTCTCTGAATTTGGATTGTGTTTAAATTAGACTTCCATTTAACTTAATTTTGAATATAAGAAAATGTTAATTTTTTATTAAAAAAAGCTTTATATGGTTAGAGAAGTTATAGGAAAATTCGTTTAATATTCACAAAGGTTTCTTCTTCTTCGTCTTCTTTTTTAGAACATATTCAAATTCCTGGAAGCTGGATTTGGTCTATCACAGTTTTTCACACTATACTTTGTCGATCAAAGTGTAATATTTCTGGTATCATTGATGGCCAAATGTTGATTTGCCATTTTTTTTAGCCAGATTTCCTCGAAGGTACTCCCTTTTACACCCTCCAGGCGGTTAGTCTTCGACGCAAGATTAGTTTCTATGGGATCTAATTTTCTCATATTAATGTTGATCCCTGGGTGATATTCCCATAATCGGATGTAAGCAGCATCTCAAATAACTAAAACATAGCTATTTTAAGCAGCATTTAGGAGTCTGTCCCTTAAAAGAAAGTTGGTAGAATAAGCGATCAGAAAAGATGGATTTTGATTTTAATGAAGGTGTATTTCTTCTCCCCTGCAAACTATTTTTAGAATGGCAATGCTCTCATTGCTCAAACAAGTCTGTTGTTGACTTCTGTACTGGATGCAAGACTCTTGAAACTGTTCAATTTGGGGTTTGTGTAGGTGCACTTTAGCTTTTGAGTCAATGTTGGTCATACATTTGGTCTATTCTGCATTGAGTCTTATATCATATAACTAAGCACAGGTTGAGATCTGCTTTAGGATATCAAATGGAATCCGCATTGGTGTCAGTGAACATTGTACTGCAATTTGTAAATATAAGATCAGTTGCTCTCAATACATTCAGTGCGACAAGAAAGTCAAAAGTCTAGTTCAAAAGTTGGAGATAATTTATTTGACAGTATACATTGCTAGTTGAACTATAACATAATGTATTTTAAGAATACAATAAGATTTCCTGGAATATTTTCACTTTCCAAGGTCAATACAGATGCCAAATGATTATATATATATATATATATATATATATATATATATATATATATATATATATATATATATATATATATATATATATATATCAACTGGGCAAGTTTATCTGATCGTTTCTCTTCAGTTGCCTCCTTACGTTAGACTGGAGATCAGCTGATGACGACTGTTAGGCCAGAAACCGTTCTTAGGAGATACACTCTTGATGTGTCACCATGGCCCTTTCCTTTATCTTTTGAGTAGACCTGAAATCTACATCCTCCAAAGTTGTGGGAAGAATTAATTGCGTAGTTCCGAATACTGCGACTATTCACCGTAGGATGGCGCGAGTTGCTTTGAGATTGGGCCCGCTTTGAACATGGCCAGTTGACTTGTCCTGGCTCTGATCGTTTCCCTTCAGCTATCTCCTTACGTTAGAGTCAAGCTCAGATGCCGACAGTTGTTAGGCCAGAAACCGGTCCTGGGAGATACTTGTCTTGACGCGATGGCGACAGCTGATTTGAAACGAACAGATTCACCCACGTGGATGACGGATTGAAGATTTCTGTATATATATATATATATATATATATATATATATATATATATATATATATATATATATATATATCTGTGTGTGTGTATTGCCATATTCTGAACTTTCATTGACTGAAAATAATTCGTCATCTGAAAAGAAGAAGAGATTATTGTTACTTGTTAAAAATAGGTATCGCTTTGATAAAAGAAAGTTAATTAATTCGGTGTTATTTTAAAGGGTTGCCGATGTCAATTCGGCTTAGGAACTGTCGATTTGTTTTTACAGTAAATGTTTCTGTTTGATGAAATAGCTATTCTTTTCCTCCAGGAATTTGTTAATTAAGGGAAGCGTTTATTTTACAACTAATATTTATTTTTTTTAGGAGGAATTTATAGTCTATTTCCTATTACGCCTCAAATTTATTTTGAATTTTGAAAATTATCTTTTCATTTGATTTTTTTCTCAGATCATTTTTTGTTAGATAAAAAGTAAAAGAATAACTTTTAAAATGGTGTAAAGTTTACAGGAAGAAACCAACATTAGAAAATGTATGTAATAATTATCAATATAAGCCGAAAGTGAATTTTGTAAATTATTTCATTGTGAGTCACAGTATTGAAGCTTTAATGTGTAAGTCACTGCAAAGATTTCTGCAATAGAATAATATTGATCGTTTAAACGTTTCGGCCATGTCCCCATAGTAAAATCTTAGATTGTAAATAACAATCAATTGTTATTTTGGAACCTTTCGTGTGAAATACTAAACTCGAAGAGATTTGCCACTAAACACTAAATACTTTATTATAAATTGTTCATGATAGCTTTGGCGTCATATTTTTCTTTAACTTTCGTTGAGTGAGCAATTGCTATTGATTTAAATTTGTTCGCATTATGTAGAAGGACACATATCAAACTTCACTTTCAGCTGTCAATAAATATGCGGCAATCATCTCGAAAATATTCAGTAAGACCCATTTTTTTCCATGGTCCTCTAATTTTGTGACAAAATACAAGATTGTCTTTTTGAGAGAAGAATGGTAGCAGACCCTTTTCTCTTGTGCGGTAAAAGATAATTTTGATTCCTGTTCCAATAAATTTTTGTTGTTGAAACCTGAAAGCCAGTAATCCAGAAGCTCGTTTTGACAGGTTGAGTTCTCTGGTGAGGATATTTAACTCATCTTTGTTGAAACGTTGGAGAACTGATGACAACCCTTCACAATCACTATCACCTTCATTAGTATCAGAAGGGTGATCAGAAAGACAATACTCGTCCTCATATAGCTCTGGTAGCTGATCAATTGTTGGTATATGCGTTCCCTCTGAGTGAGGGGCCGGGCGTCTTTCAGATACTAAATCAGGATAGGTCCACTTGCTACGCTTGTTTCGATTGATTACAGTAATATTTACTGGGCAGAAATAACAGTTGTCGAAGTGGTTTTTTTGGGTTCTCTCCAAACCATCGTTATTCCGAATTTTAGACTTTTTCTTTTCCCGGCAGTCCACTGTCGTAAATGTCCTATACAAATTTCACAGACTAGATGCGTTGCCTAGGTTTTATCCTGATCATCAAGCCAAGTATCCAAGACCAAGTATCCAAGTATCTCCTTTTCATAGTTATAAACAGTTTTTCTGTTTCCTTTTAACATTTATTCTCCACATATGTACTAAAACATATCAGAATGATTTACACAAATTCTACGTGAACCAATTTTATTTCTATTCAACAGCACAAATACAGCAATCTTCAACACAGTACGTTTTAGGTTAACTTTATAACAACATGTTCCTAAATACAAATATCATGCAGGGCCAACTTCGACCTACCTTGTACGGCAACCTCACAAGCTAACCTCAATTCTAGTTCAAGTGTCGAAGGTCACTTGAGTTACTGGAAAGGCAATGCTTATGTCATCTAGTGGATTTTCCTGGAGTCAACTCAATGGCAGACTAACAGTTATATATTAAGTTATAAGACAGTTATATATTAAATAATTAAAATGGTATTGTCATATTTCACTCATTGTTGAATCCAACGAACTGTTCTCACTATTTCCACTTGATCTTGCTACGCCTGAATGTGAACTGCTTCTTCTTAATTGAATATCCCCCGACTCAAACATCAAAAGCTAATAAAAGATAAAGAACATTAATTTTCAAACTTTAATGCAGTAGTTTTCGGCATCCGTTTTGGATATAATCCTGCTGGCAAAATGAGCTCGTTATAACACGATCAGATCATTTTTCATTAAAAGAAAACAAACCGTCCTATACAACGAAGACATAATTGTCGATACTTTAATAACAAAGACCTGTTTGCGAAAAGAAAGTTAATGAAGATGGTGTTGTTTTAAAGGGTTGCGGATGTCTGTCCGTCTTAGGCACGGTCGATTTATTTTCTCAGCAAATGGTTTCGCTCATCGAGAATGCAATTCTTTTTCGTCGAAAGAATTCGAGAGTTTACTTAATTAAAATCAAGTTGATCTTGTAATTAATATCAGTTACTCGAAAAAAAATGTATAATGTTTTTTTTTTAGGAATTTCTTTAATAATTTCTGTAGTATAACTATCTATTATACATATTTGCCTTCAAATCAATCATGATGAATTAAATTTATATAAATGATATACATGTTGGTCTTTGTTTCATATAGTCCTATAGTCACATAAAATTACAAAATGTATTTTTTGATGACAACTATCCAGTTACTGGCAAAGGTTTGATAAACCAGATGATAAAATGTGATTTAGCAACTAGATTTACAGCTTAACATGGGCTCCGAACTCCGATCAATGGCTACTAATTAACACCATTCTACAACAACCTCAGACTACCAATCCTTACTTTTATGTTTACCTTTGTAGACCTCAAGAAGTCTACCGGCTGTATTGTAACAAACGTCAAATACAGAACACAAATGGATTTTCCATTATTGCTTCTTCAAATGGAAAATATCTAATGTAACAAAACACAATCCTGGTGTTTTCTCAGACGATTATCCATCCAAGTGTTAACCGTAGCAAATGATGCTAGATTTCGACGTTCGAGTGCAAAAAAAGCCACCTCCTGATCTCATATTGTAATTAAGAACGTTACAATAATTCAGCAATTATAAATGAATCATTTTTATATGAAAAATTATACAGTAATAATTAAGAGTAAATAAAACAGTACCAAACCCAGAATACATATTACTTATTTACATATTATATACTACGAGTGTTAGTATTTATGTATCCTGAATAATAAATTAAAAAAAAAAATGTATTATTGAAAATGGTTTTATTGTTTTTAAAATATTCTTCGCGACGATGGATATACTTTTGCATACGTTTGAACCACCATTTGCATAGTACTTTTTCCATTCCGATTGAGGTATCTCCAAAACATGTTCATTGGCCATGTTCATTCTTCACACACGGGAACAAAAAGAAATCATTGGGTGAAAGACCTATGAATTCGATGTTTTGACTGGTCAAATATTGGGTTGTTCGGTCCAATATGTGAGAGCTCGCGTTTTCATGGTGAAGAATGATCCTACGTCGCTGGTTGTTTTTTCCTATTTTTTCAAAAACTACTGGCAAACAAATGGTTGTATACCATTCGAAACTGACCGTTCTACGATTCTCTAGTGGCACTGTAGCCACATGCCCATTTATCCCAAAACAACAGATGACCTTTTCCTTCGAAAGTGCTTCTTGCGCGACTGATGTTTACTTTCGGGCTCATACATAGCTTTTGAGGCGTCATGATTGTATTTCTTGAGCATTTCTTTGCATCAACCGACACAAACCTTTTTTTGAGCGATTGTCTTTTTCAGACTAAATGTTCATGTAAAATATTGTGTATGCTTGACATACTAATACCAGGGATGCCTCAATATCACAGTATATCACATGACGATCTTGTTTTATCAGTTCGCGCACAGTATTCACAGTTTTCTGCCACGACAACCGATTTTGGACGACCTTCTTTAAATTCGTCTTTGAGTGAATTACGACCACGATTTAATTTACTAAACCAGTTATATACAGTGATTTTAGATGGTGCTTCATCGCCAAAAGTCGAAGTAAGTTGATCGATGCACTAGTAGAATATCATCCCCACAAAAATCCTCACGAGTTAATTCCATTGTTTGACTGAGATGAATTGTTCAAGTTGCTAAACAACACAAATAGCGTCCATATGAAAAAACGTTCTGAGTACGTATACAATCAACAATGTTAAACCTTGCGATGTATTTGTCAGATGGTGCTTAGTAACATCATTGTTTATTATTTGTCATTGTCATTGTCATGTTATTTGTCATCATTGTTAAACGACTAAATTAGGAACTAAATTGATTTGATTATAAAAAAAAATCTGAGACGAGTAAAAATATTACACAACTTAAAAGTTACTCTTATGGCTTAAATAAATAATCGAATAAATAGTTTAATAACCATATAAATGAACACCTTGATTAGTATAGGAGTAAGAGTAAAAGCATGTATAAGGACCTATATATAAATGTCAATCTAGTATTCAAAGATATAAATGAAAATTGGAAAAAATTTAAAAATATAATAATAGTTAAAGTAATAACAATAAAAATATGATGACCGTTGTTGAATGTGCGCTGTCTACATCTTTGTTCGACACAACTAAACCGCCAAAGGCGATTTTTTCAACTACCGTCCGCGGTCGCCTTAGAATCATTCAGCTTCCCTCAGAAGCAAGACACGCGCAAACCACGATAACCAATAACGGCCAATTATTTTTTAAAATGCAACAATCTATTGTACTTTTTGCGCATTTACTTTTCTGTTTTTATATTAAATTAAAAAAAATATTACAGAGTAAACGGTTCAAAAAATATTGTGTATATGTTAAAATGTTAGTGGTTTATTATCACGCCCCTTCAGGTAATTATGCTAATTTGAAAAAGCACGAGCTGAAAGGAAAGTATATGAAAAAGAGTATGAAAGAAAAAGTTTTAGGTTTTCGTGAAATAGTGATATTATTAGATATACGTGTGTCTCCATAGACATAGACTAATGTCCAATCCACCATTGTGAGGACATGGAAAAGAGGGTTTTACAATCTGAGCTTTATACGAGTACGACATTCAGGTCGTCCTTAAAAAAATCAAAAACCTGACAAGCAGCATCTTAAACTTCTTGCTGTATGATATCGATATGAAAATATACAGCAGTTAGGTAATGCTTTTGTTATAGTTACAGGTAGGGCAGTTTTGACGATCACTATTAATCGACATCTACTTGCCATGGGGAGGCATACTTATTATCCTTATTGAATGCTCTTTTTTATCGCGTACCACCCAAAGCGTCGCTGGGAGTGGTACCAAGCAGTGATTTAGATTTTATTTAAGCGGTCGTGATAGAATAGAGATAACAGATGACTTCCAGGTAAACCTTCGCATTAAAATAGAAACATATGCTAATAGAGATAACATATGATTTAAAAAGTAAGGTTACTAAGAAATTACAATGATTTCTGTAATTGTTAGAAATTTTTGATGGGACTTTTTTAACATGGATACATTAACCGAGCAAAAAAAATGTATTAAATTTTGTCTACAATTTTTTTTTGTGCTGATACATTAAGAATATTAAGAAAGAGTTATGGAAATGAAGCAATATCAAAAAAATATTTACATATGGTATAAGGACTTTAATGATGGACAATGGAAATGAAGCTATATCAAAAACATATTTACATATGGTATAAGGACTTTAATAGTGGTAGAGAAGCAGCTGAAGATGAACCTCGTACACGGCGACCTTCCACATCAACCAGTGAGAGAAATTTTACCAAAATGTAAGTATTCAATATCATATCATTTCAATAATTATTCGTGAGTTTTTCGCTAAAAATTAAATAAACAACATTTCACAAGCATGATATTTAGCAGATATGGTATCGTGTGACTTTTTCCTGTTTTCTTGATCGAGAAAACTACTTTGTGGATGTCGTTTTGTGCTCATAGAAGCAGCACCAAATGATTCGCTGGCCGCTTTGATGCAACTACCAGATTTTGGGTATAAAAACTGCTTGGAAGCCTGGAAATAGATTGAATAAATTGTTCAGCATTGAGAGGGAATCACTTGAAGGAGACAAATTCAATTAGCATGAATAAATACTTTGTGTTTTATTTAAAAAGTCATCCTACTTTATAATAATAGTACCATTAGTAAACCAGGCCCCCTTGCATCATTACCAGAGGAAGTTTAAATACACCCTGTTATGTAATCGATATATAGCATTCCATCATTAAGCTGTATCTGTAAGCTCGTTCAAATATAAATTTTTAATAAAATAGTACCAGACCACATATCGTCTCTCTTAGAATGCAGTTTTCAGAAAAGTCTGCGATAGCGAGCCTGTGTTAGCCAGAGAGCCTAGAGTTCTAGGATGTTTGCCGATGGTACCGACTGTTAGCGCTGTAGTAGATTGATTCCTGCTATTTTGATGAGATGCTTGATGAGATACTTGAAAAAATTGTGAATTAGGCGAATTACGCTCAGAACCTTGACGTGCTTTATTTATGGCATTCGATTGTAAAGCTGTGCGAGTATTAGCAACATTGAAACTAGACAAATATTCTAAAGTTAGACAATAAGAAGGATTGTCGACTATTGGTATGTGAAAAATAGTAATTTCCATCATGAACTGAGGGGGAATATTGTTCCAGATTAGTGAGACTATTTGCCTAAAATTATAGAGAACAGATTCACAAACAATTTAAAATTTAAGCAATGCTGCTGCTACACCAATTTGGGATAATAAGGAAATCTCAAAATAGTTAAACCTTTTGAATTACATCGTTTGGTACTAAAAGCAGAGTACCGTGTGTACGAAAAGCGAACCCAGATTTTGAGGAATACCACTGGAAAAGTTTTGAATGGTATTAGAAAATTATTGTTTGTTAACCTTTACATTAAAATTTGCCCTAATTTAGTTAAGAAAACCTAATAATGACCCAATTTAATTTTACAACCTGAAATTGAAAGGCATTAATTGCTTCCTTGATCACAAAAAACAACATATTAACATAATCTTTGATTTTAAATTAGGTAAAACTACGCATAGAAATTTCAGACTGCAAAATGTAATGCAATAATGAGCCCTAAGAACACTTTTATGATGTCAGAAAAAACAATTCATTAACTCACTAGTAATTGGGTGTTATTGATTTATTTATGAGAATACCAGGAGAAAGAAACATGGTCTTATACTATTCGAAAAATAATCAATAAAAGAATCGTGGTGCTTGGCCAAGATCCATGATTCCATGATTCATGATCTCCTGATAAGATACTATTTGACTTTTTCCAGAACAAAAATTGAGAGTGTAAGCACAAATAATCCATACCAATTAGGATATCCAACAAGTTTAAATTCTTTCCAATACGGTATTGACACAAACGGAACCAATTTTGAATTAAGAAATTAATTTTTCTTCTCCAGCATGCTCTAATAACACTTATTGCATTTTCCAGCGCGCCTTTCCACTTCCAGTTGATATAGCTACTCCTGAATATGAATAACTTTTTTATCATATAATATTCTCTCGGCTCCAATCTTATATACATAAAACACATCAACTATCTAACTTTATTGCAGCAGGTTTCAGTATCGGTTTAGGTCGGATCCTGCTGGCAATATGAGCTCGTTATACGGCGATCGGTTCATCATCTATTAAACGAAAACAAGTCGTCCTACCGAACGCCGAGATAATTGTCGATAATTTAAAAAGACCGATCTGTTTGCGAAAAGAAAGTTAATGAAGACGATGTTGTTTTAAGGGGCTGCCGATGTCGGTCCGACTTAAGCACGGTCGAATTGTTTTCTCAACAAATGGTTCTGTTCGGTGAGAAAGCAATTCTTTTTCGTTGAAAATTTCGAGCGCTTACTTAATTCATGGAAAAGTTTATCTTACAATTAATATACTATATTAGTTTTTTGAATGAAAATTTAGTTCATTTGGAGAATTTCTTTAAATAATTTTCGATTTTATAATTTACGAATATCTTTTTCTTGTGTTTTCAATGGCTTTTAATTTATCTCCCTACTGTTATTTTGCGAATATTACAATTAAAATATAACTCAATACTAATTAATTTAACAGGGACATATTGGAAACATATAGTTGATATATTTAAAAAAAATTAGTAATAATATTTATCTAAGAGATTTTTTATATGAATTATTATGTTCTGCTGTTTTATTTATAGTATTATATTTATTCCTATCTGTCATACACATAAAACATATTTTACGAAAAATATACGACATTGAAGAATTTATAATTTGCAATGTTTTTAGATACAATCTACAGTGAGTTTTTCCACAATCCACAAGTATACATGAAAACAATCTTTTCAATTAGGAAGATGTGTGAAGAATGTAAAATAATTATTATATATATACATATATATATATATATATATATATATATATATATATATATATATATATATATATATATATATATATATATATATATATATATATATATTCTGAACTGATTCATCTTAGCAACTGAATTAAAACGTTATTTTTATATACATTCAAATACAGCAGCTTCCAAATAACACAATGACAGCACAATAATGATGGCTTCTTTCAAACAGCACAATTTTTATTTAATTTCCAAGGCGTACTATTGCTATGTTAGCTTCTATTAGTTCCTGCCGACTACAGATTATTTTAGTTATTTTTACTAATTGTTCTAAAACGGCTACTGCAATAAAGAAATTTGACAACATTTCTTATTTCGAATTTTAAAATTTGTCAAATTTTATTAAAAAAATAGGGTGTTGCTATTTTTGAAAAAATTGTTTCAGTAGCTACTGAAGAAATCTGGCAACACCGAAAATCATTGTCGAATGATTCATCATCATCAATCGAAAATTAACACTTTCAATGGCCCGCCAGGAACTACGAAGTTTGCGGGTTGTCTGGAAAGTTCGTAGGGTTTTTTTAAAAGGATGGGAAAATAAATAGTTTATGAAAATATTTATTTGGTCTATTATGTAGTTACCATTATTATTTACTACTTCCTGCCAACGCATTGCCATTGCCAATAATTAGCATCTTATTGAAAAAAAAAAAGGTTAAAAGGTTGTTTGTCACCTCTCTTCGCAACTTTTCTAGTTGTGAACTCTGCGAAGTAGGTAGATTGAGGCCTCCGGGGAAATCAACTGGATTCTCTTGATAATGGCTTCAAAGTGGAAGCCGAAACGTCGAGATATTACAAATCTAAAACGCGATTCTACCCGAAAACCTAGTCATTTTAACATTACCGATTGCGGAAAGCTTTTCGAACATATTTCTATATATATACAGTTGTGGTCAAAATAATAAGAGTGTGAAGTACAACTGAAAAAATATCATTATTTAATGTATCATTACTGTATGAATCCCAATATCTTATATTTTTATTAGTACAATGCCTTGTCATTTACCAGTTGAATATAATATTGGAGACTTACTTGTTTATTTTATTTTATCAGGTTAATATTTTGACTTGACTTATTATCTTGACGATAATAAAAACTTTAGATGACAAAAAAGTAAGCGTGGCTTTTTAATTTTTTGCTGTTCGTTCATTGTTATCGAAAATATTTTAATATCTTTGGTATACATTGTCCATGCATCCATACAGAATTAAATATTACTATGGGTCGCGCAAAGCTTTGTTCTCCCGAAGAGAGGCGTCTAATATTGCAGTTACGGAGTCAAAACAAAACTTATAAATTTATTTCTTATCTACTGAAGCGATCTGAATGCGTTATTGCCAAAGTTTTAAAGGAGCAAAAATTAATAAAGATATCCCCAGAAACCAGAGGTCGTCCAAGAAAAACAATCAAAAGATTGAATAAATGTATTGTACGAGAGGCGCGGTAGCACCTATTTTCCATTTCGTTTGACATTAAACGGAAAATGGGTCTACAAATCAGTACACGGACAATTCGTAGACGATTGGTAGAGATGGATCTTCATGAGAGAGTTGCAAGAAAGGTACCACATTTAAGTAAAAACATAATCAGCATAGATTAAGTTTTACCAGATTTAACTTAAACGAAAACTACAGCCGTAATTGGACAAATATTTTATTTAGTGATTAAACAAAAATAAATCTTTTTGGATCAGTACGTTAGGCGATATAAGAATGAAGAACTAAATCCGTGAAATACATTAGGAACAGTAAAGCATGGAGGAGGAAATATTAAACTGTGGAGTTGTTTTTCCTATAATGGTGTAGGTCCACTATATTGGATCAAAGATGCCATAAGCAAAGAAACCTGCATGGAAATATTAGAAAAAATTTAGCTCCTTGTGCCGAAATGAATATGCAGCTAAAGTGGATCTACCAGCCCGATAACGATCCAAAACATATCGCGAAAGTAGTGAAACGATGGTTTCTAGTAAATAAATGTTGCCCTGGGCGTCGCAATCTCCGGATTTAAATCCAATAGAAAAGCTTTGGCAACATTTAAAAAATGGCATTGCTTATAAAAAAACATCAAACAAAAATATATTGTGGGACGAAGTCAAGAAAATTTGGTATTCTATACCGGTTAAAACATGTTAGAAGTTAATAAACTCTATTCCAAGAAGATGCTCAACTGTGGTTAAACAAAAACGATATTCTACTAAACACTAATATTTTATATATATTAAGTTCGTTGATAAGCATTATTTTTCACAATAACCTTAACAACCTCCATGATTTTTTATTAAATGTTTTTGTATACAATTAACATTTCATTTTTTGAAAAAGATTACACGAAGAGATTTGATCCCGCAGATTTCGCTCGCTAAGTTTGTGAGCGATCCATACATCGTATTTGTATACGTACCATTTTTTTAACATGATCGAAACGGTAGATTTCGCAATATTTAATGTATGTGCTATATACGGAATCGTGGTGCGTAAATGTTGGGCTAGTATGACATTTATTTCCTCGAGATCAGTGTTTTGATACGTGGCTAGAGCGATGCCATGTCAAAATCGCTGCCCCGTCACCCACCAAACAACTTTTGCACCATGGTCTGCTCAACAGAATCCTTATCGTAAACAGCATATTTTTTGCTTTTTATTTGGACAGTGTCCTTGCCCTTTTTTAAATAAAAAAATATAATATGGTATAAATGCGTGCTATCAGCCAACACTTTCAATTTGAATCAAATTGACTATTTGGAAACAAATAAAAACGATTCTGATCGTAAACATTGCAAATACCACAGGAATTATTAATGTGTAAATAAACATTACACTTCCGTCTCGTTTCTCATGGTGTGCTCATCGTGTAAAACGAGACGAGAGTCAGTCGCCGTGATATCCACGTTCATCTTTCAATAACGTAACATTTTTGTTTTGTTCGGAGGGATTTTATCGAGAGAAAGTAGTGACGAAAGTCAGTGAAGTAGTATTTCGGCAGCCCGTCTACAATAATTATATAGTCGGTGGCCTGGATATGGCCTAAGAGCCAGACAACCTCTGGGCTGCCAACAAAATGAGCTGGCAAAAAATGAGCTGGCAAAATGAGCAAGACAAAAGGTTCACCTCAGGTGACCTCAAGCAAGCAAGCAAGCAAATAAACATTATTATTCCAATACATATTTTGTTTATAGGCGTTAAAAAAGCTACTAATCCAAAATCCCTACCAACTTTTCGGACAACCCGGTATATTTTGAATCATAATACTAGGGTTGTATGATAAGTACCTGGGCCTAACAAGAAAATATATTTTATGTGTAAAATTTATTTTATTTTTCAATGTAATCACCTTTCAGTTCGATCCACTTAGTCCAACATTTTTCTATCTTTTGCATCCCCTCTAAAAAAAAAAGATTGCTCCAGTAATTGTGCGTTGACTGTTCTTTGGTCTGTGGTGTGTTGTGATGAATCTATGTTTCGTCGACAGTTGTGTTTGAACATCGCTAAACATTCTTTTGAACTTGACACACGTCAAGTGTGTGTTTATTATGTGTTTATTGTGTGTGTTTATTGTCAATTGTGAACAATCGCGGCACCCATCTTGCGGAAAGCTTTTTCATATTCAAATGAGTTGTTAAAAGATTCTGCAACTGTTCAGTTGGGATGTCCACAGTCTTTAGCATTCTCAGGCTCTTTCACTCTCCGATCGTTTATCATGATATCGTGATATTTTCAATCATTTTTGAAGTAGTAACTTCATTTAGACGACATGGATTTTCTTCAAAAATGGTTGTACGGCGACGCTTGAATTCAACTGTTCAATATTTGATGGTTGATAACGACAGCGCAGAGCCTCCTTAAACTTCGCTGAGCTCCATTTTAATCTCATCATTTATTTTCTATTTCAAAAACAAGTATTTTTGCACTGCTCGATGTTCAATTTTTTCCATTATTGTAAAATCACAAAAGTAATTCTATTTAAATAGCTATCATTGACAGACTTGACAGTTTGTCAATATTGTGAAAGGTTATATTTACGAAAAATATTTCTTTTTAAATACAAGCACCGTCATCTCTGACCTAGGCCAGGTATTTATCATAGAGCCGTCGTATCTGTACTAGTAGTGGGATATGGGGCATGTATAATTAAATGACTATTATATTTGTCAAACTGTGTTCTGGTATATAAAAAACGATTAAATCGAACAGCGAGTTGTTACAATGCTATGTTTTATACGATTTGCCCTCCACAGATATGCAACAAGAGCTGGATCTCACTTTAAATCATTTTGTCCTTTCGTTTTCGATGGAAAACAGCGGCCTGCTAAATTTAAACGTAGTCGTAAATTTATTGAAGTTGACAAATACACAAGATACCCAAAAATTGCTTTTGTCAACCGACAAAATGGTTTCAAAAATCCACAATGACCTATTAAATGATCTTTATAACACGTCCCAAGGATATTTAAACATTCAACGGTGACTCTACTGAGTTTCTTTCCTGTTTTATAACGGTAGATAAAACATCGATTCAACATATACATCAGAGGTGAAACATCAGTCCGAAGAGTAGATGGTGGCAGATAAAAAAGTACTCTTTAACTTGTTGCTACAATACGCCATGACCTACGCTCCAAAATGCTTCCACATGTACCGTATTTGCTAGATTTACAACCTCAAAAGATTGTAATCATTTCTGCATATCCTACTGCTTTTGTCTCTCAATATACCCTGTTTTGATTATTTTTGGATGCTGGTAAAATTTGCAGTATTCTAAACCACAATGTAACAATTATCCGGAACAACACTTCATTCTTTATTTTTGTATTGAGAAAGCATCAATTTATTGTCACTATCCGCTCGTCAATCGTAAAATTTCAATCGCATCGATCCGATTTCAATTTTATGACAGCCAATAAATCGACATTATTCAATCCGGCTGAGAAAACACCGTCACGCCAACTCTCGAAGAATCTGAATTGCAAACGGCCGAGGAACGATTGAAAACTCCGAATCGTAACGGGGTCACCCACGAAAGCTCTTATCCCATATCTATATATTTTATTTATTTGTATTTTTTTTGCGTTCGCTCAAATGGAGAACTGACCCATTAGGGATATTTGGAATGGCTGAATTGATAGTTGCCGATAACCTCAGACCTTATTGAAGGTTTTTTTCTTTTTTGGTTGTTTCTATTTTTAGCTGTTTTATCATTATAGAATTTCATTTGGTGGTAAATTAGTAGAGAATTTGACTGAATTAAGATAGTTCGAACATTTTTTTGCATGAATATGCACGATTGTTTTATGATTTCAAGATTATTTTTAAGTATACTCGGAAATATAAAAGTGCCCAGTATATATTTTTGAACCAAACTGAAAATATATTCATTGTATCGTACATCTTGAATATAAAAACTGATAAACTTTTTATGGTTTTGAGTTTATATGCGATGGCACAAAATGTAAAATAAACGATTTTAAAGAAATTGCTTTTATCATGTTGTGTGGCATTTTTCTTGTGTTTAACTCTCAGCGTCAAATTTAATTACACCAGTGAGCGCACACGGTCTTAGAGACCAGTTCAAAAAAAGTTTTCTTTCATAGTCCTTACATTTTTGGGAAGACAATGTTTGCTCCATTTTGTTCTATTATCCCTTCCCATAAAATATGGTCCAGTTTCATTTATTTCTCCATCTTCCAATTCATCAAGGTCTTATTGTTGGGTATCGCTATCTTCAGATCTTTCCCCAAATATTATTTCCCTGATTCCTCCTGCTTGTCGTATTCATCTCTACTAGGATTCTAACAGTCTCAATAATCTTCTTTGCTCTTTCTCGTAATCCATATTTAATATAACTTGATAATTATATAAATCTAGAATAATAATAGATAAATACTTATCAAAAAATATACATTTCAGATGCCAAGACAAATTACGAAAATAACGCTAACGCTATAAAATTATCACAGAAATTTTACAGCGTTAGCAGTCGCACCCAGTGTGGAACACCATATTTTCGTCTATAATACATATAACAATACTCAGGCAAAAAGCAACTGCGGTAATGTGTAAGCGAGAACCTCTGCGAAAAGTACACAGACGGAGACTCACGAATTTACCCGATCATTTAAAATATCACGTTTTACGGATGCGCTGGTCTCTCACACCGTGCGCAACAACTGAAAGGTTAAGCAGGTTTAAGTTTTTCTTGGGAAAGCGAGACGATTGTGGACTTCTCGCTTCTACCGTTATGTGGTCTTGAATGGAATTCAGGATCAGAGTCTTGCGCAAATACGGGGTATTGATTATCCTAGAACAGGGATAACAACCTCTTTGGGAAGAGCGCCACTATTTGAAAACAAAATTATGCGTGCCACTACCAACTTTTTCAACATTCTAAAAAATATAAAAGGTCATCCACTGACCCTCCAGCATTTATCAGAGTAAACAATTTTTCAGAGCAAAACACCATATTTTATTTCGGTTCAATTTCTTTCATTTAATCCATTTTCCCGGTTCACCTCCTGTATAGGGTTTCAATAGTACAAATAATAAAATAGAAGAAAGGGAAAGCTAAAAAAATTCTTAAGCAACACTATTTTCTTCTGCGTCCTCCCACTTTAAAAACCCAAGAGCCGCCACTGAATGTAAAAAAACCTTTTATCCTGCCAACTATGCAAGGCGCTCCATCTGTGCAAACACAAACTAATTTTGTCCACTCTACTTTTTTAACTTCAATTACATTTTAAAGGTCTTTAAAATGTCCTCACCTGTAGTTAAAGCTAGTTGGCGCAAATCAAGAAGTCCTTCCACAATAAAAAGTCATCGTTCATGTGACGCACAAATATGCTGAACTGCGCATTGTCTGTGATGTAACAGTTTTCATCCAATACTAATAAAACATATTTGCAATATTGTAGTTCAGAGGCAATTTGTATGCTAACAAACTGGCCTATATCAGTTATACGACACTTGACGGTATTTCTAGCCAAAGCTAGTTTATAAACCATATGTTTGACGTTTATATTACCGACATTTTGTGCAAATATTAAAAGGCTATGTTCTATTATCTCTTAGAACAGAGAAAGTTCATAAGAAACCTTCGCCATAGTTTACATTTCGTCATTTCTCTTCTGGGACAAGGATTGCTGACATGCTTTCTTTTTTTAATTGATAAATTCCGTTTGCAAGTGTGATCTGACAAGATATTTGCTGTGGAAATCACTATGCAGTTGTTTGAAATGTCGGTCCAGGTTAAATTTTTTAGCACTGATACTCAAATTCCACATGTCAAACAAACAGGCTTGGAATTACTTTGATGCGTAAACAAAAATTGTTCTTCCCAGAACGTGTTTGTTCATATTTTCTTTTCGATGTCGAAGGTTTACTCATAGTGAAAATAAAATTTTTAGAACAACGACGCACGAGTTAAAATCTAAAAAAACGTTTAAATAAAATTAAAGTGTCGCACTCGCTCGAAAACGAACAACCACAGTAAGATACAAGTAACGCCAAAGCAGTCCCGCCTTCCGGCGCCGCTGTATTCATTAGCTTAGGATTAGGGTTTTTACGGATTTTGTCAAAGTTCCTGAAGACGACATTATTATTTTTTAATATTTTTTTAATTTTTCAATAAGTCTTCGCATGCCACTATTAAAACTCCGACGTGTCACACTGTGGCACGCGTGCCGAGGGTTGGTCACCCCTGACTTAGAAATATTCAGACATGACGAATGGAATTTTTAGAGTGTTACAGTACGAATCGACATAAAAATATCCGGAAAGTGCGTAATACTTTTCTTGCTGCTGCAAGTAAGCTTGTTCTGAGAATTGTTACATATACATTGGAATAAATTTACTGTATGCACTAGTATTATACTTTCAATAGTATTATACTTTAAATATATATAAACCACACCAAAAATCCCGTTGGGAACCACTATAACCTTTTTCCAAAATGTACCAATTCTAAATGTAATATAATACTGTCGCACCCCCACACTAGCTCAACCCTTGTTTGTTCCTAATACAATTTGTTTTTTTGACTTATTAACGAGTGATTTTTTAGTGTGTCCGAGCTTCTAATAGAGATGACTGTCAAACGAACTGTGAGTTCGTACGCCTCTAGTGTCGAAGTTATTCAGTATAGTTTGGCAAATAATCATGGAACGTTTAACATCAGAGCAACGCTTGCAAATTTTCGAAATTTATTACCAAAATCAGTGTCCTGTACGCCAAACTTATAGAACACTTCCTGAATTTTATGATACACATAATCGCCCAACCGAGCGATGTATTCGTCGAATTAGCAACAAATTCCGAACTCATTTCACATTGCTCGATATTAAAAGAAAAACATGACAAAAACAACGGTGGCATGAACATTACGAATATCAATCCATCAGCTGTTCTTAATTGTTCTTTTAATGGGTGCCTAGGAGCATTGTTAAGTAAAAGAAAGGTACGAGTAAGCTTTTAAAAATTTCGGCGTCATCATCCAAGAATCCAAGAATATTTGGAATGTTTGTAAATTAATGGATTTTTAAATTACTTCGGTGCTTTTGGATTTCTAGATTTCCCGATAAAAAGTGGCGCTAATTTATTATGACCTGCTGCATTTGCGCAGTATAAGAATGTTATGCTTTGTTTTGATTTATTTAATCCTGGAGCTGTCTTTTCTGTCCGGGAAACATACGTCTTGTCGGAAAGGAGCTTCCAGAACAGTCCCGTTTTGTTTGCGTTAAAAAGTTGTTGATGGCATAAAGTTAGTTCTATAATGTTGAATAAATCTTGTCTAAAACGATCGACTAATTTGGGCTGAGATGATAATTTTGTTCACATTATTCGACTGTCCCTACAAAATTGTTATAAGTCATAGTTAATTTTGAAATTATTCAACTTTTTGGCACATTTGTAAGTATTGGCGTTAGATTAAAGGAGATTGATTTTAAAGTATCGCGTAAGCTATGTCAATTAAATAGTCTTAAGTCCTAAAATTTGAGGTTATTGGAAAGCTATAAAACAATAAAATCAAAACATATATATGACTGGATATGACTTGTGACTCAAAAATCCAAAAAGTACATGTTACAACAATGTCTTCCACTAGAAAATAATATTGTCATCTAAAACACTATTTTTAATTTAAAAATTTAAGACGCAAAATGTCAGTCACATCCATACTAATTCAATTTTATGACCACTAATAAATCGACATTATTTAATCCAGCTACAACATCGTCACGTCAAGTCTTGAAAAATCTGAATTGCAAAAGGACGAGGGACGATTGAAAACTCTGAATCGTAACACGGTCACCCACGAACGCTCTTGTCCCATATCTACATATTTTATTTGTTTTTCTTTTTGTCCAGTCGTATAGAGAACTGGTCCGTTAGAACATATATTGAAATGGTCTGATGGAGGGTTGGAGGTTTTCAAGCACAAGATTTGTTTCTTTATTATTTGAGTGGTTTTATTTTCAAATATTGATCAGTTTTTTTGCAGTAACTAAAAATGCATGCGTTAAAAATGTTGGAAATATTTTTAAGTAAACTGTACATAAACAGTATGTTGTTATTTATATAAATGACGTTCAGAATGATCCCTTAAAAACTATTTTAGGAACACCATTTATTGTATATATATATATATATATATATATATATATATATATATATATATATATATATATATATATATATATATATTTCCATGGAGGGGAATACCGCCCGGGAGGTGGAACGGCGTGTTAAATGTGGCTGGCAGGCATTTGGTAGGTTCAACATAGTGTTTAAGAGCAGACTCCCACTTTGCCTGAAAAGAAAAGTATTCGATCAGTGCGTTCTACCCGTTATGACATACGGAAGTGAAACCTGGACACTCACATCGCAATCAATTCAAAAACTTCGGGTGGCACAGAGGGGAATGGAAAGATGTATGCTTGGCATTACAAGACGAGACAGAAAGTCCTGCGCATGGATCAGGGAACAAACAAAAGTCTTTGACATCATTGGAAGAGTAAAACAGTTGAAATGGAGATGGGCAGGCCATATAGCGAGGCGATGGGACGACAGATGGACCAAGGCAATCCTGGAGTGGATACCGCTTGATCGCAAACGTCCGCGAAGAAGACCGAAAGCACGATGGACTGATGACATCGTTAAGTATATTGGACCCGAGTGGCAGAGGAAAGCCCAGGACCGTGAAGGTTGGAAGCATGCTGAAGAGGCCTTCATCCTGCAGTGGATCGATAAGGGCTGATGATGATGATGATGATGATGATATATATATATATATATATATATATATATATATATATATATATATATATATATATATATATATATATATATATATAGCCCCTTTTTATTACATTATTTAAAACTTCCTACAATTCTTCTTCACTAAGTACGAAGCCTAAGGAAGAGACTGGTGGATAAAAGCAGAGTGACACTCAGTGGATTATAAAAATATTCTGATACCTTATTTAAAAAACCATTCTAGCAGTATCAATTTACACCAAAAAAAAAATATCCCGCATATTTTACCGTTCTTGTATAATAAAGTTCCGAAACATCTGTTTAACTCTAAAATTTTAAGAAAAAACATAAATATTGCTTGTTTATGTTATGACAAAATCCTCATCAAAATTTTCTGTCGTATTATATTATCGCTGACTGAAGGTACCCGAATTTGTTGACACTATGAACATCTTAGTAAACTATGTCTACTACATTTTACACGATATTATATTATGAAAATATTTTTCGCTCGATGGATTGAGCGTTTTTCTATAGTCGACCAACGGTACATTCCAATAACCACGCCTCAAGACTGTGACTCATTTAGAATTATATTAGGGGGATTCTGTTGAGGCTATTCTATATACTATATAATACAAATGCAAATTAAATCAATTATATATATATACCAGGTGTCCCATTAAGGATGGATCGCGGCCGTATCTTAAAAAGTATTTATCTCACATCTTTGGGAAAAAAAATTGTACTAAAAATGATCATGAGAAATTCACCAAAAATATTTTTAAGCTTCTTAAACGACCGCAAGAGGGCGTGACGAGCTAAACATTTTTAAAAATAATTTTTTTGTGTATTTTGAAGTGTTAACCGAGTAAGAAAAATTCTCAGTTATAATTGGCAAACTGTCTCCTACAACTTTGTTTTATGGCATTTTGTCGTAATTTCACGAATAGAGGGGCGGGGGGGAGTTTAACCTATTGAGATAAAAAGTCGTCTAATGTCCGTTTGCCTTAACCGATTTTCCTCAATTTTAATTCATTTAAAAGGCAATTGCTGGGGCAATCAGATAATCTGGTAGATAAATTATTTAGTGTATAAATGAAACCGCGAGGTGGCGTTACATTCAACAATAGTTTTTTGAAGTTTTGTTCAGTTTTTTCAAATGGAATGGTACAGCTTTTACTACATGGTAAGAAAGGTAATTTAAAGAGGAATCGTCCAGTGAAAACGATATCCGAAATCGATATCTCTGACATGTCAAGAGATATTTCGATTTTTCTGAAAAAAATCAGTTAGTTTTAATTTTTACCGTAATAATAAGTTAAAAATTGATCTTAATATTTAGATCGCAATCGCAACCGCAACAATTTTATTTAAAAAATAAAATTATCTATTCAGTATCAATCATCATAAATGTTCTAATCCTGACCTTGATAATATTTTATAATTTAATTACATAAGCGGAAAATATGCCTTTCCCCAATTGTTGCATTTTCTCTTTTGTGATGCTTAAATACTACTTGACAGAATATTGAAATCAGTAATTAATAAATATACCTACTCTTTCTTTTAAACTAAATGAATGGATGAATGAAATTATGCGTTTTCGGGTTTCCAAATAAACGCATGCAATCCTTAGGTACAGTACACAAAGAGTGTAAGAAGGGAACCATGGAAACAAACAAAAATAGTCAAATTAACTTGTCAGTTTTGAAATTATTATTATTTACATTACATTTTGCATACATTACACATTACATTTGCATTACATTTTCAACATTGCATTTATTGATTATTTATAATTATTATAATAATATCTAACAATGCCTTTTACGAATAACGAGGCCTATGACATGTTGGCGGTGTATTTCCAATGTTTTGAAAATGCATGTATTGCAGAGCGGCAATATGCAAGTCAATATCCCGAAAGAAGGCATTATTCGAAGAAGGTGTTTACACATCTAGCAAGACGCTTACGAGAAACAGGAATTGTGCATCCAGATGCAGTCCGCACCAGGTTATGTTCGATTCGTAATGGAGATAATGTCGTAAATGTTCTGGCTTATGTTGAAACCAACCCCCCATTTAAGTATCAGACAACTATCTGAAGAATTAGGTGTTAGCAAGACATCCGTTCATCGAATCTTAAGAGATAACAAGTTGCACTCCTATCATGCTGTCTTACACCAAGCCTTTTTGGATAAGGATTTCGACAGACGGTTAGACTATTGTCACTGGTTAAAAAATATGTGTAGTGGAAATAAACAATTCTTAAAACGCATACTATGGACTGATGAAGCTTCTTTTAGCAGTGATGGAGGCATTAACTGACATAATATGCACTACTGCGCGGTTGCTAATCCACACTGGATGTTAGAAATCAACCACCAAAATAGATGGAGTGTGAACGTATGGTGTGGTGTTTTGGGAGACAAAATTATTGGTCCCTTTATTTTTAATGGACATTTGAATAGTGTAACATATTTAATTTTTTTTACAAAATGGACTACCAGAACTAATGAAAGATGTCTCGTTGGAAACAAGAAGACAAATGTGGTACCAGCATGATGGATGCCCTGCCCACTTCTCGCAGGTGGTTCGAAACTTCTTGGATGCTTCGTTCCAAATCGTTGGATAGGACGGGGTAGTTTATTTTCGTGGCCGGCGCGCTAACCGGATTTGACAGTCCTCGATTTTTACTTGTGGGGAAGACTAAAAGACCTTGTTTTTCAAACTCGTCCTATCACACGAGAAAACATGATTGAAATAATTCAAAATTCAATAACCAGCATTTCAAGAGCGAAATTGAAGCTGCCGTTTTTAGTACTCGTCGAAAAATAAATATTTGCATTTCTAAGGATGGAAGGCATTTTGAACATTTAGAAAGGCGTTAAAGTTCAGATTCTGTTAATTATTAGACTGCTGTGCTGTTAATTTTATTTGACTGTTGGCCTTAAAAAACACTCTGCAAATTAATATGGCATGAAGAATTTGGACCAGTCCTAAGCCTGGGTAAAGTGTGAAGGAAGGCAAACATTAGATTAATATTTTTTTTAACTTAATGCAGGTAGTAGTGAAATAATAACTGTATTTTTAAGAAAAATCTGATGATTCCTCTTTAAATTACCTTTCTGGCCATGTAATAAAAGCTGCACCATTCCATTTGAAAAAACTGAACAAAACTTCAAAAAACTATTGTTGAATATAACGCCACCTCGCGGTTTCATTTATAAAATAAATAATTTATCTCCCAGATTATCTGATTGTCCCAGCAATTGCCTTTTAAATGAATCCAAATTCAGGAAAATCGGTTAAGGCAAACGGACATTAGACGACTTTTTATCTCAATAGGTAAAACTAAACCCCCCCCCCCCCCCCCTTTATTCGTGTAATTACGACAAAATGTCATAAAACAAAGTTGTAGGAGACAGTTTACTAATTATAATCGAGAATTTTTCTTACTCGGTTAACACTTGAAAATACACAAAAAAAAAGATTTTTAAAAATGTTTAGCTCGTCACGCCCTTTTGCGGTCGTTTTAGAAGCTTAAAAATATTTTTGGTGAATTTCTCATGATTATTCTTATTACAATTTTTTTTTCCCCAAAGCTGTGGGATAAATAAATTTCAAGATACGGCCGCGATCCATCCTTAATGGGACACCTGCTATATATATATATATATATATATATATATATATATATATATATATATATATATATATATATATATATATATATATATATATATATATATATATATATATATATAATTTTTATACAGATATTTAATAATATTAGAGAAAATATGGATGAACAATTACATGTCGAAGACAATCAGCGATATTTAATGACGAATACGGTTTAGTCTTACAAATATTATAAATGTGAAGAAATGTTCATTTGGATGTTTGTCCTTCAATCACCCTCGAATGAATGGAAGGATTCTAATGCAATTCGGCATAGAAGTCAATTATGTTGTAGAATAGAACATAGATTACTTTTTATAATGTTATGATGGTCCAGCGAAGGTTTACATCGATACGTATATATATATATATATATATATATATATATATATATATATATATATATATATATATATATCTAATATTTTCATGGATGGTAGATAATGTTTCTAAATCATTCCGGGTGTCGATCCGTTCATTCTGGACTGGCAATCCTGAAGTGGACTGGACTTGGACGCAAACGTCCGCGAAGAAGACTGAAAGCACGATGGACTGATGACATCGTTAAGTATATTGGACCCGAGTGGCAGAGGCAAGCCCAGGACCATGAAAGTTGGAAGCATGCTGAAGAGGCCTTCATCCTGCAGTGGATCGATATGGGCTGATGAAACAACTGAAATCTTATATCCGCAATTGTCCGAGTTATATTGGCTTTCAAGGCGTCAATAATTGCTGGTTTATCGGCATAGTCCAAATATTTAACAAAACCCCAAAGAAAATATTATAGAGGCGTTAAATCACATGACCTTGGTGGCCAATTAACAGGTCTGTTCCTCGAAATAATTATCTCATCGAATTATTCTCGCAATAAATCGATTATTGCGTTGGCTGTATGACACTTTGAGCCTTTCTGTTTCCACTACATCTCCTCCAGATCAATACAATTCAAATTCGGAATTAAATAATCATTGATCATTGTTGTAACAATTCTCATTAATGATAACGTGTTTTCCAGCTAATTTTTAAAGAAATAAGGCCCAGTGTTACCATCGACGTATAATTTGCACTAGACGATGCATTTTCTTTTTCTTTTTCTTTCTTTTCTTTCAATTTTGTTTATTGACGTAAGTATTTGGCCAAAAATGTGCTCCTTTGCTGAACAAAATTTGTCTCATACGATAGTATCGCAACTTAAGTTCTTGCACAAGCTGGATCTTGTAAGGCACCAGGCCAAGATCTTTACGCAAAATTTTGTACGTAGTCGAATAACAAAAACCATCTGCAAACGGCGACGACTTGGAAAAATTGAATCTTTGCGAACACTGGTAGCATTAGCGACGATATTTTCTTCAAAACGCACAGTCTTGTTTTTGTTCGAATCTTGTTTAATTTCGAAAATTAATTATTATTAGACTATTATTAGAATATACTGATTAATTTAGACACTAGAGGCGCGCAAAATCACAGCTTGTGTGACAGCGATCCCTCTTGGAAATTGGAATACACTAAAAAATCATCCGTTATTAACATAGTTTACGAAACACAAATCACGCCATAATAAAAAAGTTATTTGTAAGGCAGAAGGCATCCAGCCTTATCCAGCCTCAAACTAACTTGGAGTTACAAAATTTCTTGTAGGATTTTACATTCTTGCCTACTGAAATACAGTACGCAAGCCTGGTCTTTTCTCAGAGCGTCACCTATCCAAGTACTAACTGCAACAAACAATGCTGCATTTTGTGGTTTTTAGGAGATATAGATATTCCATAGCCATTATTTATCAATATCACTTCGTATAATACAGTTTAATACTGTTTTATTAACAAAGAGTTAATCACATTATTAAATTTTGGTTCAGAGTGAATTTATTGAAGCTGTGTTAGGTAAGGTTTAAGCATGATAATGGCAGGATACGTGAAATTGTTATCTGTTATGCAGATCACATTTTTGTTAAAGTCGTTAACGAAACCCAATTACAAAGGTAATTACAAAGTATTAAACTTAATGCTTGCCAAATACTTTTATTATACGTTATTATCGTTAATACGCCGTGTATGCCCTCTATTCTAGCTTAATTATAACACTAAACCTTTCACGAGTAGATTTTTTCCTCTTCGTTCCAGGTTTTTTGGCGGGGATTTTCTAAATTATCGTCCATGAATAAACTTTTTTGTAGCTATTATTGGTTTCGGTTTTTCTCCTTTTTATTGCCTAGATTGTGGACAAATCATGACCCTAAAACTGTATTTTTTGTTATCTGTAGATCGCCGCGTTAGCTACAGTAGATACTATTTTTTTCCTTTATTGCCCATGCATTCTCATACATATATGCATCAGGCGGTTTTATCATTACCAATCTGGAACAATCAGACATTGTTTGTTGTCTTTTTTGGTGATATAAATTCAACTATCTTATGCACTTTATTACTTAAATTACTGTTGTTAATATTCTATCTGTAAAAATGTCTTTATCTTTATAATTATAACAAATTAAGTCAAAACTGGTTGTCGAAGTTGCGTTGTTCAAGGCAAGAATGCAAAATTCAACAAGCCATCACCTCTCAGGTCAGTAATCAAGTTGAGTTGGGTCGGATTCCGCTTGTGAAGTACTTTAAATTGTTCATTCGCCAGTCGATAACCATTTTGAAAAACTAAAAATAACACTGATAAACACTGTTTTGGTCACACGAGTTTTGAAATCATATTTGATTGAATGTATCCACTCTCATAACAAAAACAATGTTATTTTTTTTGCAGTCACCTTCAGTATTTTTGTGATAGCTACAGATTCAATTTCATCTCATATACGTGTTTATGTTTGAATAACATTTTTGAAGTTAGATAGCTATCATAGTTAAATAATTTAAATTTATTGATATTCGCCAAGGCTGTAAATATTCCACTAAAGTGTTTAAATCACCCGGATAGTTCTTGTTATGTGTGTGGAGAATGAACTTTTACCTCTCGGAGTATAAATTTCACACCATTAGTAACTAAACATTATTTGAGTAAGTTTGGTTTTTCTGTACGCCATCAAGATAAATCCTGGGTCCGACATATCTGTTGTTTAACATGTGTAAGATTTCTGCTGGGTTGGGCTAAGGGATCTGGACAGCTAAGGATCTGGGCTAAGGGACCCTTTGGCTGCTATAAAGGGTACCACAACTAAGTAGGAACACACTATAAAGTACCCAGACATGTCATCTGCAAAAATATCAATCTCACGTAGTACCGAATTGCCTATGCCAACACCTCCAAATCCATTAGAAATTCACGATACTGTTGCTAGTTTAAACTATAACTTAGAGACAGAGTGAGATTCAAATTGTGAACCAAGTACTACTACTACCTTGAACTAAGTACAAGTAAAAGAACCGCACATATTGACATAAAGTGACCTAAATGATTTGGAACGTGATTTACATGTATCTAAAAAAACATGCTGAGATCTAGATTAAATAGCTTGAATCTACTTTCTCCCAGTACAAAAATGTACTGTTTTAGCCATCGCGAGTAAATATAAATGTATGCATAACAAAAACTAAACATATCTAATACATGTATCTAGAAATATTTACAAAACTCTAATAATAATAATAGTAACAAAAAATGTTTATAAAATATAAGACATCAACAAAATTTTCTCTTGATGTAAAAAGCAAATATCTAAAAATATATGAAAAATATTTACAAAACCAATAAATATAAAATAAAAAAAATAACTCTCATAGATTGAACAGCATTTGAGACAATATCCTGGACGATCAGGACAATCAAGACATTCATAAATGGTGCCTTCAAGACTGCAGGATCTGCATCTCTTGGGTGGAATGTTTTTCTTTTCGGGAAGAAATCACTATTTTCTAAAATCTGGCCCAACTCTTCATTAGTATAATAATGAACTCTTGCTCGTTTTTTAGGTTGAGATGGTCCAGTTTCAATACTATTTTGTTCTATATTGAAACGGAATATTTATTTAAAAAAAAAGCGAAAAAAACCGCACATGTAAAACTACACTTTAGAAACTGTTCTAAAGTGCCACAATGCACTAACGGACTTTTACAAAGTCCTGATAGAAATAATAGCGGTACAAACGAAACAGACAGTCGACCGGTGCCACACTAATGGCGTCAGTGACCGTGCAGTGAACGTGTAAATGGCGGCAGTGAAAGTTTCACTTTCTCCAGGACAGAACAATATTAAAAGTGCACCTTTAGTGAACTCTGGAAATGTACTTTTACCACTGTTTGATATAAAACTCCGCCTCATAAAAAAATTGTAAAACCCATGGATAAAAATTAAACAACAATTAAACAACAAAAAAATTAAACAACAAAACAATTAAACAAGAATTAACAAAAATTAAAGAGGGGATAGAGGGGATAGAAAGTAGGTCTTCAAATAAGGGAACTAATGAAGGATAACAGATTTCAACAAAAAGTGAATGATCGTGAAAAACCCGCCTGGAAATGTTTTGTTAATACAAAGCTTTGTAGTGCAATATATCTTTGAGGATACGTATTTAGGTTGTTTTCCTGAAAACCTGAATGTTGTGAGTGACGAACACTTCGAGTGATTCCACCAGGATATTTGCTTTATAGGGATGCAATATCAAAGGAAATGGAGTGCTGGGATGTCAGCTGATCACTGCCAGTGATTGAAAAGGAACCTTCAGGATACTTGTATAAGTGTAATTGCATTTTCCAAATGTATGTTAAAACGTATAGGATAAATGGTTACAAAAATTGTAAATTTTATTTTTAAGAATTTTTAAGATTTTTAACCTTAAGAAACTAATGCAACAAAAAACTGAATTTCCATAGATCGAAATAAGCAAGATGATGAAAAGTGTCCAATAATTGTGTTGTAAAATTGGTTTAAAAAAACAAAAGTTCTGACCTATTTTTCGCAGAAATATACATTTTGGGTGTTTATATATATATATATATATATATATATATATATATATATATATATATATATATATATATATATATATATATATATATATATATATATATATTGTATATATATATATATATATATATATATATATATATATATATATATATATATATATATATATATATATATATAAATATATATATATATATATATATATATATATATATATATATATATATATATATATATATATATATATATATATATATATATATATATATATATATATATATATATATATATATATATATATATATACATATATATATATATATATACATACGAAGCTGAACATATATATACATACATAGCTGAAAAAAAAAACGATACCATAAATCAATGCATTATTTTATTCAACTCACACACCAAGGTACACTAATGCAAGCGAGAGGCTTACGGTCTTTTTTTTTGTAGTAACGTAATATTTAAATAAAACACGGCGTTTCGCCATTTCGACTTAAAAGAGAACATCACGACGATGTTCCTTCGGCATCCCGGATTGTTTCTCCTCCGAGAAATCACGTAGTCCATGTTCTCAAACATTCAAACAGTGTTTTATCTGAAAACCTTTTTCGCAGCCAAAGGGTCTCGCTGCTTCGCATTCCCTTCGACAGTTTGAATGTCGGTTACTATTCCGGCCTCGAACCGTTCGTAGGCTTTGGATTATTGAGAAGTAAATATTTCTTTTCCGATCGGTTTGGATTTGTAAAGACATCATTTCCACGTTTTGGTTTTCTTTTGTTCCATTTTGTTTGGATTATTCATAATATATGGATGAGTATTAATTAGGGTATCATTT
Organism: Cosmopolites sordidus; assembly: GCA_031761425.1. NCBI lineage: Eukaryota > Metazoa > Arthropoda > Insecta > Coleoptera > Curculionidae > Cosmopolites > Cosmopolites sordidus. The sequence continues at coordinate 212,129 of JARFXV010000804.1, forward strand.
AATGTTGGTATCAAAAAATGTTACTTGTTTATCGTTAGTATCGAGACGATATTTATCGGTTTAATAAAGGTAGGTGTAAATTATTAATACATTTATTAGTAAAATTATAACTAACAGTGGCGGCTGGTATATAAAATCTGCAGAGCTGCATACCCCTGCAAAACCGCCAAAAAAATTATATATAAAATTATATATATTTCGTGATATTTCATTCTAGGGATTTTTTTACTTGCTTACTAAATCTATTAAGTTTATATCTCTTATTTTCAATTTTGGTTTGTTGAATGTATTTTATAAATCGTCTGCTGCTATGCAGAACCTTCATATTTCAAACTCACAAACCGCCACTGATAAATAATACATTCCTGAGGATTCCTTTCAGGTATATTACATGTATTTGAAGAAATGTTGAGGATGTTTTATTTATGGAAAGCGTTTTTTAAATACTATTGTAATCAATATTTAACGTGATTTTTTTAAATAAAACACAATTTATGTGTTTATTTATCTAAATTTATTTTGTACCCTTCAAAGCAATCTCCTCTTACGGCAATACATTTAGTTGGACATTTTTTCTATTCTTCGAAACACTTTTTATACTCGACTTCCGGCATTTTCTTCAAAGCCACCAGGAAAGTCTCATGAATGGCTTCTATTGACACAAAACGGCGTTCACAAAGTGGTTTCTACAATTGAAAGAAAATGTCACCAGATTTCATATCTGGTGTATATGGTGCTTATAGAACGGTGCTTTTTTGATTTTGTAGCAAAAAAATGACGATTTGGGTATCCGACAACGCATTATCCTGATGCAAAAGCCATTTGTAGCGTTTAAAAAAATAACCATCGTTACTGAAGGTGCTAGCTCGCGTGAGTCGCTTTATAGGGACTGTCGGATCAGTCAGAAACCTCAACTGGTGTGGATCTGTTCGGCAGAACACAAAAACGGATAGCCATCTAGGTGTTGACTGCTGATCGAAGTTAAGTAACACCCTCCATTCGAGAGGGTTTTAGAATCCGGACCTTTTAGTTACCGAGCATTTCAGATACCGGACATCTCAGAGACTGGACATTTTATAATCAGGAAATTTTAGAATCCGGACCTTTCAGACTCTGGGTAGTTCACACTCTGGATCTTGTTGTTCCTGCTTTGTCGGGTCTGCTAATGTGAAAAATAAAATACTACTACTTCTGTCTTTGAGTTAAATTACTAGAATATAAATTTTTTCTGCGAGTGAATAGTAATCCATTTGAAACACTTCTGAGACTTTAGCTTATTATGAAACTAGAAAAAAAGAAAAAACCTGCCAAAAAATAATATGAAAAATCATATGAGGTGTTTCATATGTTAAGGATTTCAATGTTTGAGAGATATTAAGTATATTTAGAAATTGTAAGTTGACAATGCTCTATACGTGTTCAATCAGTAAAAGTTATGGAGATCATAATAGACTTCAAAGTATACCATATTTATTTACACATATGCATATGTGGTGTATTTGGTTCATGATCCTCTAGTGTTCTTCGTGTTTGTGTTTCCTGACGGCGAATGGCCTTCCTGATACAATTTTCTGAATATCCATTTTGTCTAAGAGCTGTGGAAATTTTTGGTAGTTCCTCGCTTCGTGTATCTGGTAGTGTCAGTCGGAAGGATCTGGAAATTAAGGTGTTCGCTACTCCTTTGATTTGAGAAGGATGATGATGGGATTTAGCGTAGAGGTATCGATCGGTGTGAGTTGGTTTCCTATACACTGTATATTCGAGTGTTTCAGAAAGTTTCCTTAGAATGAGGAGATCTAAAAATGTCCGTTTTCTATCCTCTTCGACTTCCAGAGTGAACTGTATTCTGGGGTGGATTTCGTTTAACTGGGTAAGGAAGTTGTTCAGAAGTGAATAAGTGAAGTGAAGTAATATGAGGCCATATTACAAAGATTACTGTCATCCACGTAGCGTTCCAAAGTTTGGGCTTTAAAGGAGCGTTGGCCAATACCTTTGCTTCGAAGTCGGTCATGAACAGGTTGGCTATAACGGGTGATAAAGATGATCCCATTGGATCACCGTCGGTCTGTCTGTAGATCTGCTGGTTGAACGAAAAGTATGTATTCTTCAAGCAGTGTTCGGAGAGCTCCCCCACAAATGGTGGAAAGTCTTCGTTCACGTTCATCGAAATTCGGTCCAGGTCCCCGTCTATGGGGATACTTGGATACAGTGAGACAATGTCCAGGTTTGCCAGTATGTCTGTATCCTCTAGTTGGAAATCTTTAATCATCCTTATCAAATGTTCTGAGTTTTGAACATAGGACTCCCCAAGTTTGACGCTTGGTTGCATGATACTTGCTAGATATTTTTCCAAATTTTGTGTTGGAGAACCGAAGGCACTTACTACGGGCCTAAATGGGATTTCTGGTTTTTTTAAAAAAGTTTAGGACATCTGTTTGATTTTTCCCTATCATTATTCTTCGTTCAATGTCCGGCTCTAGTTTCCATGCTTTGATTTTACTTTTGGTCGTTTTTTCCAGATGGATTGTTGGATCTCTGTTCACTGGTTTATATGTCGTTTCCAGTAAAATATTCGTCATCTTTGCCATATACTCTTCGGTGTTCATTATGACTGTTGCGTTTTCTTTGTCCGCCGGTAATATAGTGATATCCTTGTTTCTTCTTAAACTTTCAAGCGCTCTGATTTCAGTCTTGTTAACATTTGGTTTTGGTATTTTATTGGATCGTAGTATTCGCGCTACATCTTGTCTGATTATTTCAGCTTCTTCATCTGGCTTGTCGTCTAGGATTGATTCAACTTTAGAAATTATTTGTTTTATTTGTATACGTTTTGTAGAAATGGCAAAGTTGAAGCCTTTGCTTAGTATAGATTCTTCATCTATAGATTAGTGATGGTTAGATACATTTATAACTAATTTGTTATTGTCTTGGATTTCCTTTGAACGTTCAGAATCTATTTGTTTTAAATTAGCCAACTTCTTTTTTTGCTCGTCCGTTTTAAAATTGTAATCCGATTCGCTGCGCCAGAAAGATACTGTGTCTATTTCATTCCACAAAATAGGATGGACCTTGTTGTTTAGCATCGACTGTAATAGATAGGATTCCTTTTTCGTTCTGTCCAAATGCCTTCTTTTCTCTGGGATTTCTTCTCGAAGAAGAGCTCGGCTTACATTTCTTAAGATAGCACTGGTTTTTCTTGTTCTCGTATGATGGGCGAGTTTTGTGCATGTCGGTTGGAGTCCTTATCGACATTTCGTTAAAAGATAATGTCGGTAATTAAAAGTAATGTTTTTGAACTTAGTTTTTCAAAGCGTTTGATGGATTGCAATGTCTCCTCCCCGTAAAGGTGCAAAATGTTTTCTAATCTAATATTTTCATGCATGTTTCTAAATCATTCCGCAAAATCGCATTTGGCATTTTCAAGTGCTGTCCGCTTCAACTGAAGAGTCGAACTGCTGCGAGCACGGGTCGTTGTGCTCGCTTTTATAGCCGGCCGGCGACTGCGCAGATTATATCGGGGTAGTTCGGGACTGCTTGCGGCGCTCGGCAACGCTGTCGGGCGTCCGTTTATTGATTTTTCTACCTCGCCGCCACGTTGCCGCGTTTCTTCTTTTTTCAGAAGGGATTTCCATTCTATTGGAATGTTTCGAGCGTCGTTTCGCGTATTTAGCTCACCTCTTTCTTCTGTTTCAAGGGCTTCTCTGATTGTTCGGACCTTGTACTTTTCAATATTCGCTTTTTCTTTGGCTCCTTCAAAATTGATTTTATGTCCTGTTTGTAGATAGTACTGGAACAGAGCGGAAGTGATTTGTTTGTTTTTTAAGTCGTTTTTATGTTCTTGTATTCTGGCCGATATTCGTCTGTTTGTTTATCCTATGTATGCTCTGTTGCAGTCGGAACAAGATGTACTATATACCCCATAATTTTCCAGTCTAACTTTGTTCTTGGGGTTTTTTAGGAAGTTTGCAACAGTTTTTTGCGGCTTGTAGGCTGTTCTGATGAAATCTGCAGAGAATATATTTCATTCTATTTCCAAACAACCTTGAAAATTTCATGTTTGGAATAAACGTGGTCTGCGAGATGTAAATGTTTAAGATATTTAAACGTTCTACTTAATATCTCATTTTTATGGAATTATACTTCATTTCTTAAAGTTTACGTAATAAATTAATACTTATCTATTATTTTTGCAGAAAAAATATATATGCTGCTTAGAAAATTGAATACTCTAGTAAATATATGAAAAATTATAAAATATTTAAAAATTAAATTTTTACACATTCTTTTATTTGTTACCGCATTATTACAAATAATTTAAAAGAGATTTAAAAAAAATAATATATAATATAATATATTAATTAAATTTATTATATATATATATATATATATATATATATATATATATATATATATATATATATATATATATATATATATATATATATATACAATAATATGTATCAGTTAAACGAAATCCACTCCCGAATACAGTTCACTCTGGAAGTCGAAGAGGATAGAAAACGGACATTTTTAGATCTCCTCATCCCAAGGAAACTTTCTTAAACACTTGAATACACAGTGTATAGGAAACCAACTCACACCGATCGATGCCTTTATAAAATTTTTACACCCCTTAGACAAAATGGATATTCAGAAAATTGTATCAGGAAGGCCACTCGCCGTCAGGAAACACAAACACGAAGAACACTAGAGGATCATGAACCAAATACACCACATATGTATATGTGTAAATGTAATAAGTAAGTGTAAATAAATATGGTATACTTTGAAGTCTATTATGATCTCCATAACTTTTACTAATTGAACACGTATAGAGCATTGTCAACTTACAATTTCTAAATATACTTAATATCCCTCAAACATTGAAATCCTTAACATATGAAACATCTCATATGATTTTTCATAATATTATTTTTTGGCAGGTTTTTTCTTTTTTTCTAGTTTCATAATAAGCTAAAGTCTCAGAAGTGTTTCAAATGGAGTACTATTCACTTGCAGAAAAAATACATATTCTAGTAATTTAGCTCAAAGACAGAAGAAGTAGTATTTTATTTTTCACATAAGCAGACCCGACAAAGCAGGAACAAGGTCAGCTATAAATTGGAAATTATAGCATCTTTTGTTAGGGTCTTACCTAATCTAAACAACTCATTTTGACACTATAACAATTTAATAATTAAATAAAAACAAAGTCTAAGATAACCAAGAAATATAACAAAAGAAAATTAAGTATATAAAGGAAAATCATATCAATATGTTTTTTTATAAATATCAGTATTTTATTCTTCATTTTTGTTTAGGCAACCTTGGCGTTAATAATGATGTATCAAAAAAATTTAAATTGGGGATTGATGTTTGTTTGTTTGTTGATATAAATGTTGTGATTTATAAAAAAAATACTTAAAAGTTATCTAGAATTGGGTATATGAAATGGTATATAGACTATATATGTATTTGACGATTAGTATGTAAAAATATAAAGATTAAATTTAGAGTATGTTGTCTTCCCTTGATTCGTTTATTTGAACTACTTGCAAGAGATGTATGAGTGATGTATTGTCGTAATGTTACGTTGAAACTTTAAATTTAATATATTAGCACTCGGTGGTGTAATAATAATTTATCACAAGGCAAATATTCATTATGTCGGCCTAGTTTTCTCGAAAACAGGCTGGAGTTTTGGAACTTCACCACTAACAGCGATTCAAAATGTGCATAGTTGATGTAAAGCAGAGTCACTATGGTATTTCTTTGTGCCACATTTTAATATAGGGGAACATTATGTAGATAATCAATATTTAGCGAGTGGATAGTTTCAAAATAATGTTTAGAGCAAATTCATCCATCACGCCTTTATTAAATAAAACAAGTATACCACATTATCGATTGTTTACTGTACAAAATATAAAGGAGTATATTGGTATTTATCTTGGTATAAATCGGTATTTATATTGGTTTGGCACCTCAATGACTTAGTCCTTAAATATTATTTATCTTCTGTATAAAAATATCGACATCAAAAAACTAATTGAGGAATAAATTTACATGCATGCACCGGCTTTGGCGTATCTCATCCCAGGCTACTTGCAGGTCATTTTATACAGCTGCCATTATTTGAAGACTGATTAAATTTAGAGATTTCCTGCCCTAATGTCTTAAATGTTCAATTGCTGAAAGATTTGAAGATCTTGGAGGCCATGGCAAATAATGCTATTTGAAAACCTTTAAAGACTGTTTTTCCAAACTATTATGTATTTTAGGAAGCATTAAATGTGCTTCGTAAGAAAACAGGTGATACTATAAACCTTATTCATATATATATATATATATATATATATATATATATATATATATATATATATATATATATATATATATATATATACACACACGTTCAGCTTTAAAAAAATGTATTATACAGGTGATACTATAAACCTTATTCATATATATATATATATATATATATATATATATATATATATATATATATATATATATATATATATATATATATATATATATATATATATACACACGTTCAGCTTTAAAAAAATGTATTATACAATCCTGGACAAGGTATTTCAAAAGATGGTCCATTTACTCAAAATTTCAAAATGGTACTCAAAATGGTTCAACAATTAGCACTTTTCTTTCCGCAAAAAATATTATTGTTTTTTTTACAATTTTTCAAACAACATTTCAAAAAGTCGCACCGTGATAAAAAATACTTTTGTGTGCTCAAAAATGATCTTCACCAGTGTAAGTGAGATGGGCAGATGTGATAGAGTGAGATAGATAGTGACGCTGTTCGACGATGAATTAGAGAGAGACAGGTTGACATTCAACATTAAGATGGCTCATTAAGTTAGACTACATTTCTGTGTAGATATTGAGTGATCTTCTAACAAAGTCTGCAAATCGTTTTCGAAAAAATTCTTTTTTTTCACTTACAAATTATATCGTTTTACCTAATTATCTGAATATACACATGGGTAAGATGGCTTGGGGATTAAAATTATGTCCTAGTACGAGGTCATAGTCGTCGTAGAAATATCCAAGAACGTGACGAATGGTATCTTAGACTTCTTGTTATATGAAATCGACATGAAAATATCCTGCACATGCATGGTACTTTAAAGGTAACGGGTTAAACAGTTAAATGTAGGACTGTTTCAAGTATGACTACTTGATGAATGCTTACTGCGGATGAATACTTATCAAACTTAACTTTAAATATTAAACTTGAATGATGCGAAATTGTAATTCATGGGATTTGGGATTAAGCTCTATTTCTTTGAGCGATGCATTCAAATTTTGTTTACGTGGACATGATGCACATACGAAGGTCAAACGTTTTCAAGGTGATAGACGAAATTTAACTTTTTTGTTAGAACGACATACAGAGATTACTAAACGCAAATGGATTTACCACTAAATATTAAATAACTTCTCGACAAGCTAAACATCACCAGGAGATCACCATCATCATACATTTGATCAGAAACTCTCATAGTGTCAAAATTTTGTCGAATTTAGTAACCAAATATTATTTGGGTTTGCTGCTATGCAGAACCTGCATATTTCAAACTCACGAACCGCCACTGGATATATACCCCTTGCTTTGACAATGATTTGAACGGAACCAGTAGATCACTAAATGATTGTTACTTTTGTTTGATCGCTGTAAAGAGTATTACAACTAAGTCGAAACACACCATAAAGTACCCAGACCTGTCATCTGCAAACAGACCAATCGCATAGTTCCAAATTGCCTATGCCAACACCTCCAAATCCATTAGAAATTCAAGAAGCAACTCAAAAAAATTCCCAAAATTAGCGACGCAAAAATTAGAAAGGGGATATTTTCTCGAATAAGGAAACTAATGAAGGATAAAAGCTTATAGCAAAAACTGAATAATCTTGAAAAACCCGCCTGGAAATGTGTTGTTAGGACGAGGTCTTACTACGGTTTTTTCCAGGGAGCGGTTAGCCGCTATAACTGTGAAACCGCTCGAGATGCACATACTGCGATCTATAAACTGCCCGCGACTTTCACAGTTTGAAGATGGATTTCAAGAGAGTAGAATGCATTGTTGCTCTAATACTAAGAAGTAGAAAAAACAAGTCGTCAACACAAATTGCTAACTACGTTCTATTGGATACAAATTGTGGCACGGTTTTTACCCGCAAACCATATTTCACGGTTTTAAAATCACTCGCGGGAAAAAACCGCAAGTGCGACCGCTTGTATTAGTTTTCTTGACTCACAAAATCACGCGGTTAAAAACCACCGCGGTTTAGTCGTAATGCGGCGTCGGCCTAAATGTCGTAAAACACTTTTTGTGTAACTACAGGGCAGAAAATTACAAAGATTTTATTAATCAATATTTGATCTCATACAAAGCTTTGGAGTGCAATATGTCTTTGAAGATACATATCTTGGACTCACGTTTAAGTTTTTTCCCTGAAAACCTGGGTGTTGTAAGCGATGAACACGGCGAGAGATTCTACCAGGATATTTCCCTTATAGAGATGCGATATCAAGGGAAATGTTAGCTGATTACTGCTAGGGATTGGAAAGCTGGGGTTAGCTGGGGATTAAAAAGAGACCTACGAGAAGCTAAGTACTACCGAAAATCATAAATATTGTACATAACTGGATAATCGTATAAGGGTTAGTGTGTTTTCGCACATTTTTTATAAAAAATATATATTTGAATCTCACAAAGAAACCAGACGTGTTAATTTTTTTATTAATAAATTCTTGTTAGGTGGCCATAGTGATATCTAAATTAGACAGACGTTTTCGTGTAACAAGAAAAGTTTGAACTTTGTAGACGAGTGTTATCTGTCATACCTCACATCAGCCAATAACGATGTATCAAATTCACATTATTGTCACAACAATATTATTTGTGTCTATGAAACATCCGTTAAGTTAAGATGTCCATGACCTTAACAATTTTACTCAAAGTCAATTGTTTGTCATCCATTACCACCTCATATATAGAATGAATTATTTGCTCAGTAGTTATACTTACTGGACGTCTAGAACGAGGATTATCGTTCAGGATTTTATGACCACGTAAAAACTTACCTGTCCACATACAAACCATTATTTTTGGAAGAGCAGTCCATAATACATTTACCATTTCCATTTTTATTGTCTTTAAACAAACAAAGAATTTAATCACTGCACGATTTTCAATATTTTCCATTTTAAAAAATAACACTGATACGGTTATTTTAAGCTGTAGTTTTTGTCCGAATGAATTGACAGATCGACTTGAAATTACACATATGTTCACATGGAGGATGAAACTTCAAAATGTAGTAGATTATTTAGTTCGTTTACTGCTTTATAGGTGTCGCTCTGAAAACTTTTCGATTAGTCTAGTATATCGAATTCATTCATTCATAACGATTTAAATTCAATATTCAAATTTTACGCTCAATTTATATAAAATATCAATTTTCATATTTTCCTGTCAAGCTGATTGCAAACATAAAAAAACATACTCTAAACTCTGAATTTTGTTTATACGAACGGATAGATCCTTATCTTTTCGCGGAAGTTCTGTTATTGTGCATGCAATTCACCAATGCATACACTCGTAGAGAATATTCGAATAAAATAAACCAACGAAATTGGCGACCTACTTTTTCCATTTTTATGAAAATATATAAAATTCGTTGCAACAGCAAAAATATTCCTTTTGATGTCAGCATTTTGGTGTATGAAATAAAATATTTTATGCATAGTGTCTAACAGAGACTACCTAAAACTGCCCAAAATTGAATAAAGAGAATCACATTTGTGTACATGATCTTTCAATGGATTTACATATTTATCTCTAGATATTCACTATTATTCAAATATCTAAAATAAATCTGAATTATTATTTTATTTCGTATAAATATAACATTTTTCGCTGATAATTATATATTATTTTTTGTAAATTAAGTATTATGTTTGGCTAATTATACTTTATATTCTATTAATTATATATAATCCACTAATATTAGGCTTTTTAGATCGTGTCGGTTTCTGCTTGATGGAAATTTATCACAAACATTTAATGAAAGACTGTTCTTGTCTAATTTTCAATATATTATTATTGAAATATATATATATATATATATATATATATATATATATATATATATATATATATATATATATATATATATATATATATATATATATATATATATATATATATATATATATATATATATATATATATATATATATATATATATATATATATATATATATATATATTTCAACGCCCAAGTAGGGAAAGAAAAAAAGTACAGGAAAACAGTCGGCAGTTTTCCCGCTCATAAATGGACTAACCATAATAGTAGAAGATTGGTTGAACTATGTTCGCAGTTTAATCTAAAAATAATGTCAACACATTTTAAGAAGAAAATAACAAAACAGAAGACCTGGAGGTGCCCAAACACGTACATAGGTGAATTTCAAACTGACCATGTTGCCATTTCGTACCCCAATTATAAAAAGATTTTGAATGTTCAAGTCAGGAAAGGAGCTAACATAGACACGGATCACTACTTGACTAGAATCAAACTTAGCTTAAAACCTCGAAAACTTATTCAAAAGAGACTGCTAATACCAAAGTTCGACCCAACGAAAATAAAACCAGCCCTAACAGAAGAGCTTGATAAACAACCAGCGCAGAACTGGCAAGAATTGAAACAAAAAATTATTAAAATAGCCTTAAAGTTGATCTCTTTACAAAAACGTCGAAAACATCCATGGTGGGATGAAATTTGCGAGCAAGCAGTATTAAGCCGAAGTAAAGCATTCAAAGATTGGAACAGTCAAAAAACAGCAATAAACTATAGCATCTTTTTGGAAGTAAGAAAAGAAACATCGAAGCTAATTAGACAAACTAAAAGAAAATATGAAAACAATCAACTTAATGAAATAGAAAAAGATTTCCAAAAAAATAACACCCGAAACTTTTACAAAACATTTAAAACTAAATTAACAGGCTATCAACCCCAAAGTCTTTGATAATAATTAAAACACTTGGTATTTGTTGAATATATATATTGTGAAACAAATACCAAGTGTTTTAATTATTATCATTGTTACTATGTTTCACCAAGAGCCAACCGCGCAATCAATCAAAACCCAAAGTCTTTGCTTCCAAAAGGAAAACGGTCAATTAGCTCTAAATAACCAAGACAATTGCAAAGAACTTGCGAAATATTTTGAACAAATACTAAACTGTCCTGAGCTTTTAAACAAATTACCAACACTAAACCCTAAACAAACAAACCCAGATTCATTACCACCCAATGAAGATGAAATAATTAGACAAATCAAGCGGCTTAAAGATAACAAAGCTTCTGGTGAAGATGGAATCACTGCTGAACTTTTGAAATCCGCTGCTCCAGGCACAATCAAGGAAATAACCAAAATTCTGCAAGAAGTTTGGCGAACCGAATGGATTCCGGAAGATTAGAAAGATGCTCTAATCCATCCACTACACAAGAAAGGAGATAGAACGGATGTAAATAACTATAGAGGGATATCTCTTCTCCCAGTTTGTTACAAGATTCTATCTCAATGTCTACTAGACAGAGCACAAGGACAGTTGGAACCTAAAATTGGTGAATATCAAGCAGGTTTTCGACCTGGTAGATCCTGACCAGAACAGATCCTGCATCTAAAGTTGATCCTAAGACATCAAAAACTGTACAATAAAAATCTCGTCTGTACATTTGTGGATTTCAAGACAGCATATGATTCTATAGACCGCGAATCTTTATTCCGAATCTTGAAAGAACAAGGACTAGATCTGAAAACGCTGGCAATTATTAAAGCAACATTAACTAACACAAGGTCAAAAGTTAAATTCATTCTCTCGCCACTCTTATTTAACTGTGTTCTAGAAAAAGCAATACAGGAGTGGCGTGAAAAAAAGTTGGACCTGGCCTTGACCAGCCCATTAAACTGGGGAGAACCAACATCAAAATTGATTGTCTGGCGTTTGCTGATGATCTAGCAATTTTGGCTAAAGATGTATTAACGGCACAGAAACAGATTGAAATTCTAAAAGAAACAGCAGAAAAGGTAGGACTCCAAATTTCCTTTGAAAAGACACAATACATGACCTGCAACAGACTAAGAACACCATTTCTAAAAACAAACTATGGTAACATCAGACAAGTCTCTCAATTCAAATATTTGGGTGAAATAATCATGGAAAATGGGTTGGAAAAAATAGGAGTAGAGCTAAAATAGAAATAATTAAATGGATTGCTGCAATTAAAGAGGACCTAAGATCAGCAAATATTACACAAAGTGAAATTCAGGATAGAGGCTGTTTCAGACACAAGGTTGACGTTTGGAAGGTTGGTCAGAGAGAAAAATGTAGGAAGACTGGAACAACTTGGTCTGACGAAAGGAAAAAAGCTCATAGCGAAAGAATGAAATTAGTATGGGCGCAAACGAAGGCTAACAACAACAAACGCCTTTAATTGTACTTCGCGTGGTCCACCCGGGCCCATACGTGAATAATATATATATATATATTTATATATATATATATATATATATATATATATATATATATATATATATATATATATATATATATATATTTATATATATATATATATATATATATATATATATATATATATATATATATATATATATATATATATATATATATATATATACATATATATATATATATATATATATATATATATATATATATATATATATATATATATATATATATATATATATATATCATCATCATCATCATCATCATTATTATCAGCCGGTTTCCATCCACTGCAGGATGAAGGCCTCTTCAGCATGTTTCCAACTTTAACGGTCCTGGGCTCTGCTTTGCCACTCTGGTCCAATATACTTAACGATGTCACAATCCATCGTTCTTTCGGTCTTCTTCGAGGACGTTTGCGATCAAGTGGTATCCACTCCAGGATTGCCTTGGTCCATCTGTCATCCCATCGCCTCGCTATATGGCCTGCCCATCTCCATTTCAATTGCTTTACTATTCCAATGATTTCACAGACTTCCAGACTTTCTTTGTTCCCTGGTCCACACGCAGGACTTTCTGTCTCGTCTTGCTACCCGAAGCTCTTGAATTGATTGCAAACGTGAGTGTCCAGGTTTCACTTCCATATGTCATCAACTGGTAGAACGCACTGATCGAAGACTTTTCTTTTCAGACTAACTGGGAGTCTGCTCTTAAACATAATGTTGAGCATGCCAAATGCCTGCCAGCCACATTTAACACGCCATTCCAACCCCCGGGCGGTATTCCCCTCCATTGAAATCCTCTGCCCAAAATATATAAGGCTGTCCACAATCTCCAAATCCCTTCCTAAAACTTAAATTCTGCTGTTCTGAGCGAAGTTATTGAACACAACCTGATTCTCTTTCAGTTTTATTTTCAAGCCAAATGGTTCACCAGCCCTTCATGCATTTCTCATTGCCCAGTGTTTCTTCATTAAATCAATGGTCTCACTGGAGATTTTTACTGGATATTTCTAATGAAATACATTGTTTGCGATTTTTTTATATTGAACTGATAGTTCCACTTCCTTCGGATCTTGTAACACAACAAACCGGTTTGACAAAGTAATCTCAAAATGCCTTCTTCCCTCCAGCAGTTTTCCAGAATCCACTTTGCCCTTCTTTGTTCTTACAATTCTTTCTTGTTCTCTTCGAAAGTTATTACTAATATATATGTATATATAAATATATATATATATATATATATATATATATATATATATATATATATATATATATATATATATATATATATACACACATTATATATACATATACACATTATATATACATATACACATTATATATATATATATATATATATATATATATATATATATATATACATATATATATATATATATATATATATATATATATATATATATATATATATATATATATATATATATATATATATATATATATATATATATATAGCACATTTCGCTAATACTGTAGCATTGTAGTTTGGTTGCGCTGTTGAAAAGCAGGCAGGTGGGGTCAAAGTGGTGGTAGAAAGGTGATGGTAAGGTGGTAGAAAAGAAGTGTGGTCAATCTTAAACGATAGTTCTGCTCAGGGAAATTTAGTCACCATGTAGCGCTACACGGGAGAGGAACGTTTGTTTTGCATGCGCGAATATTATCACAACAATAATTCCGCCATTCCACAATCAATTTGCACGAGGTTGATTAAGCAATGGGTTCGTAAATTTGAGAAAACTGGTTCAACATTAAATAGACGCGTCCTCGACCGTCGAAGATCAGCGATAAGTGATGAAAACGTTGAGAGAGTGAGAACGTCAGTGCGGCAACAACCAATTATAAACAGTAACCGTGGCATTACTGTCTATAACTGGTTTACGTCAATAGAACTTGCAACATGGCAAAAAAAATCGGTTTGACATATACCGGAACGCTGCGTAAAAATAAAAGAGAAATACCAAGTGAATATTTACCTAATAAAAATCGACCAGTTTCATCAACAATATTTGGCTTTAGAAAAGATTTCACCATTTTGTCTTACGTGCCTAAGAAACGCAGAACTGTTATAATGTTATCTTCATTACATCATGCAGATACATTAATTCAAAATGAAAAATGTTTTCTTGAAGTTATTGATTTCTATAATTCAACAAAAGGCGGGGTAAATAGTTTGGACCAAAAATATGCCTGTTATAATATGGGTTGTAGAAGTAGACTTTGACTTTATTTTATGCGATGGTCAATATAATGGCCGTTAATGCAAGTGTTATCTATAAGAGCGCAAATAATGCGTTTACAGAACCTTGAATATTTATTATCTCCATTGGAGGAGATCTGATAATGAACCATTTAAAAAACATGGTCACAATAAAAACAATTGCAATAGATCTTCGGACATTGATCAAACATCATATTGGCATAACTACGGAAGCTTCAGGGGGCATTATTCCCATGGACAAAAAGAAAAGGCGTTGTTACATGTGTCACAATGATAACAAATACCGATAGAAGTGTGCCAGAAAGGTATTTGTAAATCGCATAGTATCAATACCGTCAAATGCTTGAATTGCAGAGACTAAAAGTTCAATAGAAACTGAAGGTACAAATACTTCAGACTTTCTAATTTATATTTATTTAATGTGTTTTATTTTATTGCAGATGACCAAAAGGGTTCCTTGATGGAGTTATTTCATGTTTTTAATTTTTTTATACGTATATAATATTTATTATGGACGTTATTAAAATGTCAGCCCTTTGCCCTTTTCTATATTTCAACACTGGAGAGTAAAATATTTTAATTTTTATATTTTTAGAGTTTTTTAATATAAATATATATCTAAACAATTCGACAAAAAATATAAAACACAAATACGTTTGAATATATATTTTTTTATAATTATATAATATTCGTGGGTCACCCATCATAGCTTAAGAAGTTAAAAAAGTAACCATACCAGTTAAGATTATGTATAAACATACAACGTGATCCTCAACTTATTTTTCGACCTCTACGTTTCATTGACTGTCGAATCTATTCGAATCTGAATAGTTAACCGTCGTTTTATTTTTTCAAAGCTCCATCTTTTAGCTTCAAAACGAGGTGTAATATAAATCCCTCGAAATATCGATACCCGAAAAATCAATTGTGGACGCGATGTCGTTTGAAAAGTAACATTTGAGGCAAAGCATTTTGGGCGGCTTTGGGAGATAATACTGTTTCATACAGTTCTTGAAATAAGTGACTTCAGCAATTTCGAACTAGAGATTTTAACTTAAATTGTGCTGAATATCTAAAAAACCCGAAAAATGTGGAGGATGAAAATTTGGAAGCACTGCTGGAATAAAATCGTTGTCGTATACTGGCCGAGCTCGGACAGGAACTCAGAATAACACCGAAAACAATTTTTAAAAGTTTACACAAACTAGGGAAAAATTTAAAGGGGAGTCTAGATCTATTATAACATCATAGCTGAAAATAAGAATAAACGCCTGCTGATGTGTTATTGCACTCCATATTCAAGAAAAAGAACTTCCTGCATAAAATTGTGAACTGAATCCAGTGAGGTGAAAATCTGGTGATTATCCTCATGACCCATCAACCGGTACCTCAAAACCAAGTATCCATGCCAAAAAAGTCTTATTTTGTGTATATGAAGGGATCAGCTGGGTGTAGTGCGTTATCAGTTGCTCCAATCTGATCAAACTGAATTCTGACATAATTCAAAACTCAAAGCTAAAATAAAATATATATTATTTTCTAAAATAAAATTAATAATATATTGTATGTGTAAGAAAATAACTTTTTTTAAATAATTTAATCTGAAAAGTTGCATAGTGGGCCCGTTGAGAATGTTAAAAATGTTGCAAAACACGAAAAATATATCCGTGCTCCTTTCAAAAATTCAGTTGCTTTTCGAACGTTCATCTGATGCCCGACTGATGACGGCTTACGGCCAGAAACTACTCTCGGGAGACACTTGCTGATATTTTGGCGGCACCTGAAGTCTTGTGGAGAGCACGGACAAATTTTCCAATATTTTTTTATAATTTAAAAGAAAAATATAGAGATCAAATGCGAAGCAGATATTGAGTATAATGTCATTAATTTTTCAATAACATTTTCACATAATTGTTGCTGTATTTCAAGAGTGGGAACATTCATTCTTGTATATTACCTTAAATCTCCTCTTTAACATATTGTCCTACAAATTGTGCGATCTCGTTGGTCTATAACGGGGAGAACATGTTCCGGAAATTTCGTAGATAATAAATTAATTGTTTCTGTAATCCAGTGCAGTAATCCGTAACAAGTTGATTATTATTTCATGTTATCATTTAATAACAATCGATAATTTTTGAATATCGTTTATCAACAATTTAACAACAGCAAATAATAACTCTAAAGATGAAATAATAGTTCGGTGATTGCTCATAGATTATTTTTCACTCTATTAAGACAATTTTGTTTGTGAGAATAACAAAAATAATTTCACCGTTAAAAAACGAATTAATTTTAAAAATCGAGGTTGGTCTTCATAAAATTATTAATGATGACAACGTAGACTATTGTTAGAAAGTTTCAATTGAATTCCAATTCCATTTTCTTATTTTGCCACTTATCTATTCATTCATGTGGATCAAACGCATCAATAATATTATTATTTTACATAGTACGCCTAATACATCGGTCAATAAGTCCCCTGTCTGACAAAAAAAGATAGTTTTTTGCAAATTTCAACATTATTCATCAATATATTCTCCTTGAAGAGCAATACAATCATTCCAACGTTTTTCTACGCCTTTTCTATAGAACAATTTATCTTTGCCTTCAAAATATAGTTTCGGCAATTACCTCTTCGTTGGAGCGAAATTTCGTTCTAGCGAGAATTTTTTTGAGGTCTAAGAACAGGAAACAGTCGCTGGGGGCCAAATCTAAAGAATACGGTGGATGAGAAAGTAATTCGAAATGCAGTTTAATGCAATTTAGCTATCGTTGCCAATGATTTGTGAGACGGTGTATTGCCTTCGCAAAACAGCACTTTATTTTATTCATTTGAAGCCTTTTTGTGATCTCATCCTTCAAACGCACCAATAACGCTCTGTAATATTCGATGCTTTTACATTTCCGGAGATAATCGGAGAACAATATCCCATCCAGCATCCCAAAATACAGAGGCCATAACCTTGCCTGCGGTTAGTTGTGTTTTTGATCGCTTTGGGCGGCTTTCACCTTCTGCTGTCCAGTAAGCTGACTGCTGATTTGACTCCGGAGTATAGTGATGGATCCATGTTTCATTCATTGTCACGTACCGTATAAATAAATCTTTTTATTGCGCTTAAACAGTTCCAAAGATAGCTCAGAATCATCAATACGTTGTTGCTTTTAGTCCACTGTGAGCAAACGCGGCACTCATTTCGATAACAATTTACGCATTCCCAAATGTCCATGCAAAATGGTGTAAACGTTTTCTTTCGATATCTTTGTGATATCAGCTATCTCTTGCATCTTTACTTTACGATTTTGCGACATAACTTTAGAGGTCTAAATAACATTTAGAGGTCCAGAGCGTTCAGCATCATCGTTGCTTGTACGGCCACATTTGTATTCAGCATACCAATCAATTATGGTTGATTTTCATAGGGCAGAGCCAGGATAATGTTTATAAAGCTACTGTTTTGATTCAACGTTATTTTTCTTTATCAAAAAGCAATGCTTAATCAACACACGAAATTAATTTTTCCATTGTTTTGAAAATAACAAAAGTACCGTCACTTCAAACATAACAACTCAGAAACTAGCAGACAAATTGTAATGAAATTTTGGTTTCATGACATTTGACATTTGACATTTCAATGACATTTGAAGGTCGGCACAATCGACCGCCGGTAAGAATTTTTTGAAAGTAACACCATCTATATGTTAGACCGAGGACTTATCGACCGATTTGTTAAATATCTTTTTTAAGTGTAACTATTCAATTTCCCAAAGGCTCTCTATCTATAAGCAACGTTCAACATTGAATGTTGGATGTATGCCTCATCTTTAATTCTTCATTCCCGTTTTTCTTATGCATTAGTGATCCGCATTCGCCCAGCTATTTTACGGATATTATCGTACTATCTCGTCATTGACCGTCCTACACTTCATTTTTCGTTTCATGGTTTTCAAATTTTTTTTCATGGTTATTGCTGTCTATCTTTCTGCAACTATCTATCTATCTATCTTTCTAATTGTCATTTTGTGTTGGCAATTTTTTTACTGTTTCCTTTATTCTTGTTCGTTCTCGAATCCATGTTAATGTTATCTTGTCTCTGGAAATATATCCCAGTGCCCTAACTAACGTTTCTGACTAAGTAAGCACTGAGATCGCATATTATTTTCGTATTATATAGGGTGTTTTTTTGTGCGTCCAAACTTTAAATTCAAATAAAATAAGAACCAAATTAGATGCCTTGTCACGATTTATTTTATGTGTTTGAAAGCAATTTGTCAATCCAATTTCCCACCCCAGTAATTGGGGTCTTATGTCTAAGTTATGTGGCTTCCAAGGCGTCAATAGTTGGTGGTTTATCGGCATAGACTAAATATTTTACATAACCTTAAAGAAAATATTCTAAAGGCTTTAAATCACATGGCCTTGGTGGCCAATTAACAGGTCCGTTCATCGAAATAATTTTCTCACATAATTATTCCCTCAATAAATCGATTGAAGTGTTGGCTGTAGGACATTCGGAGCAACCTGTTGGTGTTGAAGTGACCGGTGTACAATCCGGACCATACGGTGCATTTTCCTGAATATAACGGCAAATAGTTGGATCATTTGAGGATTATTTTCTGGACTCCAAATGCAGCAATTTAATTGTTTATTAAAGTAACCGTTTAACCAAAAATGAGCTTCGTCGTTGAACAAAATTTTGCGGTTGAATTCTGGGTCAAGTTGCAATTAATTTTGATCCCATTCACCGAAGGTACGATGCAAACGATGGTCTTGCGGCTTGAGTTCGTGGACAAGCTGGATCTTGTAAGGCACAAAATTATCCATGTAGTCAAATCATACAACCTAATTTCCTGCGAACGGCAAAGAATTGATAAATTTGGACTTTCATCAGCAATGCCAACAACGTAGGCAATATTTTCTTTGGCACGCACTGCTTTTTGTTCCGTTTTTGTTTTAATATTGAGCAACGTGAAATGCATTCGGAATTTGTCGATAATCACTCAGTTGGGTGTGCTCCATAAAATTCACAAAGTTCTCTATAAGTACAAAAATCACTAGATTTTGATAAAAAAATCTACAATTTGCAAGCGTTGCTGTGATATTAAATGTTCCATGACGATTTTCCAGGCTAAACTGAATAATTTTGACACTAGAAGTACACAAACTCTCAGTTCGTTTGACAGTGACCCCTATCGGAAATTCGGAGACACTAAAAATTCACCCATTACATTCTTACCTTAATTTTTGTTTTTGTATACATGTTTTTATTTTACATAACCTACCAAAGGCAGGACAGTCCAATCTGATTGAGATACTTTGGCCAAAATATACATACTTCTCGACTTGTATTACAAATCGTGTAATGTAACCGTGTAATGACAAATCTCTTTGCGTTTAGTGTTTCACACGCAACGGTCAAAACATAACAAAACTTTTTATTGAAACACTCGTTATATGCAGAAAATATTAGTAGACACCTTATGATTATTGAGTTAGTTTTTTCAAATAATTCTACATTTGGCGTGGGATTATAAAAGTGTAATCAATAAAAAAATAACGATGTATAAAAAAATTCATATATTCCCTCTAATTTACCAAAATGTTGTTAGCTTTATAAATATATGACTTTTACTACCGCCCCAGTAATTTTCTTATCACATTTTTTCCTTTCATTTAAGGAATCCTTATTTTTCTTGATTAGAAAGAGGAAAACAAGGAAAACAACCTTTACGGAAAATTAAATAAATTAAACCGGTGATCACTTGAAGTTTACGTTTGGTTTTATGTTTCTTTTTTTTTGTGGGCAGGCTGAAGAAAAAAACATTTTCTATGTTAAAGAGCAGTTAGGGCTTCAATCTGCTTTTACTGGTGTCGAATGGTGTTGTGGAAGTAATAAAAGAGATCTGTAAAACCAGAATTAATGAACACTAATTTAAAAGAGTTAGGGTGATGTTAATTTTTTAGATACTATGGTTTTATCAATAAATTAAATTAACAAAAAGATTTTCTAATATTTAATAACAAATAGCAGTTTGCAGATTTTAAGAAATTTTTGAAATATTGAGGGGAATTTAGAAAGATTCAAGCTGACATATGTTGGTCAATGAGATAGTATGTTGTTCTAAATAATGTAATGAGACTGATTTTTTATAATATTTTAATTCAATTGAAATTATAATTATACTTTATCTCTTTCAAAGTAGTTTCCTTGTGAAGTCACACAGCGCCGGAGACAGTTTAATCACTTGTCATACTCTGCTAGTGCAATTGCCTTCAGTTGGTCGGTTAATACCTTTTCGATGTTTTCCGATCTTCTAATTTTTTTTGGAAATCTTCCAGACAAATTTTTCCGCTTCCGAAATTGGCGCATAGTCGCAACTCTCGTGCTAAAATTTTGGAATACATGTTGCAGATTATTCGGATAGAATAATATGTATCTGGTATAAAGGACAATTGCTTTTACGATGCAATGCCATCTAGCGCCAAAAACGTAATGCATTTTTGCATCAACTCTATACTTGAATGGCCTTATATAAAAGCAATACATTTGAAATTAGTTCAATTTATATTGAAAAAAAACTCTACTTTAAAATATTTGAAAACATTCAATTCTCGTTAAACCACTCATGTTGCAGAACAGGAAAATTAACAATTTTCTGATATTTTTCTATACTAATTAAATGTGGGCCTTACGTTTGAGGCCATTTTCAAGTAGTTTTGTAGCCTCTGGCCCAGTTCCTTTATTTCGAAAAAAGGAGTTGCAATGAAATTAACTCCGACTTCATTTCATTTCGGTTCCGAGCTGGCTGTGCCTTCCCTTCCACGTTCTCCGGAAAGGAAATTTCCGAATAAAAGTAAAACTGGCCGAAATTAAAAGAAGAAACGGAATAGCAAAGATTCCTTAATGTACAGGAAAAATTTGAATTAGTGCCTTTGTCGACGTCATTTCCTTTGACTTTGTTTTAGTCAGCAAAAGGATGATTTCTTCTGATTCAAAAGAAAATTTTCTGTAATATGCTTACTATATTAGGCATAGAGTTTTTCCACATAGAAATGATTTAGTACTAAAATCTAAAATTAAATTCGTTTCATTTCTTAAGTGAATTTAAGCTAGTTTAAATTCTTATTAAGAATATTTTATCTTCAAATTTTGGAACTTAAAATAGACTTTACTCTATAACTAAAAAACACAAAAGTGATAAATTGATCTTTATTCCTTCCGAGGTTACAGATCTTTGAAATTATAAACTAAATAATCATATCTAAATTTCAATTCTTTTATTGGAAACTTTTGTGTGAACCACTAAACTTGAAAAGATTTACCACTAAACAGCAAAACACTTTTTTGAACCGCTCGACGCACGTTTTGCTAACCATGTTAGCATCATCAGGAGATGATTTAATCTAATTCTAATATTAAACTATGTTCTATTTATATGTTAACCATACCTAATAAAGCATGTAATAATCATGAACTGTGAAGTATACTGAGCGTTACATTAATAATTGAAAAAGTTGACTGAGCGGAATAAGTCCTTTATCAAGATTAATGATTTTCTTACAGTTTTTTTATTTGAATGCTTAAATTACTAATATCTATATTAAGATTATGTTCGATTGCATCATCTTTCAATCATCGTTCATCGTTTAAATCATCCCCTGATGATGCTAACATGGTTAGCGAAACGTGCGTCGAGCAGTTCAATAAAGTGTTTTGGTGTTTAGTGGTAAATCTCTTCACGTTTAATATCTAAATTTGTAAAGCAAATAAAAAACTTTATATTATTATAAATTGTTATCATCATCATCAGCCCATGTCTATCATCTGCAGAATGAAGACCTCTTCAGCATGCTTCCAAATATAGCGGTCCAGAGCTTTCCTCTGCCTTTTGCGTTCAATATATTTAATAATGTCATCAGTTCAATCTGTCGGTCTCCTTTGTTGACGTTTGTGATTAAGTTGTATTCTGTCATCACATCACATCGCCTCGCCGTATGACTTGCCCACCTCCATTTCAAATACTTTACTGTTCCAATAATGTTACATATTTTCGTTTGTTCCCTGATCCATATACAGGGTTTACTGTCCACACCTTGTAATGCCAAACACATCTTTTGATTCCCCTTTATGCTACCCGAAGATTTTGAACTGATTGCGAGGTGAGTGTCTAGGCTTTACCTGATAATGGGCAGGATGGACTGATCAAAGACTTTTGTTCTCAGGCAAAGTGGGAGTTTGCTCTTAGATACTAACTTGAGTCTTCCAAATGTCTGACAGCGCCACATTTAACACGTCGTTCCACGTTCCAATCCATTATAATCCTCTACCCAAGATTCTTCTGTTCTCGGTAAATTTACTGAACATGGCCTAAATATTTTTCAAGTTTATTTTCAAGCAAAATGGTTCTCCAGCTCTTTGCAGCTATGGTACGTGTCTTGCAGCCATTATATATTATAAATTCAATATATTATTTTACGAATGGTTATTTCGAAATTTTAGCTGGTCATGCTACGTCAACTTTACGAGAAAAAAAAAACCTTACACAGATAAAATTCATTGACAGTAACACGAGTTTCAAATGAGTTAATATCTTATTGTGAATAAATATTATTTCTCATAATTATGCGGATATATATATATATATATATATATATATATATATATATATATATATATATATATATATATATATAACTTATGGTTATATAAATAATTTATGGTTATTTTAACAGCAGTATACTTTTTCAAAACATTTCTGGAAGTACTAATAATAATTCTTCGCATATAAGAGAAGTTTTTGGCTTCAAAGTTGATAAGCTTATATATCAAGGTTCCGTGATAAGCTATTCAATATATTATAGATAAGTTATAAAGCGAAGATATAGAACATCAACAATTTAGCTCAATACAATACGGGAAATATAAAAAAAAATTAGAGCTCAAGTTAATTAATACTATCATCAATTCTTCTATTGGAACCTTCGATGTGAAATACTAAACTTGAAGATATTTGAAACTAAATACCAAATCACTTTTTTAAATTTCTCGACTTACGTTTTGCTAACCATGTTGGCATTATCAGGAGATAATTTAATCTAATTCTAAAACTAAACTATGTTCTATTTATATATTAACCGTATCTAATAAAGCATGAAAAAATCATGAACTGTGAAGTTTACTGAGCGTTACATTAATAATTGGAAAAGTTGACTGAGCGAAATAAGTCCTTTATCAAGATTAATGATGTTTTTACATTTTTTTATTTCAATGCTTAAATTACTAATATCTATATTGAGGTTATGTTCGATTGCATGTTGGGCAACATAAGATTTTTCATTTCTCCCATATCTAATCTGGGAAATTTAGTTTGCCCAATATACCTTCGATTACAATATTGACAACTAATTTTGTAAATCCACGACTTGTCATGTTGATCTACTTTATCCTTTGGATTACCCAGGACTTCTCTTAGTTTATTACATGGCATCAAACAGTATTTCCATGAATTTATTTTTTTCTGGTCCTCTTGAAAAGTCGAAGATTCTTTCAATAATTTTCTAAACTTTATGTTTTCTAATAAATTTATCTACAATATTCTTATTATAACCGTTCACTTCGGATACCTCCCTAATGGTGAGAATACAAAATGCCTAATTTGTTCTAATTTGTTGAAAATTAGTCAATGTTCTACCACTGGCTTGAAAACGCATTTGAAAAAACAAAGCCCTGCATAGAAATAGGTCAATTACGTCGAAATACAGATTTAGTACCCAAAGCGTCCACCTCAAAAATGTATGTTATTGAGAAAGAAACAACCAAATAGAAAACTATAGACGACTATTTCATAAAGGAAAATTCGATGGAAAAAATGGTTCCCAGAATGGTTTACAAGGATTTACGATATTTGTTTTCAAAGAGTGGGTTTCAACAACCAAATTCTCCTAATATAATTAGATTTACGGCCATAAAGTTTTCAAATGCCATTAAAGCTGATATAATTATTGAATTTACACATCTCAAGAAACAATTACAAGAATTTTCGCTGAGTTTTGATGAGTGGACTTCACCTATATTTGAACGTGAATGTTGATCACAAAGATACCAATATTAATCTTGGCTTAACGACTGCAAATGACAGTCAAAACTCTTATATAATTTAACGTTACAAGAGGAACTAGAAATGTAGATAAAGCAAGAACACTACACTAAACAAACAGGAACTAAAAAAGAGAAAGATTCTGAAAAATTATGAAAAAAGAAATGGCGGTATACGAAACTGATGGAGTGACAAAAAAATGCTTGACTTTGATGCACGACTATTTATTGACACTCAAACCAACAAGTGTAGAGCCAGAAAGCATTTTCGGCCGCTGACAACATAAGTAGGTCTATAAGAAGTAGATCGGGAAATAATACAATTGATGTTATTTGTTTTTTAAGATCATTTATGACGAGAACATTCATGAACGAGATCATTTATGAACGAGCCCAAAATGAGAAGTGACTTAGTTATTTAAAATAATTTTATGTTAATCCGCCCTAAGTTACTCGCATTAAAAAAGCTAACAATGTCATAGTCGTGTGTCGTGCAGTTACAAATTAAGAAGCCAAACTCTAAAATAATTTTGTTAACTAGAGTACTACCAATTGTTGATTTTTGTACTTTTTGTTAAACTTGGTTTGATTATTGACATAATAAACGTATTATTTATTGAATTTCATAAAATGTAAAATAATTACGCGGTATTAGCTTCAATCCAGCAATCACCCCGCGCGATTGAAAACACTGCTGGATTACAATCCTTATGAAGCACTAAAAAAATCGTTGAAAAACTGGCTGAAGTTTTCCAATTGATCGTCTGCCAGGGTCATCAAGAATTTCATTATGATTCTTATGAGAAAAAAATTGGATTTTTTAGACAACTTTTTTATTTCAAAAGATTTATTTATAATACTGTAGTATGCAAAATTTTATTGCACAGTAATTTTAACTAACACTTCATTAATTCTGGTTTTACGTTTTCTTTTATTACTCCCACAGTACCAATCAACAGCAGAAAAAGTAGATTGAAGCCTTAACTGGTCTCTGACATGGAAAATGTATTTTTTTCCTCTGGTTTGCCCGCAGAAAAACATAAAACTGAACCGTAAAATTTAAGCGATATCACCGGTTTAATTTATTTAATTTTCCGTAAAGGTTGTTTCCGTTATTTTCCTTTTTCTAATCAGGATAAAAACGATTTTTTTTTCAAACAAAAGGAAAAAATGCGGCGCGGAAATTACTGGGGCGGTAGTAAAAGCCATACATTTAGGAAGCTAATAAAAATTCGGTGAATTAGAGAGAAATTGAGGGTTAATTTTAACGCCGTTAGTTTTTCTTATTGATTACGATTTTGAATAGATAATTTACATTTATTATTTATTACTCTTAATATTTTTCCATTCATGGAATTTGGTCTTGGATCTTTTTCAAAAATACAGATGGTATAAGATGCTCGTCCAATAAACTGACGACTGTGGGTTTGAACTCTATTGCTGTGGGTAAATATCTATTTTTTTTAATTTGAATAATGATTATTGGTGTCAAAAGCGGTCGTGAGAAAGTTAGTTAAAAAAATTAACTAGGCGATTGCGTAAAATTGGACAAGGAATCATCATCAGTCATCCCTATAATCAAATGCATTCATTCTAAGCGGTTTATAAATTGATTTCTGACCAGTTGATAATCTGTTTTTAAGATTTCTTTACTAAATATCACAGATTGAACTTCTAAAATGGGTGATGACTGTTATTAATGGGCAGCCCAAATAATTGGAAAGGGAAATCTGGAAAACGTTTTGTACTAGTTTTGCACAATGTGGGGAAAAGAAGGTTTTCCATTTCAAATTTAATTATCGTATTTTGAGTTTAACATTTTTTTCATGCTTTATTGCCAAATAAGCTAAAAAGTTTTGAAAATAGAGCGGTAGTAATTCACTTCCAAAACGAAAAAACAGATGCTTCTTCCAAACTTATAATACGCAAATGGGTAGTCAGTATTTTGAGATTGTGGTTGATATTAGAAGACAAGGCCGACCAGGTAGACCAGGTAGACCATAAGATGAGGTGAACACATCCAACGGGTAAGTGGAAGCCCCAGGAACATCAACTGGGAATAATAAGACGGTTCTGATACAAAATCTCTGTATGCATCTATAAAAAATCTAGCTAGTGCAAATGCTTAATTTGCAGAGCTGCCCTAATCACATTACAAATAGAGTATTAAAAACTTGCCGGGGGATTAATCGATCTCAGCATTTGTGTGGACAGTCACAAAAAAGGGTCTAGAGAGAAATACGAAAATGAGCCCCGAAAAAGCGAGAGAAGTCAACTATACTGTATACCTCTGTATCCTTGGTTTTTGGAAGGCGTTTGAGAGTCTAAAATGGAATCACGGCATAATTCTGCAGGAAATAAGAGTATGAGATCACCTGGAGGGCTTAATGTATCATCTAACACATCGGTTAATAAGTCCACGTGTTTTATTTGATATAAAACTTACTTTTTTTGCACACTTCGATATAATTCATCAATATATTCTCCTTGAAGAACAATACAATGATTCCACTGATTTTCTAACATTTCTACACCTTTTTTACAGAACTATTTTACTTTGCTTTCAAAATATCATTCACGTTCGGCAATTACCTCTTCATTGGACCAAAATTTATTTCCAGCAAGCATTTTTATGACATCTAACAACATGAAATAGTCAATGGGGGCCAAATCTGCAGAATACGGTGGATGAAGAAGTAATTCAAAATGCAATTCAGCCGTCGTTGCCAACGATTTGTTACACGGTGCATTGTCTTGGTGAAACAGCACTTTTTTTGTCTATTGTTCAATTGTTTAGTTTTTTCTTTTCCTGCGATCTCGTCCTTCAAATGCACCAATAACTCTATATAACATTCACTATTGATGATTTTACCTTTCTCGAGATAATTGAAGAAAAATATCTCATGTGCACCCCAAAATATAAAGGCCATAACTTTGCCTGCACATTGTTGTATTTTTGGTCTCTTTGGTCGGCTTTCACCAGCTACTACCCACTCAGTTCCCTGCCGATTTGACCACGGAGTGGAGTGATTGATTCATCTATTGTCACATACCGCATGAAAAAATTCTTTTTATTTTGCTTAAAATAATGTTAACACTTCCTTTACATATCTTTATGGTATCAGCTATCCCCTGCATGTGCTTGTAGGGTTTATCGGTGCTTCTACGGCCACATTTGAATTCAGCATACCAATCAATTATGGTTGATTTTCCTGGGGCAGAGTTCGGGGTAATGTTTAACAAGCCATTGTTTTGTTTTAACGATATCTTTCTTCATGAAAAAGCAATGCTTAATCAACACAATCCTTGTTTATTTTTATTGTTTTAAAAATAACAAAAATAGCGTTACTTAAAGCACAGCAACTCGGAAACTAATGGATAGATTGTCATGAATATTTGACATATGACGCTTGAAGATTGGCATAATCGACCACTGGTAAGGATTTTTCGTAAGTGATGCCATCTATATACCATACCGGAAAATCACTGACCAATTGGTTATATGAAAAAAACAGATCAGTAATCGAAAGTTGAAAATCGAATATCTGACGAGTTTTGCATGAGAAAAGGAACCAGATGAGAATGCGTCCTATCGCGAAGTATATTTAACATTTATGGTGAGTATCTCAAAAGTAGAGCACTCGAGGATTGGACGGGTGGTGTCAGTATTGGCGCTATTAAAATAACTAACTTAATAGATGCCAATGACACTATACTTTTTCTGAAATCTGCCTAACTTACTTTAATTATCAAAAAATAAAGAATGGAAGCCATCTTTATGGACTAGAAATAAACAAGGAGAAAACGAATTTAATAATTAACAAACGTCAAAATAACATACCCAACATAGAGCAATTTAAGATAGAAAGTCAATTCGTCTATCTTGGGGCTTTAAAATCGAACGAAGGCGTTAACACTCATAAGATTGGAAGAAGATGCGAAATTGTAAGTAAAACAATGCGAACTGGGTAGAAAATCTGTATGGATTGGGATATAATATAGAACATATAGAAACATATAGTAAAAACATTATTTTTTCCAGTATTGATATATCTAGCTGGAACATGATCCCTTAAAAAACAAAGCCACAGTCGCATTGATTTTCTTGATATTTGATGCTAGAGGCGAGTCCTTCGCATTCCGTGGACTACCATAGAAACACACGCATCCATTATTCAAGTAATTAATGAACCCCCAAAGCGATCTCAAATTATTCATGAACGAAAATTAAGACTCTTCGGCCACATTGAACTTAGGGTTGGCAGTAACCTAGATGAACTGGTGCTTCAGGGACAGATGGAGGATACTAGATCACGCAGCAGGTTTTCAAAATGATGGACAAGTCAAATTAAAGACCAGAACTAATTCGTCACTCTAATATGCCACCAAGGAAGCCACCAGAAATTGAGAAGGCTGATCAGATGCAGTCCGAGAAGGCCGCAAAGGAAATGAGTTTCCATGGGTCACGACTATTTTATAAAGAAGAATATGAAGAAGAGAAAAATAATAAAAAGTCGGTATGTTGTTGGTCTAAATGTATTGAATCAACCAATGATGCGATAAGTACTTAAGCACTGTTACTCAGAGGATAAATTCTTTCGATTTTAGTTACATTTTCTGAAAATTAGATAGTTCAAATATACTGCGATCTCTAAACACCAAAAGCTCAGTATATTACATAATTTTCTTCTGGAAACAAAACTTTATTTCCGATACTTCCTACACATTTCCGTTTCATGTAACATAACATACTCATTTTTATATTATAAGCAGACTATAAATAAATACGGATTAAGAAACTTTAAAAATATTTTCATATACGAAACTCGTGTACTTCAACAAGCAGATTAATATTTTGTTTTAAAACCACCATAACAAAGAAAATGAGATTTATAAAAAGATACTAAAATGTTTCCTTTAAGTTAAATAATTTTTACAATTTCGTTTTTTGTCTAATTTTAGACAGTTTTCTTTTATTCGAAAATTATCGTTTTGGAGAACAGGAAAAGGAAAGTAGAGAGTACTGAAGTGAAATGAAGTCGGAGCCAATTTAATTCCAA
The DNA here is from genome assembly GCA_031761425.1 of Cosmopolites sordidus. NCBI lineage: Eukaryota > Metazoa > Arthropoda > Insecta > Coleoptera > Curculionidae > Cosmopolites > Cosmopolites sordidus. The sequence continues at coordinate 242,099 of JARFXV010000804.1, forward strand.
ATTCCTTTTTTTTTTAATAAAGGAATCAGACCAGGGACCATAAGACGCCTTGAAAATGGTTCGAATAGTAAGGCTTACATTTAATTAAAGGGCGCAAAAAATCTGGAATGGTCCAGTACGCTAACAAAGATGCTGGGATGTAAATGAATGAATCTTTTTCAAATTTCTTTGTAGATCATTTTTTTATTCAATAGACATATTGTGCTTTCTCCTATAATGCAGCAAATTTGCAGTTTGTTTATTGGTTTTTAGACAAAAGTATTGAAAAGCCATATATATATATATATATATATATATATATATATATATATATATATATATATATATATATATATATACATATATATTGGAGGGCACATGTTTCGTCTGTTGGTTGTTAGAGTCATCAGGGTACCGAAATATGCTCTCTCGCTAAGAATAGGGAGTCCCTCTCCACAATCAAACAACCCATATTGTCGCCGACTTCTCGTCGGATGGCTTATCAATGTTTTCTGACTTCTTTGGATTGCGTCCAACGAGACAACAGTAGTCAGGAGTTATACACCTCCGACTCTTGGTCAAGCAACTAACTATTGCTCATTATGGCGGAGACGCAGGTTGTTGTGCGTTCCACATGAGATTGTGGAACCCAATATTATTAATTATATATATATATATATATATATATATATATATATATATATATATATATATATATATATATATATATATATATATATATATATATATATGTATATATATATATACATATATATACATATATATATATATATATATATATATATATATATATATATATATATATATATATATATATATATATATATATATATATGTATATATATATATATATATATATATATATATATATATATATATATATATATATATATATATATATATATATGTATATATATATTCGAAAACGAATTCATTGATGCCCAATATGGAATATGTTGAAACCAAAGTTATTAATACCCTTGAGTATAAGCCTTATTTTTTAAAAGATAAGATTTGTAGATGACTATATTAAATGCATACCTATAAATAAAATAAAATACATCTTAAACAAATTCAATACATTCCACAGAAAATTAAAATTTATTCACGAAGAAAAAATAAAACAACTAATTTTTTGGATATAAATATTACATATAATAAGACAAGAAAGGCATGTTGAGAACGGCACAAAACAAATTGGTACACAAAACCTATATGGTTTGGAAGACATCTGAATCTTAATTTTTATACTTGAAATAAATATAAGAAAGCGTTATTAATTTTTTCATTGATAGAGAAGTTATCTTAACTGGTCCAAAAAATAGATCATCATAACTATCTAAAAAATTCTAGGAGCCAGTTATTAAAACCCGAATACACAGAATATATAACCATAACAGCACGATAAGAAGCAAACCTAAACATGAATATTACATACCGTTACCATACATATTAGTAATATACTATAAAATAATAATATAAACATCACAGATATACTCAATAATGACCCAAAACAAATATGTACAAAATTAAAACTACAAACACCCAAAATGAAACAAACAAATTTAACATACAAAATTAATCTCTTAAATTGGCCAAGCGAAACAATATTTAAAAAACAGAATCAATGAATCAATCAACACAAAAAAGAACATTAGAAACATAGAACAAAACGTAACTGTCCTACCAAAATAGGACCACAACTTTAATTTTAATAAAACAAAAATTGTAAATTTTGAAACAATGTTAAAAAATAAATATAAAAGAAATGATTTACATAAGAAAACAAATAATGCTATTAATTTCAGAACTGATACTGATAATTTAAGTAGTATATATTATAATAACATAATAAAATAATATATTAAATTTTTTTTGCATCTAATACCATTAAGAGTGAAAAACTTAAAACTGTTAGCACAAAAAAAATCTAAAGATAAACAATTTATAAAATATGTCAAAGTTAAAAAATATGTCAACTAAACATTAACAAAAAGTAAAATTAAAAAAAATCTCTACTAATAATTTATAACTAATGATATAATGCAAATATAGTATATTAAGATATTAGAAAGGTATATGTTGTAGCTGTTCTGAGGATGGTATAATAAAAAAAATCGAAATGTTGAGGAAATGAAAAAATTTTTGTTATTATTACAATTGACCGAAACCCATAGAAAAAAAATTATAAACAACATTATAAAAAAAAATTAAAATTGTTGAATTAATATTTATCAAAGAAATTCCTAATATTTCTTTCCCAAAAATGCTTGTGATTTATTAGACACTTAATAATTATCCAAATTAGTATTCGAACGGGGTAAGTACACGAGAGCAATTAATATAATTGCTTTTGTCGTCGAATGCAAAATTAGTTGGCATTAAAAGACAAAAGCAAAAAAGGTCGTCTCGACCGAATAACATGCCGCATTGGAAGGAATGAGAAATACGTTCAATAGAGGGTATTCCGTTTGGCTAATTAAACATAATGTTTAATTGAAAATTAATTTGATTGGCTGAATTATTACCGCCATAATTGACATCTAACTTTTAATAATTAATTTTACTTGACATTTACCATATAACGTTCAGGCTCTTGTAGAAAGATACTATTTGCAAAATACAACCTCAAAAGTAACAAGCTTTTGACTTAGAATATAACGGATGGGACAAGTATCAAACTACCATTTTAATTATTTATAACTTTTAAAAGAAACAAGACACATTTTTAAAATATTTTTATTTTATCTTTAAGACATTTCATATTTAAGTCATTAGCAGCAGAGCATCTTTTTGCCCTTTTTAAAACATTTTCGGTAACTTTTCTCAACATATCTGGTGATATCAGTACATTTGTTGCGCTTGAGTTGCTACATGGTTATTATGTAACTCTTTTTTTTTTTCAAAACTCCCCATAAAAATTAACTGGGAATTTTCAAATCAATTTTGTAAAAAAAATGTCATTTTTCTGGAAGTGTGATGACATTGTAATATTCTAATCGCTTATTATTGTCGGTAGCCAACAGATTATGAACAATTTCAATCTTGTAGGCAAATAAGTGTAAATCACTTTTCAAAATTTGGTATAAGCTGCGTGGAAAAATTCCTAACCTCTCCACACTTTGCTCCACAGGAGCAGAATTTTTTCAGCAAATATTTTTAGCGCTTCACAATGTTCTTGGATATCTGATGCGAGGACTATTCCCAGTCGAATTCTTGAAATTATTTAAATAAATGAAAAGTTTTGGTTTTATGTGACGACAGATGATTAGAACATATTCGTCTAAATTCACGCTTAGATGAATTAATTGAATTTTTTTATCTATATTACAGTAATATCACTGGGTTTTTAGCGTGTATTCAACTGTAGCAAACATCACGAAAAAAAAAATATATAGAAACAAAGTGGTAGTGTGCTAGTTGCCCCACCTTTTATAACACAAGTTAATTAGTTATTAACAAATTAAATTAATTCATTAAAATAAAATATTATCTTTTTTGCACGAATAAATGTTTGCATTTTATTAAACTAATTTTAGGATTATTTATTTAAATACTTATTTTAGAAATTTTATATACATAAGTTTGATCAGATGTCATTTATTTTAGATATTCAAGAACATAAATCAAAATACCATAAATCAGGACTTTATGGTGGATGAGAATTAAATTAAATGTTTTCAGTTAAAAATTCAATCCAATTTTATCGTGGTGGGGATGTGGGCTTTTATTGGTTGGTTATATTTTTAGATATTTTTTCTATACTTTTTTTTGTCGTTTTCTTAAAAATACGTTATTTATTCGTCATCAAGTTGTAATAAACTTTGCTGAGGTCCGTTGTGTCAGTCAGAAAAAAATCTGCCCGATGAAAGAAAATATAAAAAAAAGGTAAAAGGTAAAGTGTTAAGGTTAGGGGCGCATCAGCAACTAGGCTATTTAGCGACTGGACCTACAGCTTAACGTGGGTTCCGAACCACGGTCATCAGCTTCCGACAAACTCAGGCCAGCACTCCCCTCGAGCTATAAACCCTTAGTTATGTGCCTACCCATAAGTCTATCAGGAAACCTACCTAATGGCGAGTGACCAACGCAGAACACTTCTCAGAAGGCATCCGGCCTTACCCAGCCTTTAACTGGCGTGACTGAAGGGGTAATTCGTAGTCAGATTTTACACTCTTGCCTAAAAACAATCACAAACATTTAGGAAGTAAACAACAGAAGAAAGAAAGAAAAACAACCATCCGAGCGCTGGAATCGAACCAACTACCGCTCCAGTGCGGTTTCAGCACAGCAGCGGCAGGCCACTGCTCTTACCGTCAACACCAATGCGACCAGCAAGAAAATACAAAAATCTGTACCTGTTAAAGTGTGTCGTTAAAACCAAAAGGTGCGTTGCCAATATGAAGTAAGTATTAAATTATTAAAATATTAGAGAACTTGAAGAAGAAGAGAACTTAGAGAACTTGAAAAACAGAAAAATGTTGAAACGTCGTTCCAAATAAATGATAATAAAATTATTTACTTCAACTAAACATTACAGATCTAAATTCCCAAAGAAGAAATATATATATATATATATATATATATATATATATATATATATATATATATATATATATATATATATATATACATATATATATATATATATATATATATATATATATATATATATATATATATATATATATATATATATATATATATATATATATATATGTTGGAGTCTTTTTGCTTTTTTGTAAGAAAGAAGTGAGATTGTAGGGACTATTATCAGAACTGTCACATTTCTCGGGGAAAATTGGTTTTCAGTGCTGGGGTGTAGGGATCTCATTTTTATCTACTCACCGAAAACGTCTCTTGAAATTTAAATATAATTTCCGGTTTTCATTTCCTTTAACAATTTGTTACAAATAAAGATTATTAGTTTTGACGTGATAAAAGATAATTGAAAATGGGTGAAACCCGCTTTCCAAATTTCTATTCTAAATTACATTTTTTTTTTACTGGACAGTTTCTGTAATTCCATTTACCTACAGAACACTAACATAAGATATTTTATAAACTATTTTTACATCTGTTGAAAAATCATCTACCAGGATTAAAAAAAAATTTAGAAGTACGTAGCTAGCAGTTGATTTTGAGCATTATTTGGACATCTTGGACATTCAGTGTCTTCTTTTCTTCACTTTTATCTAATCACGGTTTATTACAGTAGTGTAATTTATGAACTCTCTCGTGAACAAATACTTCGGTCTTTTTCAGATTTCACGCAGTTCTATTCTAGTTAACTTACTTTCTCATTCGGATATTCTTGAAAATCTTCCGTTAAATTTCGAATTTTACAGCATTTACTTAACAATTTTTTCTGCCCTCTGCTTCTCTTACAGCTTCATTCCAATGGCTTCTTGCTTCTACAAGTTGTACTATTTCCTGGTTACAGCTTTTTCTCGGTCTCTATTTCCCTCTCCCCACATCCCATCTTAAATTCCATATTTTATTTTCTAGATTCTCCTCTTTCATACGACTTTGTTACCCAAACCGATTCATCTGACTTTCTATCTCTAATAAAAAAAAGTCTATTTCTAATCAAAATCATTTTCGCTGCAATAACTTTTCATTTTAATCCATTTTCAAATTCCCGGTACCCGCTTTCATATATTAGGATGGTATGAACACCGGTTTGTACACATTGTGTTCGGCAAGTGATATACAAGAAATAATATCTTAAGATTACCTCCCCTCTGTTTACTTGTTCTGCAGAGAGTGTTGCGAAGCGTTCTATCCGAAACCGTCGTCGCGGATCGAAGTGCGGAAACACGAAGGAAGAGACGACAATGTTCCCAGAGCGGCTTAGTGTCGCGGGGCAGTATTGCCCCATCTACCTGATTGTTTCGTGATTATTTTAGAAAATAACCTCAAATGAAAAATATTTCGCGTTCTGTGCGCCGTGGACCAGTTTGTACATTTTGATCTTTATGATTTTAGTTGCTTCTCCTATAATTCTCATATTGCAACTTTTAGTGTAAAACACTAAACGGAAATATATTTACCACTAAACACCAAACCAATCGTTTTAAATACATCAATGCCAGTTTCACTAAACCTGTTTGCATCATCAGGAGACAACTCCAAATATTGCCTATATACAAGGTGTTCTTAATATATAATAATATAATAATATAATAATATAATAATATAATAATATAATAATATAATAATATAATAATATAAAATAAAGAAGTTATATACTGTTACAAAATTTGAAAACAGACCTGACTTTTTAATATTTTAAAAAACATTTTAAAATCCGAAAAAATCTACAAAAAAACTATAAAGCAATTTCATTAAATGGGACAAAAGTATTTTTTAAACTTTTTTAGGATAACTACAACCACGTCTATTTCTTTAAGAAATTTTTATGGATAACGCTTCAATATTGTTCCTATAATACTCATACTTTCATATTGTGAAAACATTCAAAAACACTTAAAAATCATTTTGAAATATGTATTGTATATAAATTATTGTACGCATGTAGCCAGGGATTAGTCTACAAAATGAACAGCATTAAAACCATGATCTTCAATAACCGTTTAAAGAAAGAAGGAAAAACCACAGACAAGGAATCCTATCGGAAATCCGATTCAGACTCGAAATAAATTTAAACACTTATCTGGAACGATGCAAAATGAAAATTGTACCTCCCGGAACGATAGATGTGACATAATGAGGAGCTGCAACTAAGGTGGAAAGTAGCATGTCTGTGAGGACGATCACGCGATATTTTGCATTCGAATGCGAATTTACCGTGCCGGTAGAAATTACGATTATTTATTGGCCGACGGGTGAAAAGCGGCGACGGGAAGGGACAAGAGAAGGTGGACTGGAGGTTGTTTCGTTCGGTTGAAGGTCGCATTTCCTTCCCGGAATCTGTTCTTGGCCGAACATAAATTTCTAAAGTGCAACCCGGCGATACTTGGGGGTCCCAACTACTTCGTGACCAGTAATTATTCTGTTCGATTTGAATATTCTTCGCCTAATTTAAGTGAATTTATGGCCGATATTTTCCTCAATTGTTTATACCTCCTAGTTGAATTTACGGTTTTCCTTTATAGAGGAGAAGATTGAAGTTTACTACCGAAAATTTAGATCAGAAAAATTGCTCAAGTAGTAATTTTTTTATAATTTAAGATATATACCCTGTTGAATTAGTAAAATGATTTTTAATTGGCTAATGAATACAAATAAAATACTTTCACCTGGTCGTAACTACTGTTTGGCTACGAAGTGAAAAGGACTTACTTGTCTATATTTCCCATCCCCCTGTTAAGTTAACTAAAACATCGTTACTTGAAATAATGCAAAATGAAATTACATCGCTTGGGAGAAGTGCTACAGGGATTGAAAGCAACTTTTTGTTGCTATATTTAAAATTCTAATATGAATGAATTAGGTTTTTGAAAAAAAAATCATAACTGGAAAGATCGTATATTTTTATAACAAAACTATTTTTTTTCCTTATTATTAAAATGTTATATCAAATTGAATATAAATTTTTAAACCTAGTACCAATGACGCGCCGAGAGTTCCCGAAAAAACTCGAGCGCGTGTGACGTCACAATGTTTATTTTTCTTCCATATTACAGACAGCTGATACGGATGATTTCGTTTTAACTTATTCTTGTTATTATCGTCATTGTATTGATAAATTTATTGAAAATGTCAAATCTAATTAGTTATTGTGACCGTTTCGTATCATTTTATACGAATACTATAAAAACAACTCCCGAAAAAATGTTTTTAAATATGCTACAACATGTTAAACGAAATTAATGGTTCCAAGCAGCACGGCGTATTAATCCTAAAACAACATCAAATTTTTACAATCACCGGTCATCATATATAGATAAAAGATTATTTATTATATTATATCAATTTTTTATGTTTGTGTATTTATTACCCGCTCAAGCTACACAATAGTGATATTGAATGTCTTGAACTTTTCTTACTTTTTCATTAATAATTAAGGTAAATGTATAAGCTTTACTCAAAACTTTAGGTTCTTGATATACACCTCCTTTCACCGTGCAAATACAATTTTTACGGTTAAATTGAACATAACCTTGTCACTGTAATTTTCACGTGACACCCTACTAATAATTTAATTATATTTAATAGAAATATTTTGTTTCTTATTTACATTTACATTATTATTTTTTAAAAAACTCAAATTGAGCCTCGCACTTCAGCTGAATTGAACCGAATGTCATTTAAAAAAAAAATTGTCACCATAAAAATGTCCACACTAGGTATGTTATTAGAATTGGTCTTTATAAACCCTTTGTCACACACTACTGAATTAAATTAGTAACCAACAATTTTATTTTGCACTAAACTTCAATTATTTTGACAGTATACCGTACAGTTTTCGTACTTCCCATAGTGTCTCCACTACTTATCGTCAGTGTTTTTTATTTCTGGCGTTCTTGGTTGTATGTTGGAGAGGTGTACCAATTAGGTTATTAGTTTGGTCTATCCATCTGTATGGAGGTCTGCCGCGTAATCTAGAATCCTTCATCGATCCCTATACCACCTGTCTTTCTAGATTATTGCCATTTCTACATTCAATTTGGCCAAAGAATCTTTGTATTCGTTCATAAATAATGTAGGATACCTTTATGGTTTCGATAATTTCTTAAGCAACGGATACGCTTGTAGGACCCGTCTCCAGCTCCAAAGTATAAAATAATTAATACGCTCATATTCGTGTTTTTTAATGGTCCATGTTTTAGCGGGATATTACAATACTGGCAAAACTAAGGTTTTTACTATTTGTTTCTTTATGTTCTGTGTTATGCTCCCATCACTCCAAATTATCTGAAAATTTCGCAGTGTATTTTTTGCCATTTCGCATCTTTTTCTGATCTCCTGAGCATTACAGCCTTCGTTCGATATTAAAGTGCAATAATCATTATTTTCGTTTTCTCTTCGTTTATTTCTAGTCTGGGAAGATGGCTTTCATACGTACTTTTTTTGATAATTAAGGTCAATTCCTCGACCGACCTCGCAAGATTAGTTATTTTAATACCGTCAATACAGATTCACCCGTCCAGTCCTCGAGGATGATACTTTCCATGACGCATGATATTTTCCCCATAAATGTTGAATATAACTGGTGATAGGATGCATGCAACTTATCGGATGTTCGATCTTTTGTTGAAACCAGTTCTGTCTTAATCAGGTGATCTGATACTTTTAATCATTCTCTTCTTCCGTTTTAATCAGATCATCTGTTACTCCCATTTCCTGCAGAATTTGTTATCATTTCTTCTATTGTATGCTGGAATATCGGAAATGCCTTCCGATTATCAATGAAATAGAGGTATTTATGATGGTTGACTTCTCTGGCTTTTTCGATTGTTTATCGAATATTGAGTATCTATTCATTTACACATCTCCCTGGAATGAATTCATTCAGAATTCAGGTATTTATGATGGTTGACTTCTCTGGCTTTTTCGATTGTTTATCGAATATTGAGTATCTATTCATTTACACTTCCCCCTGGAATGAATTGAGCCTGCCCAGGGGGAATCTGACATGATACGTAGAATTTTCTATCGATATTAAATGTATTTATTTATGGACTGATGGGTGAAAAATAACACATAAACATAAAATAACTCTTGAAGTAAAGTAACAAAATTATTACATACATTTTGTACCATGTACGATGGTGGTTTCAAAAGTACCCGACATAACAAAGAAAACACAATAAATTTGGGAAAAAATATCTTTATTTCTCTACATAGTCCCCTTTTAGTTTGATGCACTTTTCTCATCGATGTTCAATAGCCTCGATTCCCTGTGCGCGGATGTGTAAACTGGTGAATTGTCTTGATGAAACAAAACTTTCTTTTTTGCCAAACGCAGCCCTTTTCTTGATTTTATTCCTCAAACGCTGCAATAAGTTTGCATAATACTCGCCGTTGATTGTTTTTCCTTTCTGAAGATAATTAATGAAAATTATCCCACGCGCATCCCAAAAAACACGCCATGACCTTGCCTGTAAACGGAACTGTCTTCCCCTTCTTTGGAGCTGGCTCTCCTCTTGTTTTGACTGTTCCTTTGTCTCAGGTGTGAGGTAATGAACCCATGTTGCAGCCGTGGTTATGAATTAACGTAAAAACTCAGCTTTATTCCTATCAAACTTCGCCAAATACTCGACTGAAATATCTTCGCTGTTTCTGATCCATTGTGAGTAATCACTACACCCATATTGCGCAAAACTTTTTCATGTCCAATTTTTAAGTCAATATATGATGTACAGCACTTTTTGAAATGCCTGTCAACTAGCGATGTCGGCTAGTTCGCGGACTTCATCTAATATCATTTTGTGGATTTTCTTTACCATTTCCGGCATGGTCTGGTCACCTCATTTGGTCGACCACTGCGATGTTTGAATTGGAGGCTGGTACGGCCTCGTTTATATTTTGTTGCCCAATATCTTACTATTGTAAACGAAGGAGTAAATGCCCCCAGAATAGAATTTAGCTTCGCTTTGATATCGGTTGGACTTAGAACTTTCAAATGAAAGTATTGTATCACATAACTATGACAATTTTTTCCATGTTTACAAATTCACTCAGAGCGTTCACTATTAATGGCTGCCAAACAAATTCTAAATGACGTAGCATCGTTAAACTTCAAAGTTAAGTTTTATAAGGTTGGTACTTTCTACCATAGTGATTCTTATCACAAAACAACCGCCGTCTATATATCAGGTCGGGTACTTCTGGTACTTCTGGTACTACGCTCACATTTTACCACCAAAATTTTGAACTAAACAGTCCCTAGAATAAAAATTCTCCTGTTATTTACATTTTTATTAATTTTTATATACATTTTCCATGCATTTATGCCTGGATAATAGTCAGAACTGTCAAGTTCTTCAAAATATGCATCTACACTAGATTTAATATCATGGCCTACCCTGAACATTTTTGGTATGCCAGGTATTTTCTACGGCATGGAAACAGAATCGATCATACAAACTATGTTGAATAAATCGGATGTTGTAAGGCAATAACACTCATGGGACTGTGTATTGTCCTTATGACAAATGATTTTTTTACTTGGCTTCACCATAATACTCGATTCATTAAATGTTTGCTTTTATTTCTACAAAATAGCGTGCATTAAATTCTCCTTTTGTGATGATGATTCCATGATTCCATGATTCCATGATTCCATGATTCCATTTTTAACAATTACACGTTCACATTTAAACTCACATCACACAACTCAATGATTAATATCATTAATACAACTCAATCATTAATACTACTCAAATATTAATACTAGAAAATGAGGGAACTAAATCCTACAAAACTTCTTTTTTTACATAATGACTATCAGCTCCTGAAGAGGGTTTCAAGAAGAAGTAAAATAGTAATTCAAGAATGAAACTGTCAAAATGAAACCAATGCAAATAGCAACTTGAAACTTGACATTTTTTAATATCAATGAGTCAATTTATCGAGTATGATGAAAATACACAAAATGTGTATGATGCAGCGCTACTTAACAATCATTCTAAAATATTTCAGTATGCCACTCTATTAGTTTTTATTTATTTTCAAGAATTTCTTACAGGAAAAAAAGTTTTCAGTTCATTTTTTTGTATTTTTACTATTTAGTTTGTTTCAGGATATCACTTTAATAACCATGACCTTTCTCAACTGTACGATAAGATAAGAAAAACTTCAATTTCTACTTGTCGGAAATCCGTTCCGTCCTTGAACTAAATTAAAACCGATGCAAATTGAAAATTGCACCGTCTGGAATCTATGGATGTTACAAAATGAAGACGGAAAAACAAAGTAGCGGGTCGACGTAAGCCGACATGCAATATTTTGAATTCGAAAGCAAATATACCGTGCCGATAGAAATTGTGATTATTTATTGGTGGATATATGAAAGTTGACAGCGAGAAAATGGAGCTTGTTTGCTTCTGTTGAAGGTCACATTTTTTCCCATAGTTATTCCATAGTTAGTTCTATCCATAGTTATTCAATTCAATTTGATTAGTCTTCAGCTGATTTCGGAGATTTTGTACAAGATACTGCTATTGAGAAATTGATGCAGATTTAAGAAATGTGCGATTTTTTCTACTATGGCGGAGGAGATTAAAGATCAATTTTTATATTGAACTCTTTTAATGTGTGTTTTGGAAGTGTGTGGTCTCCATATGATGTATTTTAAGCCTACTAACTCTTAAGCAATCGATATTAAGTCGAAATTGAAAAAAAAACAGATTCCCTCGAAAATCAACGTCATAATGAGAGTTTTTAACAAAATTGAGTGTAAAAGAAAATTCCCGTAAATCATCGAAGACAATACCGGCAAGTGGTTATAAAAAGTATGTATCGAAGAGTGTAACGGTAACATAAGTGTGTCGCACTAAATGTGCACTTTTGTTTTTAAAACTTTTGTGCACTTTTTTACCTGCATAGAAATAAAAAACCAAAATGTGATGAAAATCTATATTTTACAAAAGATGCAACATATACAATTTAAAATTATCTACAATTTTTACTGAATTATAGTTTCGGTTGTCTTGAATGAACATCAAAAACTACTGTTAAAGGCAAAAATCTTCTCTTAGAATAGAGACTGTATGATGTAAATGCTTCCTTGCAAAAGAAGGAAGGTTCATTCCTTTGTCCTTCACATCTTCGAACCGATCCTCAGCCTTCGTCTCTCGTAACGTAAAATATTCTGTAAAATAAACACAACCCCATTCTATTCTATATCTCAGCTATAATGTTAGCAGCAGAACTCACATGATACAAATGGGGTCTATACGAAAAAAACCCAATCTACTCGGTGGTGAATAATTTAACAATAATTTACAATTATCAATGCTTTGTAAATTTTTAATTTGCAATTGATCATGTACCCTCAAAGTGATCTCTCATAGAAATATATTAAGGGGGGAAATCTCTTTAGAAATTTCAAAAATCGATTTTTTTTCATATTTCGAAAATATAATATATTGAGAGTATACTGGTAAGAGGAAAAATTAATATATTAAATATTTACGGAGTTATTGCACATACTGTCGAGTGCGACCCAGAGAGCTTAATCAGCATCTGGGCTTCTGAGATGCGCAAACGAAAGAATGAGTGGGTCAATGTCTAACAAAGACAGAGAACGAAGAGTTCTGCGAATATACAGTACTTAACCGATGTTAGCACGATGAATGCACTGCTTCGAATGAGCTCTGGGGAGTTCCTTAGATGCCGAGCTGTAATACCTTAGATGCCAAACCTTAGATGCTGAGCTGTAAATATCAGCAGGTAAAAACCGGGCTATTCAATTACAATATGATCTTACCTATTACCGAGGTGTTTTGGAAAAATAGCTGGTCATTCGTGGTTATTATATGACTATTTTTAAGAATATTTTTATTTCCAATATTTCTAGTAGGTCTAATTTTTTACTTTTCTTTTCTGAATATAATAATTTAACATTGTTTATATCAATAAAATGATTGTTTCTAATACGATGTGTTAACATTATAGTGCTTTTTATATTATTTAAGACATCTTTTTTTATGTTCTTTTATAATATCGCACGAAAAAATCCTACAAAGGTAATCAATTTACTGCTAAACACGGTGAAAGTACAAGTGATAGTGCAAGTGTATTTGTATGTATAGTGCCGTGTATTTGTAAGTATTTGTAATTTGTATAAGTGTATTTGTAAGTATAATTATTGGCACCTATGCCAAAATTTTCGCCGAAACCACCGATGAGGCGCGATTAATGAGACAACCGGAGGAGTCTTTCCGAGACAAAAGCAGCTCGTGCAACCCGAAAACAGCAGCAGGTTGAAAAAAACAGCTTTTCGAAGAAGCTGAATGTTTATTATATGCTCCTGGTATCGCCGATTTATCGGTAAGTAAACATTAAACACGATTATCTCAAAACTATGTTTTCAAAAATTGCTCGCTTTGTAACTCAAAAAGTTATTGATCGATATTGCTGAAATTTTGGAGGGCTTTTCTCTATATTATTATCGGAAGGATAAATCTAAAGTTTTAAAGATTTCGTGTAAATAAACTACTTTTTTGGGAGAAAAATATTGAAAAAATAGTACAAAATTTGAACATTTTTTTTTAAAGCATACTTAATTTTTAATTTAATACTTTTTTATTGTTTTTTTTAGGTTCATCCTTCCCGTACATATACTAGAAATATAATGTATTTTTTTTTTTATTTCAGATGAATAGAAAATGAGTGACGAGTGCAGCACTTTTGGACCACCCGCCAGAGACGCCCGAAAATAATATTGAGCCGCTATTTTGTAAATAATAATAATATTAATATATTTATATTATTTAAAGATCAAATAAATGGATGTTAAAACTTTAAAATGACACAATTATTTTATCACCTTTGAAACACTTCTGAAAAATTACACAATTTGAGGTGTCTACAGGTATTTGCCCCCTTAAAAGCAGAGATCCTAACATTCTGTAGTCTTTTTTCGATGCTCTCTAACCCTAGCAAATTTACATGCCATGTGTAAACCAAATCTGGTAACATTTAGCTATAGGTGTGTAACATATGTGTAGGATTCCCAGCATTTTTATCATTTGGCTTCCCCCAAACTTATTAAGCGGAGTAGAATGCCCAATTCCTCTTATATTCAATTCTTCTATTGGAACCTTCGGTGTGAAACTAAAAGAGATTTACCACTACCACTTGATGTCTCATTTAAATATGTTATCCTGATGACTAACCTGTACTAATAGACTAATCCTTGACTAACATGGTTAGCGAAAAGCGCGTCGAGAAGTTAAAAAAAAAAAAATTGTGTTCAGTGATAAATCTTTTAGAGTTTGCCTCTCATATTTTGTGCATCGTGCATTATCAAACTAGACAAGTTTGAAACTAAATAATAAGTTAAAGAGAAGTTGAGTTCTGTGACTTCATTGTACTAAATATCAATATACAATAATTAATTGTATTATTAAATACAGGTAGTACGTCTAGGTGAACTATAACTCGTTCGACTACTAGAAGGAAAAAAATTCATCGGCATTTCGCTCCTTAAGAACTCATCAGTTAAGCTCGGCCCCTTTCTCAAACTAATCGAACCAGACACAGTCGTTTTTAATTGTGAACATCGGACATAGTTTTCTGGTTTCAAATCCGCTTAAATCATTTTTTTATAATTTTGAGATAAAAGCAAAAATCTGTTTTGGAATCTGTTTGGTTTTGAGGTTATTTAATTAAAATTAAATTGTTTATTGCTATACGGACTAATCACGTTTCAAAAATTGAACAACTTAATCTTTTGAAATAAATATAAAATCACAATTTGTATTTAAAACTGGTGTTTGCTACCAAACTATGGATTCATTTAACAAAAGTGAATCAAATTTCATTGAACAAATTAAGAAACTTATTAAAAAAACAAGTTTTTTTCATAGAAATGACACATAAACTGTCTTAAACTCTCAAATAGGGTATATCTTCGATTTGTTCGCAAAAACAATGATCTTCGTCTTCACTGGTATCTTCAGAATCACTGGGAATATTACTATCGTGAAATTTTTCTAGTACATAAGAGGTTGTTCGTCCCATATCTTCAGATCTTTGAGAAGAATCAGAAATCCTTTTTGGCTGGTATTGAAAAGTCTGTTTTTTTAAATACTTCTGTGTCTGACCGGTAACATAACCTACCTCGAACGTTAATGGCGTTATTATTGCCGCGTCGTATTAGGAACCTTTTGCATTGGTTGAATTTCAAATGCCATTGTAATACTGACTTAAGAATTTATTGACCAGCATCTTATTCTTCTGGCGATACAATTTCTTCTTTCTTTCTTTCTTATTTCTTTTTCAATTGTGGCAAGTACTCTAGTACTAAGTATTCAAATACTCTATCAGAGAGAATGAGTGAGTGTCCAACCATAGCAAATACTAACTCGATTATTTTAATAGGACTGGTTTGACTAGTTAACCATTTCAAACACATGTACAACAAAATAGTGTTTTTATTTTGGTAACCGCATCCATTGGCGATCAACCGCACTGTGTCTACTCCCTCTAAGTTGCTGTTATTTAATGTGAAAAACACGCAGCACGCGATTTCATTGGCATCCTTTGCATGTATATCTTCCGTCCATGTAAACATTTTAACTTTATCTTTTGAAAGGGGAGCATGTGAGTATTCAGTCACAGTAGTAAAGTTGTAAATGTATAGTTGTCTGCTGAATAGATGCTTTGATCGGGTATCTTGGGCAGTGCCAAATTTTTCTGGCAATCAAAATAAATTGTCAGATAGCCATCCCATTTCTCTTCTAGAAAAAATCCTATAGCTTTGAGCTTATGTATACGATACTCCGGTGTTACAGTGGTTGAAGTAGATTCATCATTTTCATTCTTGAATTTTTTCCCTAAGTTCGAGACACAACACATCATGTATCATGAAACATATATTGAAAATAAAATGAAAGTAACTGTATTTTACATTTTTATCGCAAGTGTCTTCTAATCCAAACATTTTCCACATTTTTCTGATATTTAGATTACTGGCCAGATAGCAGCAACAAGCAATTTTTGCTCTGCAGTAATGAGACTCCAATCGAGAGTCAAATTTCTTAATGAATTGAATAATTTCTTCTCTTCTTTTCGAAAACTTATTTGTCTTTGTGTCTCCATCTCTTCTTTCAGTGACCATTTCTGAACTTTGAAAGTGTCGATTTAGTGCTCCTTTTACTCTAAGCTTTACCTTTAACTAACCGCTTATTTTCCTTTGTTTGAATACAATATGTAGTTGAAAACTTTCGAGATGGACCTTTTTTGTTTTTTACACGTTTTGGCTTTTATATATTGGTTAAGTTTATTATGAAATTATCCTGCCGAATCTTGTTACTTTGTAATCAATAAAAAGTTGTAATAATGTTAAAAAAGTGGAAATTCCATTTTACTTTACCAACACTTCGTTTGCAACCTTCCTGATTTCGAGATCATTTTCTTGCTAGACTGAAAATCACTTCTTTTATCTCCGAAGTAGGTATTTTATCTATTTTTTACAAAATATTCAGGCAAAAATCAATAATATTGACAGTGCAACTCCGTTTTGAAGACTAAATTTGCAAATGGCGGCCCGTGAAACATATAAAATTGTGAATTGTGAAATGTGGCCAAACATACGTTTATGATTGGTTAGAACGGATTAGACGCTGTTTGCAACGCGTATGTTAGAAGTGAATTTAGTGGGATTTCACTCTCAGGCGAGTTTTTCTTTAGTATCTTATATAGAATTAAAGCACTTTTGGACACAACTACTGAATAGTTTGATAAAAAAATGGATTTGGGGGGTTTTGAAATCAGACAGTTCATACAAAATTCACTCAAATTATCAGGTGTTTGGAATTAAAGGCGACTAGATCTGGTTCGATTACTTTGAGAGAGGGACATCTCAGCTAGACTGATGAGTTCTCAAAAAACAAAACCGTAGTAGTAACGCCAACGTAACCGTTCTAATTATTGATTGATTTGTCAGTTACTTTGTAATAGTTCATTTTTTAAAAAGGAATAAAACAATTTTTGACTTTGTTATCTATCACTTTTATTTTTAAACAAAATTTGTGTGACTATAGTTTCGTAAAACGACTTTAGATTTTCAAAGTTTTAAAGTAGTGTTTCAGAATGTAAAGTCGTTTTACGAAACTATAGTCACACAAATTTTGTTTTAAAAATAAAACTGATAGATAACAAAGTAAAAAATTGTTTTATTCCTTTGTAACCGTTCTAGTAATTGTACGAGACATAGTTCGTCCAGACGTACTACCTATATTTAATAATACAGTTAGTTATTTATAAATTAATATGATCCAAATGTTAGACAATAAAAAGTATACTGTTATTGCATGCTAATAAAAATCACGCTTGCCCCTTACCAGATTATCGTAATATTTTTTACTCTTAAAATAATAAACCTACTTTATTTATTAAAAAGATTATACTAAGAGTCATAATTATCTGTATTAAGAAATCTTTTTAAAAACTATGACATTTTCAAACTGTACGAAGAGAGGAAAAAACTCCAGTCTCCATCTGTCGGAAATCCGTTCCGGCATCGAAGTAAATTAAAACCGTTACTTGAAACGATGCAAAATGAAAATTGCACCGCCCGGAACGATGAATGGTATAATGAGGAGTTGCAACAGCGGCAGAAAGTAGCGTGTCCGGGCAGACCAGCACGCAATACTTTGCATTCGAATGCGAATTTACCGTGCCGGTAGAATTTGCGATTATTTATTGTCCGACCGATGAAATGCGGGTAGCGGGAAGGGACAAAAGAAGGCGGTTTGGAGGTTGTTTCGTTCGGTTGATGGTCGCATTTCCTTCACGAAATCTCTTCCTGGCCAAACATAAATTTCTGCCGACATAAAAAGCAAGCCGAAGCAAACATAAAGTGCAAGCCGACGAGATTTCGAAGGTCTCAAGCACCTCGTGACTCGTAATTATTGATTTTGATTAAAATAATCTGCTCCTGCTGTATAAAATTAATTTATGATTGCAATTTTGTTCTGTTTAAGAGATGCGGTATAAAAAAAATTGCGTTTTTAGAATTATTTTTTCTGTTTTTACGAGTCGCGTATTTCCTTATTAACACTGCGCGTTCAGTGCTTACTTTGCGCTCTAGAGCAGGCCTTTTCAACCTTTTGCCATACAAGCAGAATACGGAGTATCTATAGCCTCTCGTATATGATTTCTTCATCTGGTCGGTGACAGTACCACATCTCGAAAGTGTTGATCATTTTTCTGCTGATCTTCTGCAGGGTCCAAATCTCATCTATTCGTTATGATCACCTATATCGTCAGCGATTTTATTTTGGAGTATATTCTTAGATTGTAGTTCTGCCATATCTTCATAGGCTGAGTTATTTCTGAATCAAATCTGTCAGGACTGATAATCATGGATTACACATAAAGAAAGTTTTCAAAGATATCGTAGCTTACAATGCCTGAAACGTCCGGTCCATTGACACATATTTGAGTCTGTTGAGAAGTCAGACTATTTCTTGTTCCGAACTTGCTAACAAAGAAGTGTCGTCTACATACCTCAAGTTAAATACCAGAGCATTAATCACGGTGATATCGCCACTCGAGTCACAACAGAACTCTTCTCATTCAATTTCGCGGTAAGAGTTAAAAAGGATCGGTAAAAGGATGTAGCCTTGACATCAAGTCTCTGAAGAGATCAGTTGAGCTACGCCATTACCATACTGATATGGGTTTCTTATGAGGAGGATAAGTGTTGAAATACTCCTATCTTCTCTAATACGCCCTAAAGTCTTGATCAGTACAGATTAGAAAATACCTTGCTCTAATCAACAAAACAGAAATACGCTGAGACATAAAATGCTCTTGACATCTCAATTATTAATCTGATGTGTGGAAACTGTTGTTGGAACCAGTTTAGTTGGGAGATGTATGCCAACTCGGCCAGTTCTTTAATTCTTTGTTGATAATAGGTAACATTCTCTTAATTGGCGTGTGATAATAGCGATATAAAACCATCGCAGGTGTTTATAGATTCTTTTTTATTAAGTGCAGTAAAAACTGAATGCGTCCAGTCGTCAGAACATCCACCAGTGTCCCATATTTAATTACAGTCTTCAACAGGTACCTTTCAGCTTTTTAATGACATAGACGAGAAAGAAGAGATCCCACAGTATAAACTTTAGCTGCAATCTCGCAATGTATTAGTGATTTCCTAGCGAAATGTGATAAAATGCTATCCCAGATCATTTACCTTGCTCTTTTCGGTAATATATCTGTAGACGTATTAATTAGTATTTTTGATCAGATTGATAACACGAATTGATACATTTAGAAGGAAAATTTCTTCTAAATGAATATTGAATAGAAATTATGGTAGTGAAGTAAGAAAAAATAATATATATATTGTAATAATATATATATATATATATATATATATATATATATATATATATATATATATATATATATATATATATATATATATATATATATATATATATTATAAATAATATAATATAAATAATATATATAAACTATATATTGTACTTTCGGTGTTCTTAATATTTTAGGCTATTTTAGGTTAATCGTCATATCTTATTAGATTTCAATATATTTTATTTCAATCATACGAAGAGAGAAAAAATATCCAATCTCTCCCTGAAGGAAATTGATTCTAGACTCGAAATAGATTAATATCCTTACCTGAAATGAGCAAAATAAAAATTCCTCTGCCTGGAAAGATCGATGTGGTATAATGAGAAGCTATAACAACGGTAAATAGTAGTGTATCTGTTCACCTATAGGCAATATTTGCGAATGCAAATTTATCCATTCAGTAGAAATCCGACCGTTAAAATATGTAAACAAACAAAATTGTCGTATATATAAAAATAATCAAACCACTACTATATGCTCAAAAATAAACTGTCTAGTGCATGAAACGCAGGAGTTTTTAGTTGCGCATGTATTGAAAGATAAGCCTTGAAAATTATAAATATTAATATTAATTTATTTTAATTTAGATTAATATTAATTTCATTTAGATTATTAAATATATAAATTGAAATTATTATATTCAGAATATTTTTGACGAGTATCGCCATCTTCCTGTTGAGGCTGGAAACTTAATTCTAGATTAGCCTCGCACTCATATCTTAGTGTCAACTAAAAACTTCTCGAATTTGAAAATCACTACATTTTTCAATGGTTTACCACTGTCCCAGCGCATGGAACAAATAATTGATTAACTGAATCAAGAATCAATAGTTCGGTGCAGTGGCTGTTGTAGTGTTTATTTTGAAGATCCTCTTTCACTTTTAACTTGAAACAATAATTTAACCATTACTTATATAACACATAAGCAAACTGATTATTTGATTTGAACTTGCGACTGTTCGCATTCGAATGCTAATTTACCGTGTTTATCACGGAGTGATAAAGCCGAGTGATGACCGATTGTTTGAGGAGGCAAGGACCATTATCGGGGAGTATTACGCTTCACTACTGGATCAATTTAATGGTTCGATTCAAAAATAAAGTGTTTTTTTAGAATTATAATGCGCCTGCACATATTTCTTGGGTTGCTACTGCCAAACTTCATCAGTTAGTCTTCGAAATGCTTGCGCATGTATCGCATTCACCGGCTCCCAGCTATCTCTTCTACCAGCTACTCAGATCTTCTTGCCAGATTTGAATAAATGGTCCAAAATAAATACATATATGTATATATATATATATATATATATATATATATATATATATATATATATATATATATATATATATATATATCTATATACATATATATATATATATATATATATATATATATATATATATATATATATATATATATATATTAATAATAATAATAATTTTATTGTAGTACATTTAACAATTTAAAATGCAGACCAATGCAGAAAATATCAATATATACAATATAATAGAAAACTCATATAAAAAAACTGTAAAAGGACCGAGGTGGCAGAAATACTGATTTAGAAACCTCGGCCCTAATTCTTATTTAACCCATAATACACATAAACTAAAGCAATAATTAAAAATTAAACAATATAGTACTGTTCGAATACAATGAAATAAGAAATAAAAAAATCATTGAATAGAAAAGAGGTGTCATGGCACTAAAGGCACAGAGAACATTATTAGCTATTTAGGCAGCCAAATTGCTTCCAATTGCTTTTCATACAAGTAGTTGTATATATATATATATATATATATATATATATATATATATATATATATATATATATATATAAATATGTATATATATATATATATATATATATATATATATATATATATATATATATATATATATATATATATATACAGTGTTAGATTTTCTTGGACTGTGTCCAATTAGACAGCAGTAGCTGAGTGTCATCACACACCCAGCCGTTGGGTTCCAAATCTCATGTGGAACACACAACAACCTGCGTCTCCGCCTGGATAAGTCTTTTTCTAAAATTCCCTCTAACCATGTAAAAATTGGGTATTTGGATGATTTCAACGCCCAACTAGAGAAAGAAGGAAAGTACAGAAAAACAGTCGGCAGTTTTCCTGCTCATAAATAAACTAACCATAATGGCAGAAGATTGGTTGAACTATATTCGCAGTTTAATCTAAAAATAATGTCAACCCACTTTAAGAAGAAAATAACAAAACAGTGAGATGCCCAAATACGTACGTGGGTGAATTTTAAATTGACCATGTTGCCATTTCGTACCCCAATTATAAAGAGATTTTGAATGTTCAGGTCAGGAAAGGAGCTAACATAGGCACGGATCACTACTTGACTAGAATCAAAGTTAGCTTTAAACCTCGAAAACGTATTCGAAAGAGACTGGTAATACCAAAGTTCGACCCTATGAATTAAACCAACCCTAATAGAAGAGCTTGATGAACAACCAGCACAGAACTGGCATGAACTAAAACAAAAAATTATTTAAACAGCCTTAAAGTTGGTCCCTTTACAGAAACGTAGAAAACATCCATGGTGGAATGAAGTTTGCGAGCAAGCAGTATTAGTATAGCATTGAAAGATTGGAACAGTCAAAAAACAGAAATAAATTATAACATATTTTTGGAAGTAAGAAAAGAAACATCGAAGCTAATTAGACAAACTAAAAGAAAATATGAAAACAATCAACTTAATGAAATAGAAAAAGATTTCCAAAAAAAATAACAGCCGAACCTTTTACAAAACATTTAAAACTAAATTAACAGGCTATCAACCGCAATGTCTTTGCTTCCAAAAGAAAAACGGACAATTAGCTCTAAATAATCAAGACAATTGCAAAGAACTTGCAAAATATTTTGAACAACTATTAAACTTCCCTGAGCCTTTAAACAAATTATCAACACTAAACCCTAAACAAGCAAACCCAGATTCATTACCACTGAATGAAGATGAAATAATTAGGCAAATCAAGCAATTTAAAAATAACAACGTTTCTGGTAAAGATGGAATCACTGCTGAACATTTGAAATCCGCTGGTCCAGGTACAATCAAGGAAATAACCAAAATTCTACAAGAAGTTTGGTGAACCGAACCGATTCCGAAAGATTGGAAAGATGCTCTAATCCATCCACTGCATAAGAAATGAGATAGAATGGATGTAAACAATTACAGAGGGATATCTCTCCTCCCAGTTTGTTAAAACATTCTATCTCAATGTCTAGACAGAACACAGGGGCAGATAGAACCTAAAATTCGTGAATATCAAGCAGGTTTTCGACCGGGCAAATTTATCCTAAGACATCAAAAACTGTACAATCAAAATCTCGTCTGTACATTTGTGGATTTCAAAAAAGTATATGATTCTATTGACCGCGAATCTTTATTGCAAATTTTGAAAAAACCAGGACTAGATCTGAAAACGCCGGCAATTTTTAAAGCAACATTAACTAACACAAGGTTAAAAGTTAAATTCAAATATGACATCTCAGGGCGCTTCGAAATTAAAAGTGGATAAATTGATTGTCTGGCTGATGATCTAGCAATTTTGGCTCAAGGTATATTAACTGCACAAAAACAGATTAAAATCCTAAAAGAAACATTAGAAAAGGTAGGACTCCAAGTTTCCTTTGAAAATACACAATACGTGACCAGTAATAGGCTAAGAACATCATTTCTAAAAACAAAATACCTCTCAGTTCAAATATTTGGGTGACATAATCATGGAAAATGGTTGGAAAAAGCGGTTAATAAGGGTTGATGTCAAAAAATGGAAACTGCATTGAGACTTACACAAAATATTTACAACAAAAAATGCATATCTAATAATACAAAACTGAAACTTTACAACACAGTTATTAAGCCAAAGCTCTGGTTAAGATACGTCGATGATATATTTGTCATATGGTCTTTCGGAAAAACGGAGCTCTACAACTTCCTAGAATATCTGAACTTCCAACACCCAAAAATACAGTTCACACTCGAAATTGAAGAACAAAACAAGCTACCGTTGCTGGCCGTTCTAGACACAACATCAATAGAAGGGCACAACGCACAGTCACACCACCACCCCACTCAAATCCAGGCAGTAGCAAACACCCTAATCTCAAGATTTATCCGTCTTAGGAGCAACGATGCACAGCAGACAGAACTCAACAACATAACAAACACTCTAAAACAAAACGGCTACTCAAAAAAGACAATCAACCGTGCAATACAATAACCCCAAACACAAAAAATGAAAAACAAGCCGAAGAGATATTCCACGTAATACTGCCATACATCAAAGGAATAACGGACCGTATCGAAAGATTTTTAAGAAAACACAAAATAAGGACAGCATACAAACCTCACCGAACAATAGGCGCATCCTTGAGACAAGGTCAGACTGGAAAATCAACGAGTTTATCCCATCCCATGCTCAGGCTGTAACAAAACCTACATCGGACAAACTAACCGAACAATATCTGCCAGAATCGAAGAACATAAAACAAGCATACGGAATAAGCAAACAACATCGGCATTATTTCAACACCAACAAGAAACAGGCCACAAAATTAACTTTGATGAATGCAACGCTCTACACTTGCCGCCAACGTGGAAGAGCGTCCTTAGACCAGCAGACCCATACAGCTCAACATTTAGAGCACGACTGGAAACAAAGACGTCGCAAGCGCCTCAAGGGGCGGAGCTAGCGCCAGTGCCAGTTAATCGCTACCGACTAAGACCAAGGCCAGAAGAGATAAATATCACACGGCAAACCGATCTCTTTCAAAAATTCACGAACTTCGTGACAGTAAGCACGGAAGCCATGCCAAATGAAATTTTGGCGAAACATCTGCAAGCTCCCGATAGGGACCAACTCGACAACCGGATGTACTCCCGGAAAAACCCCAATACATGTTTTTCCATCCGTGAAACAGCACGCACAAATATATATATATATATATATATATATATATATATATATATATATATATATATATATATATATATATATATATATATCGGGTTGATATATATATATATATATATATATATATATATATATATATATATATATATATATCGGGTTGATGATAATGATATATATATATATATATATATATATATATATATATATATATATATATATATATATATATATATATATATATATATATATATATATATATATATATATATATCCTCCTCTTCAGCATGCTTCCAACTCTAGCGGTATCCAGTCCAGGATCGCCCTGGTCCATTTTTCGTCCCATCGCCTCGCTACATGGCCTGCCCACTTCCATTTCAATTGCTTTATTCTTCCAATGATGTCATTCACTTTCGTTTGTTCTCTGATCCATGTGCAGGTCTTTCTATCCCGTCTAGTAATGCCAAGCATATATCTTTCCATTCCCCTCTCTGCTTCTCGAAGTTTTTGAACTGACTGTGATGTGAGTATCCAGGTCTCACTTCCGTATGTCATAGCCGGCAGGACACACTGATCAAAGACTTTTCTTTTCAGACAAAGTGGTTGTTTGCTCTTAAATACTATGTTGAGTCTGCCAAATGCCTGCCAGCCACATTTAACGCGTCGTTCTACCTCCCAAACCCTTTGCCCAAGATATATATAGTGATCCACAACTTCCATATCCGTTCCTAAAATAGAAATCCTTTTGTCTTCAGCAAATTTATTGGACATGACCTGAGTCTTCTTCTGGT
Source organism: Cosmopolites sordidus (assembly GCA_031761425.1). Taxonomy (NCBI): domain Eukaryota; kingdom Metazoa; phylum Arthropoda; class Insecta; order Coleoptera; family Curculionidae; genus Cosmopolites; species Cosmopolites sordidus. Next base: position 267,873 of record JARFXV010000804.1, read on the forward strand.
TTATTTTCAAGCCAAATCTTTCCCCAGCCCTTTGTAATGTTTGTACGTGTCTTTGCAACTCATCTGGGTCTTGTGAAAGAAGAACGATATCATCTGCGAATCTAAGATGATTTAAGTACGCACTATTAATCTTTATTCCGTTCCTAATCCAGCTTACGGAACACTTCTTCCAGGCAGGCTGAGAAAGGAAGAGGCGATATTGCGTCCCCCTGTCGTACGCTCTACATTTATTCCCACCTCAAGATCGTCAAGATGGACTGTCGCTGTAGCTTCATCATATATCGCTTCATCCTAGCTTCATCCTAGTAGGTTTACATAGGCTTTCTCTACACCTTGATTAAGCAATGCATCCATTATGGCCCGCTTTGAGATTGAATCAAATACTTTTTCATAATCGGTAAATGCCAAGTACAGTGGCATAGTGTATTCGTTGTGTTTTTCTATGACCTGCTGTAGAACCTGGATATGATCCAATGTACTGAATCCACTTCTGAATCTTGCTTGCTCCCTTGGTTGTGCGTCATTAAGTTTTCTTCGTATTCTTTTGAATATTATCTTGGTGAAAACTTTGTACACCACCGATAGGAGGCTTATTGGGCGGTAGTTCTTTAAATCTTCCCGTGCTCCTTTCTTATGTGAATCACTTCTGCATTTTTCCATAAGCTTCTAGCACTTCTTGTTGTTTGAGGCATTTTGTGTATAATTTGCCAGTGTTTTATGTAAGGTCCGACCACCAGCCTTTAACATCTCCACCGTTATACTATCCACTCCTTGTCAGTTTCATTGTCACTTCCTCCACCAGGATATCCGGCATTTGTTCTTCAGTAGGCATTGGTGTTCTTGTCTGATTCTGGTCCTCATGTAACTTTAAATAAAATCTTCGGACAACCTCTAATATTTCCGTCCGTTTCCTGCATTTTGTACTATCCTCACGCATTAAGGAAAACATTTGTGTCCTTTTCCTTCTCAGCTTTTTTCTTAATTTCCCTATTTTCTTCCAGAGTTTTTTGCATTAGCTGCATGTTTACGTTAGAAAACGTTTTCTTATAGTTTTGCAAAGCTCAACGTACTCGACCCTACCAAAAGGACTGTCTGCGTTCTTCATTGTCCGGCTTTTTTTTATTAAATTAATGGTCTCATTGGAAATTTTTGACTCTTTGAAACATTTATCTTCTGGTACTATTGAAACCGCCGTTTTAAGCACATTGTTGGCGATTTCTTTATATTGGTCTGTAATTTCCATCTCCTCTGGATCTTGTAACACAGCAAAGCGGTTCGACAAAGTAATTTCAAAATCTCTGGCCCTCTCCAGTAGCTTCCCAGAATCCACTTTGCCACCTTTTGATCTTACCATTTTTTCGCGTTCTTTTCGGCAGTTCATCCTAATCTTTGCTCTTACCATTCGGTGCTCACTTCCCACATTAAAATGGTTAAGGACAGTACAATTGCAAAATATTGCTTTATCGTTTGACATGATACAAACTTTTCGGATCTTGGAGATGCTCATCTTCGCAAAGTTTGTCAAAATGCCGTTTCACCTTCCTCTGACTATTTTGCTGCTACACTATTTGCTTCTTTTTTAAAATTTTTAAATTCATGTCTATACCTTTCTAATTCTTCCAGACAAATTTTCAAACCTTTTTGACATTTGACTGAAGTGCTTTAGACTAAAGTGCTTTAGAGGCTGCATCGATAGTTTGTAGAATTTTGCAATGGAAAATCAATAACATAATAAAATTGTAGTTCTCGAGCTTCTTCTTGAGTGAAATAGCTTCATTTCTTTCATGCGATTTGCAATTTAATAGAATTATTTTCGTTAGCGCTTTTTGGACTTCAACAAACCGATTTTTTAAAACAAAAATAACATCATAACTTCCTGCCCATCTAGTAGGGTTCAATATTTTTAATGTTATCGAAGTCGAGACTCCCTTTCATTATCAGATATAAAACTTGATAAGATATTTCATGTCTTGATACTATACTCAAAAAAAAAATATAAATTACTATAAAATAGTACTTTATATAGTACTAAGTACTTAAAAAATAGAAATCTGAGATTCCCTTAACATCGTGCGTCGCTAGCCCGTTAGCGCCACGAAGAAAATACTTTCTTGGTTACCAAAATGCGGGAATTCCCCGAACATCACTAGCTCGCCCGCGCCACCAAAGTACCGCAAAGTACAAAAAATGAAATAACCAATGGATGGGTTCTAAAATGTCTATGATTCTTAGTTGTGTCTAACTTTAATTGATATTAAGTACTTAAATAAAATTTATATTTTTTACTAAGTTTTGTTAAAAATGTTAGGTTACTTCTGAGCTCTCGGCCTCTTGGACCGGGCGCCTCCGTCGGGTCGAGGGTCTATAGTTACGCCACTGGAAACAATGTAGAAGTGTACTTTCAATTGCATAAAAAAATTGTAAACTCTAAACTGTAAACCTCATTATTTTATTTACACACACAGTATATCAGAACTCTTTTAATATAATTATTGGACGTGCCTCTAGGCCACAGGCGATACGCATACAAAATGAACGAAATACGTTGTAACACGTTGAACATAAACGACCTATGTGTTGTATGCTTATGTACTCGTTGTAACATATTGTTTCAGTAAATGTGTTTTTTATAATTAAATGTTTTACCGCATACTTACGAAAGGAGGAGGAGCGCTCCATGGGAATCGCAGTGGGTCCAGAGGCCCCGGGCGTTAAGTTAGTCAAGGGGGGTGGCCGTGGCGTACCTATTTATTAAGAAAATTAATATAATAAAATACTTTGAAAATAACTACCCTTTTTACGAATAAATATTTTATCTAGCTATCTAAAAAGTTATATCTCATTGCTATCGCGTAAATAAGCATTAAACATTTTTAAGTTAACATTAGGTATACGTATACCTAGTCCGGTTTAGTATTGTCGGTGAAAAGTCTTTGTAAGTTGGTAAGCAAAGACACGATTTACGCAATCAAGCAACTTTCGACAAAAATATGTGATATTGTAATGATTTGTTTACAGTTAGCATCGGCATTGTAAACAAGTAAAGGCATAAAATTTAACTGAGGTAGCCGATACTTAGCCTTAAAATTGTATGTATGACAATCGTTTCGACACACCTTACCTTTTTCAAATACAAACTATACTAAACGGTTTAGTATAGTTTGTATTTGAAAAAGGCATTTTGTGTCGAGACAATTGTCATGCATACAATTTTAAATAAGTGAAAATTTTTAGATAATAATCTTTGTTTATTTATTTAAAGGCATACAATTTGATGCGTGCATGAAATCAAACCTATAAAAGGCAGAAATAGCTTTAAAAATGTCGTATTATTTTTGTGTGCTTCGTCAATAATCCATATTCGTGTGTTATAAGTGATTAGTGAGTAATAAGTCATTATATTCTACAAAATTCTAAATACACCATGCAAATTAGTTATAGTTTTAAAACAGTTTAATTACTGGCTTTGTAATTTATACAAGTTACATTCTCAATACAAATAAAGCGGCCGCGGTGGTCTGGTCAGTTAGTCGCCTGCCTGGTAATCCAAAAGTAGCTGGTTCGATTCCAGCGCTCGGTTGAGTATTTTTCTTTAATTCTTCTGTCCGTTTTACTTCCTACCCTACACACACACTTATATATACTCACATATACACACACACGCACACACGTATTCACACCTAAATGTCTGTGATTGTTTGTAGGCAAGAGTGTAAAATCCGACAACGAATTACCCTTCAGTCATGCCAGTTAAAGGCTGGGTAAGGCCGTATGCCTTCTGAGAAGTGTTCTAAGTTGGTCACTCGCGAGTCGGTAGGCTTCCTGATAGACTTATGTGTAGGCATATAAGCAGGGGTTGATAGCATTGAAAGGACTGCTGGCCTGAGTTTGTTGGTAGCTGCTGACCGTGGTTCGGAACCCACGTTAAGCTGTAGGTCCAGTCGCCAAATAGCCTTAGAAGCTGATGCCCCTCTAACCGTAAATCCTTTCTTTTCAATACGAATGAACAACAATAGGTATGGAACCAAATTTTGAATTGCAAATTACTTTTAAAATAAATAAATAGTTCTGAATAGATCCTTACAAAATAAACATACAGCAAAATATATTTACTTTAACTAGGATTCTTATCAGAAATGCAAATTATATTTTGCACATGTTAGGCCACCATCAAGGGAATCCATCTCATGGAAATAGAAATATTTGTTTTTTTTTAAGTAAATTATTTTTGTTAGTATATTATTAATGGTTAGCAACGAAATTTGTGTTCTAATTTGAAATTTAATTGTAAAATTGTGAAGTGAAGGAAAATCTTATAATGAAATAGCAAAAAAGTCCATTTGTGTTGTACTATGATTCGAATTATAATAAAAAACTGTAATTTGCATGGTACAATACAGAATAAGCCCAAAGCTGGTCCTCCAAAAAAATTGAGTGAACGCGATATCCGTACAGTTTAAAAAAAAAAGTTAAATCTCAGAACTAGTGCTTCCAAAATGACCTGTGGTTTCTAGAAGAAACTGAAAAATGGGTCAGTGCCGAAAAGCTACATAGGGTCCTCAGATCAAAAGGATTTTATGTCAGGAGACCAACGAAAAAACTACTCATATCTAAGAAAAAAATCTACAAAAGCGCTTTTGCGAATTTGCCAGACAGGACTTGGAAAATGATTTCGGGATTTTTGGAAAGCTATTTTGTTTACAGATGAAAACAAATATAACATTTTTGGATTTCACAGAAAAAGCAAATATAACATTTTTTGATCTGATGGAAAAAGCAAAAATATTGAGATAGCAGACCAAGAGTTAAAACCCGAAAATTTGATGCCAACAGTCAAATACTCTGGAGGTAGTGTAATGGTGTGGGCCGTATCGCAGTGGCTGGAAACGGCGGTGGGAAATTAAGCTTTATAGAGATGAATATGCATCACCACATGTACCTGCAAATTCAGTTGAACGTTTGGGAAATCGATTAATATTTCAACAAAACAACAATCCCATACACACAGCGGCACTTGTCAACGAATGTTTCCTATATAATGTTCCTAAGCAACATTATTCACCACCCAACTCACCACCAACAATACGACCTGAAAATACAACCTTTCCAATAAGAGATCTTTAAAAAATGTTCTACAATCGATTTGCGCTTAAACCACTCCAGACGTTACGAAAAATCTCGTCCTATCAGCGCACAAATGATTCCAAGCGGTCATAAGTGCTGAAAGTGGACAAACAAAATATAATTTTTTGTAATTTTTTTATATAATAGGTACATATGCATTCTCAGATGTATGTTTACATTTCTGAGGTATTATTCAGGACTATTTTTTTATTTTTTATTGTAATTTGTAATTTAAAATTTGATTATCTGCCTATTGTTGTTTATTTGTGCTGCGAATGTAAATATAAAAAAATCGAACAATTAAACCGTTTTTAAAATATAAATAATTTGCAATATAACTAATTTATTGAAACCGTGGCAATATAGTATTTTAAAATGCCTGAATCTAAAAAGAAATGCTGACAGTACAGTATTGAGTATTTAAGAAATGGGTTTAGGCACTCTCCTACGAACCACTACTTATGTGTTTAATTTGCCAAAAAGTTTTTTCAAATGAAGCTATGAAGCCTTATAGGCTACAACAGCATTTGAATAAAATGCATTGTGATAAAAATAATAAAGATTTATTCTCTTTTCAAGAACTGGAAAGGAAATATTTAAAACAGCTAATTATAACGAACTTTTTGCGGCGTCTTGTAAACAAGAATATGATGGACCACATGCTTCATTTAATATTTTGCAAAAGCCACACACAATTGGCGAGGAATTAATCGTGCCAGCAGTCAGAAAGGTAATACAAATGATTCTTCATCATAAAACACAAAGAATAATAGATAGAATGGCTTAAGACGTCGAAATATCATTATGCGATTACTTAAAGACCTGCTTAACTCGATGAATCAACTCTATCAAATAACGAAACACTACTCTTAACGTAAGTTCGATTTATAGAAGAAAGAAAAATTTGTCAAGTCAAGAGTTATTATTTGCTAGGAATTTTAAACCAATATAAAGGGAGAATCGATGTTTAATACCATGAACGTGTTTGTTTAAGAGAAAGAAATTCCTATTCGTAATTTTTTGTCAGCAGCTTCTGATAATCCTGCAGCCTTAAAGAGGCGCCATAAGAGGTTCATAGAGCATTTGAAACAAGTTGTACCTTTTGCAAAGAATGTGGTGACAGAAACGAAAAACTGTTCGGAAACTTGATCATATCCAAAAATTACATCACTTATTTAACAGACCTGTTTAAAATACTTAACGAAGCCAATTTACAATTGCAAGGTAATGAGTTGAATTTAATTAAAATATATGCTGATTTTTCGGATCGATTCCAGAATATTTTAAACATTAATGTACCGAGCAGGGTTTTAGATTCTTTCACAAATGCAGATACAACAGAATCATCAAATTTAGAAAACGGAGAAGAAGTTCTGAACTTGAGTTCTAACTTCAAAAATCAGTACCAAATCTCTACCCTGGATTGTGGGCAATAGTACAGAAATTTTTAATTGCATTTCCTTCATCGTATTTGGCTGAGCGTGAAGTCAGTGCAGTATCTAATTAGCCAGCCTTAACCATGTCATTAATTTTTTTTTATTTCTTATTGATATTGTGTTTATTTTTTTAAATTTTAACAATTCTTTACTAGATTTGAAGGTATTTTTAATTCATTTATACTTTGTGGTTCTTGATAGATGTATAGACAGCCATTTAAAATAGGTATAGATAATATGCAGCAATATTTTACTATTTGATGTAATTAACCATTATGGAAGAGGCTGCGTTGAAATTTTTTTACGTGTAAAAATTGGGAACATCTGTTTTACCGTATTATATAACATAATTTTACAAAAATGTAACAAAAAATTAACAAACAGCTGTTATGATCCAATTCAAATTCAATTGTGCCTTATCGATAATATAATGTATATAATATTAAATTTTAGATATTAAAACTAAATGGTACGACAAGCACCGTTTTTAATGCCAAAAAATGATTGCTGTTTCGATCACCTGTGTATTAATATTTGACCTAAAACTTAAATAACACTATTTAGTTTTGAAAGTTTAATTTGTTTTAAAGAAAGTTTTATGCTATAATCTAAAATAACACAATGCTGGAAAGTAAACTGAGAATCTCATCAACATGATTCACTCGAACGAAATAAATTATCGCAAATAAGACACAAAGCCTGAACTAGTATTACAACATAACTAGATTAATTAAAAGGTGCACATTCAGTAGACGTACAGTAATTCTGAATAATTGTAACTAGTAAACTAAATGCAAGAAATGTATACATATTTCATAATAATTGTTAGTTTTTCAGAAAATTAAGTAGAGCTAAAAACGAATTTCTTACATTCTAAGTAGTGCAAGTTATATTTAAATATAGTATATGTGTTTAGGCAATCCTTTCAAGTTCACTTTACGGGGAGTAAAGGTTTTAACTGCTTTAACTACTAGTATGACGTAGTAGAGTACAATACAGTACAGATGCTAGTTTGGTACGCTAGTATTACTAGTATACAAAGAGTAAGTTACGAGTGGACCATGAAGATGACGCAGAGGAAAATATCATAAATGTCACAGAAAAGCTCTTATCTATACCCACATATGGAATAATTGCCCTTGTGGAACATAAGATTTCAACAAGCTCGGACAGTTTAACCATGCAGCTCGAGAGTGAAGGGTATAATATCGGGCTGTCCGGAAAGTTCCAAGGGTTTAAAAAAAGAGAAATGTTAATAGTTAATTTCACAGGTCGACATGATTTTTGTAACATTGATGAGGATGATCTTTTTGCGTTTCATTTAGGTAGTTATTAAAACTTCTTTTCACAGAAATGGTCCAGCCCGTCCTATTTTAAGTACTTACTTCTCCGTTATATCATGGAGTCATTGAAATTATTTGTAACTGACTTTGGACTGGACAATGTAGGAATTACCACAAGATGGTAGAGGGGGTATTTCCACAGTATTCTACAAACCTTTAAGGGCAGTTTGATTGTTTTCTATAGTTTAGTTTGCTTCTCTCTCATTTACAGTGCAGTCATGTGTTTAAGTCGAATTTATATAAAATGGCAAGTTCTAGTCGTGGGTTTTGAAACAAATCCAGCGGATAAGTTTTATTATATATGCGGGCGATTTATTTTCAAGTCATAAGCTAGATCTATATCCGAAGAAGTAAAAAAGCTTATCGTTTATATTTTAACTGCCAAATAGGAGATCAAGGTAAAAATTAGTGCAGTGGATGCGTCGCAATAAAGATTCTATGTCGTTTGTTGTTCTTATATTATGGGGAGAATCTACTGACATGTAAGTTATTGCTGCTTTTGTATCACTAAAACAGAATGGATTTCAAAAAAGCAAAGGGACAAAATTCAGTATCCAAATTTGCCTTCTGCACATCGGCTAGTTGCTCATAGCCAGGAACTATCGGTACCAATTACCTTTAAAGCTGGAAAATATGTTTCCCGGCGATTCTAGAACACTAGTTGTGACCCAACATTTTTAACAATTATCAGTGAACCTCACTTAATAATGCAGAATAAATTAAATAATTTGGAACGTGACCTAGGATTGTCAAAATAAAAATCGGAACTTCTTGGTTCCAGACTTCAGCAGTGGAACCTGTTAAATAAAAATGAAAGTATTTCACTTTACCGATGAAAGGAATGTATCATTTTCAAGTTTTTATATAATTCAAGGATTACTATGTGTCTGTTGTGATATTGATGGTTTAATGAATGAGTTTAATATGGACCTTCCGAGTGCCCTATATTCATAAATTTGTAGAAATACAGCCTAAAAACAGCTTTGCTTCATAATGGAAATAAAAACCCATTAATTATTTTAGCCGATTCAGTGACAATGAAAGAAACCTATGACAGCTTAGCATCCATACTAAATCGCTTTAAAAATGAACAGTATCAGTGGGATATTTGCCAATAAATGTCAACAGGCTGCTTTTCACCTGTTCTTCCGTTTTAAAAAATTTCCGATTTAAACGGTTTTGAAGGGAAAGAGGAAATAAGTAGTACTCCGAGGGTGCGATCTCTGGTGAGTAAGGTGGATGGGGTCTATCGGGTCTTTATTTAAAGGTTTGGTCGTACATTATTATGGTGAAACACGACACCTTTCCTTTTTGCTAATTCTAGCCGTTTTTTTTAATTGCTATCTTCAGCTGATGTAATTGCGAACAGTTGAAGTCGGTGTTAATGGTTTGTTTGAGGGGAAGAAGGTCAAAGTGCATTGCTCCTTTCCAATTCTACCAAATGCAAAGCATAATTTTCTTCTGATAAAGGATATCTTTCGCCGGACTTAAAACCGTTAACCCTGGTAACCTCTATAATTATTTTTATTTCACATTGTTGTGTCAGTTCAGAGTTTATTGCCAGATGCCATCCGCTTTAGAAAAGGAGTTTAAGATTATTTTCCAGCAAAAGATCGCACGAAGAGATTCAGTCCAGCAAATTCCGCTCCCTATGTTCATCAGGATGTAACCTTTTTTTTTCAGATGGTCAAAGATCTCCTCCACTGAATCTATGAAACTATTTTTGCTCCGTGGTCTCCCAAACATAACGGTCTCCGTAAACAGCGCAAATATTGGTTTTTGTTTGAACAACGTATTTGCCCTTTTCGAAACTCAAGTTATGTGTGAATGCAAGATATCAGCCGACATTTTCAATTCGAATCACTTTAATCAATCTGAATGTAAAATAATTAATAATATGTAGATGACTCTTACTCATTTGGATTTAGAATATCCAATATATACCCACTGGATAAGCCAACCGAAAGATAACCAATGGTTATTTTGAAAGAGTGCAGCCAATTTTTGGATGTTATATTTAGCTCGAACTCTAATTGGTCGACCCGGCAGTGGATCTTCTTCATTGCTCTCTCTATCATCATGAAACCTTATAAATCCTTTTCTTACAATCCTCGCTTGGTTACCAAAAATTTTTTTACGGCATTTTCCCAACGTAAAACAAAACTTTGGGTTTTATTATATCTTGTTTTTCCAACCAATTCTCCAATAGCCATTTCGTTTTCTCTACTTGCGAAAGAACAAGAGATACCAGCTCTTTGAAATTTTTACTACTGTATTCATTTGTATATTCATACATTCACGTGTATTCATTTTAAATGGCGCTACTAATGACGATTAGAATTATGTTCTACCGAATAAATTTTTCTATTGAATATAATCTAATAGAGTATAGGAAAATTCCACTGATAAGCACCTGAACCCTTTTCTTATACTAAATATTCTACTACATAGAGGGTTTTTTAATAAGGGCGCTCGAACTTGGATAGTGTATAGCGGCTATGTTAATGAAGCTACAGTTGTCAAATACACTATGTGATTTTTACGGTGTACACAATAGTGCAGTTGAGTCGTTTATTCGTCGTCTGATGGACAAATTCCAATCAATTGCTTCAGTAAATAATCATACATCCGTACGTCGTCAAAACGTGAGGTCCATAGCAAACATTGCTGCGGTGAACGAGAGTGTGCATGATAACCCGAGGCAGTCAACTGGCGACTGAACTTGTCGACCATAGGCAGCGTCGAAAATTCGCTGGTTCATTGAGCCGTACTTCCAAAATCAAGCTAGCGCTATCATGACTGTCACCGGCGAGAGGTACAGGTCGATGATAACCATTTTTTTGGCCTAAATTGGAAGATTTGGATCTTAATGACATGTGGTTCTTCTGCACCATAAATTCGACAACATGGTGATCCATCCCCAAACGATTCATTTAAAAATCCACATAATCAATGCAATCAATGATATCGAGCGTGATTTATGTAGTCGAATCATCGAAAATTGGAACTCTCGGATGGGCGCCGCCATTTGTCCAATATTATATTCCATACATAATGCAATTAAACATTCTTTCAAATAAAAAAAAAAAATGATGCCTCGTACACAACTTGTTTTATTTACATTTAAAGGTCGAGCACCCTTAATGAAAAACAAATTCAAATGCTCCATAAAACCTAGTTTTTTACTCTCGTAAACCTAAATAAATTACCCAATAATCGCCAAATCAATGTTTTTAGAGTTTGATGTGCATTTTGCTCATCTTGTCTCATCTCATACTTCTGATGCAAATACCAATTTGCCAAATACCAATACCAAATACCAAAAAATTTAGTTTAACGGTTAAGAATGTGTATGAATATGTTTAAGAATGACCACATTGTCATGAAATCTTTTGCACTATCGCTAAGTTCGGAGTAATAAGTAACTATATTTTAATATCAATCTAAATATAATGGGAATGGCGCAAAATTTTAATTCATGTTAAACAGAAAAAATATTAAAATATATAAATATATTAATATATAGTGATGTATTTATTATTTATTGCCCATCCTATATTGTGTAGAGATTTTTTTTCATTGCCTTATTTTATTTGTTTCAGAAGCCGAAGAAAGTCTTAGTGGAAAAAAGTTTCGCGATTTCTTACACGAGTGGCCAACACCAGGCACAGGACCGTATTTTGATACGTCTGTGGATTCCAATATTACCGGTCTTGTTGGTAACACGGTTCTGCTTCATTGCAGAGTGAAGAACTTAGGAAATCGTACAGTAAGTCACTTTAACATTAAATTAGAAAAATTATTTTTCTTAAGCTTTCATTTATTTCAAAATCATTTTAAACTAATGTTTCGACTGGATTTGCTAACAATAAATCAAATATTTATAATATAACAGCTATATTATGTATACTAAAATATGCTGATATACATTTATTTGCGTGGAATAATCAAAAGCTATATCCAGCAGGTAAATTTCGGATAATTTCTAATATTAAATTCAGGTTATGCATTAATAAGTTAATTATATATTCCATAAATGTGCATTATATGTTAATGTTGTATAATATGTTTAAGTATTACTTATTCAAATAATTTATCGTAGAAATAGTATCGTATATCGTAGAAATAGTAGAAAAAATTAGCGTAGAAACATATTTACAAAAAACCTCAATGGAATTCGTGAAATACAAGTAACTATCTCAAAATAATAACTAGAATTTTAGTAGAGCTTAAGACTGCTATTACCACTGAACTTACATAGCATTCATTCAAAATTGCCTACATGGCTGGGGGGGGGGGGGGGGGGGGGGAGAAATATTTATAATCAGGGAACTTTCATCCATTCCACTATGGGTGCTCAGCCATTCAGTCGCTACCATATTGTCATTATTTTCAGCAAGGATCTCCCGAGACCTATTTCTAACCTTAGAGCCGTCAGCAGTCCATTTTTAGCTAAACGCAGGAAACGGGCTAAAAAAGCAGCCAGAGCTAAATTCGAGGCTGGGGTAATTACATACACCTTGCGCCATCCTACCGCGGATGTTCACAGCACAGACCGCACGAATCACCGTACCCGCCAGCCCCAGGAGAGTACAAAATATGCTCAAAAAATGCATGGAGAGAAATATTTATAAACAAAAATTTTCACCTTGAATGTTTTTACCCAGATTCAAAATCCAGAATTACCTCAACATACTCAAGTATTAAATTTCCTTATGCATGGTGAAACACTAATGCTTTGACTTTTCCTCCCGATGGAACAGATCTTCTCTGGCATACTTTCTCTGATATATCTTCTCTGACAGATACTATGCAATTTTTGAATCATCATTTCAATTAATACAGGAAAAACAAACCTGGAAAAAATTAAACAGCGTCAGCTGATATAGAATGACTACGTAAAGAGAATATGGACGACGTAAAAATAATGAAAATGACTACCTAAACATATTCTCAAATTGACCCCGGCAGAAAAAAGGAGAAGGAGAAGACCAAAAGTGATCTGGATCAATATGATTCATCCACGACTAATATTTGAAGAAAATTTTCATTTAGAGCATAGAGTGGATTGAAAACACTAAGGGCTGGAGATTAAAAGTCGTAAAACATTCTAAAAAAAGTAAATTTGAAAGAAATATCATATGCCCGTGATAGCATGATAAAATTATTAGGCAATTATTATAGCTGAATTATTTTTTTTTTAAATTTTCTTATTAAGTCGCCTAATTGAAGATTTTCAATAATCAGTATTAGTTTCAAGCTAGGATAAATAGTAAGATATTTAATGAGGATTATCAATTTTAGGACAGCCTTATGAATCACAGCGAAAAGAAACATACGGGGATTCTACCCTTTTCTTCATTACATGTGTGTATGGAACAAAGATGTTTTATTTTTTTTTATTAAACTATTTTTCGAGTAAGACATTTTAGAATACAATAAATGAGTTGATATTCCTAGGTTACGTATTTAGCTCTGAGATGATTATTTATTTGAAAATTTGGAGGGATATTCAAAGACTGAAATATACACTGAATGGTAGAAGTCTATAGACTTATAATGTTGTAATTGTAATAGAGACTTGTAATGTAAAGATTCGGACTACTCGTTACAAATTAGGTTTATTTCAAATAACTTTTTTATATTTTATTGAAACTTCTTATACATTGCTAGGTTGTATTTGTAACGAGTTGTTTATTGAATTTAATTTTTCTTTTTCATATCTTTCTATTGTCAGCTACATTTCTGGACTTCTTTCCAAGGAATATCTCTTCTTTTCGCTTCTTGTCGTACTCTTTTATTGTTCCCATTTTATACTTAGTTGGTCCACTTTATTTATCCTTGTGTTCTTAATTCTTCAATCATTCTGCAATGATTTCATCGACTATTTATAACTTTATCTCTTCTTCTAATCCTTTCTATCCCTTCTCATCCTTTTAACTCTTCCGGCATTTCTCTAAGAAATGTTAATTATTCTGCAGTTATTTCTCATTTCTGTTTTTGACTGTCGAAGATTCATTGCCAAACATTAAATTAAGTAAATAAATAAAGATAAATATCTAAAAATTTCCACTATATTTAAAATTGTATGTATGACAATTGTTTCGACACAGTGCCTTTTAAAAAAAAAAATTTTTTTTTTGGCACTGTGTGTCAAATATAGTGCAAATTTTTAGTGCAGTTCTTTAGATGTTGTATGATGGATTTACAAATTTTTAATATTCTTCCTTATTTTTTTGTCATACATATTTAGTGTTAGTATCATATCCTCCGTATATATATATATATATATATATATATATATATATATATATATATATATATATATATATATATATATATATATATATATATATATATATATATAATGTTTAAGTGTTATGATGTTGTGGTATGTAAAGTTATTGCTAGTAATTTCAACTTTGATAACAAGCGACAATTATATGTAAGTTTCCATTGTTTTTTTGTAAGAAAACTGGAAACAAACCGAATGTATATTACATTCTTTTTTCAATAATACCTTAAAAGGCCAATAAAACAAAAAACTGAACTACCTTCTATCGAAATAGGAAGTTGCCAATTGCTAGGGATATTTAAAAAAGTTCTGACCTGTTTTCCATGGAGAAGATTGCATTTTGGATACATGTATGAAGGAAACTATTTGAAGAATCATTGAATAAATTTATAAAAGTTATTTTCGTTTTAAAATATATATAACGAAAGACAGATTCTTGAAACGACATGAGACACGTTTCTTTCATAAATTTTGTTCCGTCCAATACAGACAATCTACATTATAGAGAATCCGCCATCTTCTACACTTTAGAGCGCAAAATTAAATTAATAAATTTGCTCAGACGCTGGAAGATTTGCTTTATTTAACCGAGCTTAGAGGTTTTTGATAGGAACATTAATACAGCAAAGTTTATAGTTTATGTTGCGCAGTTGTTTCATTTTCTCCCGAACTAGTAGTCTCGTAAAATTTTCTCTTGCCTCATGGTATAATCAACACGAAGTTTTATTCCGCTGGAAATCGTGATATTCGTTGTTTTTTTAATTTTATTGGGAAAAAGATGACGGGTAATGTGAAAAGTTTCGGCTACGGGAAAGTTTTCGTTTTTAACTTGGGTGTCTTCTGCGAATTCTAAACTGCATCGGATTGTAAAAGATGAATTCACGTTATTTTTATGTATTAATTATATACATCAAAATATCGATGCGAAATTTTGTTTTTATTAAATGGTAGCTTTTAGAATACCAATAGGGATTATATAGTGTCTTCAAAAACTATTTGAATGGGAATTTGGATTGATCTAATATGAGGGTATCGGAACAACTAATATGACGGTCGTTCGAAAAGTTCTTGGCCTGCCCAGGAAAATGAAACACTCTTGAGAATTTCTCTTTAATTTTTAATATAGCCGCCTTGCAATTAAATACATTTAGACTTCCGACTTTCTATCATTCTAATTATCATCATCGTTGTATTAATGTCCCTCTGTGGGCCTAGGTCGTCACAATCTTCTTCCTCTATCCGAACCTATCAGGCCTATTTGGCATTGCACTTGATACCATCCTCCCATATGAGCCTAGGTCTTCCTAGTTTTCTTCTACCATCTGACTTCCTAGGCATTCTATTAGCATCCACTCTGATACCCTTAGTTCCTTTAATCTACCAAGATTTTAATACCCTCAGTATAATGAGATTTGTACTGAGCAATGCGATTTGATCTCATCATTTGAACCGAATTTTCATCCGGCGAGAAATTTCTTCAAATTTAGGGGGAACAAATAATTGCTGTCAGCCAAATTCGGCGAATATGGTACATGTAGATGCACTTTGATGCATAGGTCATGGAGTTTTGCAGCAGCAACCCAAGACATGTGTGCAGGCGGATTGTAGGGCATTCGTGAATCCATGCTTCGCCTGCTGTTATAAAATGAACGCGTCTTTGCGTTTTGGTTTCGACTATTAACAAACATGCCACTCATGGAGTAGAAATCTTCTTTATAATCAACATATTGTCGAAATGTAGTTGACGCGATCTATAGAGTTATTTATAATATCAGCAAACTCGCGGCCATCATTTGATTAACAATTTTGTTGATCGGTAGTAATTTTGGCAATCGGCAGTTTTCTTATTATAAACGAAGAGTTTTTTGAATTGAAAATAAAAAGCTTTCTCTTTGAAGAGAAAAATGCTTTGAAGGAAAATATAACTCATTTTGAATATCCGCCAGGGTTAAAGTCTCTAAATGTAGGGGTGCGATTACGTAAAAATGCACCAAAGGAAACGAAAAGATTCCACCAGTAACAGAAGGCATTGCTACGATTGTCCGGGATGCTCGTGGCGTGATACTCATAACTATTCTGGTAAAAGCCAGCACTATCAACGAGAAGTTTCAAGTTTCACTACTGGAACAAGTAAAAGACAGTGTTCAGACTAAACGTTCATATTTTCCAAAATGAAAGTGGTATTTTACCACGATAGTATATGTTCACACATGTCTCAGGGTTCTTGTTTCAAAATTCCATGACCTACACTTCGAAGTACTTTTGTATGCACAATATTTGCTGGATTTGGCTCCCAGCGATTACATCTTCTTACCTAAAACTAAAGAAATAACTCTCTCGATGAAGATGAGATTAATACTCAAACAACCTTTCAATTTGATAATACTGAAGATATAAAATAGTTGGAATGTCGTTAGTCTCACGCAAAAACACGCACATAAAAATGCCGGATTTTAGATATTCAGCACGATTATTGCTTCTACCAAGAAAGCAATTCATGGCGTTGTACAGGCAAATATACATACAAAAAACTAATTCTTTTTTAAACACTCAAAACTTACACAGACACAACCCAAGTTGTGTGATATAACAGAAATGAAATTTAGGAAAAATACTTATAGAAGAAGAGATATAACTAAATACAGAGTTTACAAATATACTGGTGGTATCGATGCTACGACCACCAAAAACAATTATATAGTCCAAAATGAGGCTTAATAAAATATTAGTTCAAATGTCTTTCATAAATTTGGTATATTAATACTTATGCCTATTTATTTTCTTTGTTTACCTGTTGTAATAAATAAATAAATAATAGCTTTTTTGCAGTATTTTCCTGGCCGCATCCGGACCAATGTCTAGCCTAACTTCTCCATCTGTAAAATTTGAAATGATGATATTAAATAAGTACCTAGGAGGGTTCTTCGTCTCGAGAGCATGTAGTGCTGCTGGTCACCATACGTTATTTAATGCATCTTCTCTGCCTAAAAATAGTGTATTAACTGTGGTTTATAAAGTTTATCATGCTTTTTAAAGCCTGTCAGTGCTTTTTCCTGTGATGAAGCCGTATTGAGTTTGGTGATAAAATTCTTGTTCACTTGTCGACATGAAAATATGTTGTCTTCTGAAATGCTTCAATGCTTTCCCCAATATCGGCAGAAGCATTATTGGTCTTACTGCACCCAGATGATCTGGGCTCTTTCTCTATTTGAGTATTGTTAGTAACACTCCCTCTTTCCACTTTCTTCGGAATTATGCAAGTAATATGCAGTCGCTAAAATTCCGACTTTCATAGTCCGATATAACGACCACCACTGTTCTTATTACAATCCCCGGGATTTTTTTATGTTAATTTTTAGGAAATAGTCGTCTATTTCCTCTTTGGTTATGGGGGAGTCTCAATTTTAGGTTTGTCATTCTGTGCAATGCTTGTTCCGATGTGTTATATTGTGGTAAGAAGAAGAATAAGAAGCGGGGGTCCTACCATATTGCTCTCCACCGCTGGACCCTAAAGGAGGATAACGGTACCCCTCCTAAACTTTAATTTAGGTAAAGAAAATTTAATTAAAACATAATAATTGTGCCAATCATAAAATGAAGATTCATTTATATAAAAAAAAGATACTTCTTCTTATTCCTTCTACCATTAATATATCTTTATTATTTAATGAAAATATTAAATTTACTTAAATTATTGTCAAACCCTAAAATCCCCACGTTAAAGACAAAGTAAAAGTAAAAGGGAGGTGTATCCTACAAAGGTGGGCTATAGCCCGGGAAGTACCAGTAACCTTCCCTTTTACGCCAGCCTTGAAAAGAACTTCGCCCAAAAAGCAAAAATTTAAGTAAATCTGTATACAAACTTATCACTAACAAAACAATAACTAACTGAAACCTAAGCTACGACCTGAACTTAAAAACTCATTGTTAACTGAACTGAAAACATGTTCCAAAACGGTCAGGTTGTCTCCGGCTCTGCTGCCACGAAGCCCTTCAAAAGAGTGGTCCTCTTCTTGTCCATTAGATTCTGCAGAATTCTCTTAGGTGTTGTTGGCCAGCCCGGTCTAATTGCGTCTGTTAAGGCGAATCTCGGCACATCAAAAGCGCTACAATTCAATATCCTATGAACCAGATCATCTTCCATTCCATTTGCGCATACCACAGAGCCCGCATCACCGATCTTGCCTATTCTCTTCATATGCTTCAGGAACTGACCATGTCCGGTTAAAACCTGAGTCAACTTGCTATTAAAGGGAAAATGGTCCTCAAGCCAGTTCGAAATGTTCGGCACAAAACTAAAGGTCAGTCTTCCTGTCTTTGCTTCTTCCCATTCAGCCTGCCATCTGGTAATGGTCCTATTCCTTAGGGCACTTCTAATCACTTTTCCGTTGAGCCGATGCTCGCTAGGTGTCAAAAATCCATGTCTTATAAATTGTTTACCAGCCTGGTGTGACAAAATGGCCAGAGACTCGTAAATTAATTCCTCAATCGGAGGAATTCCGGCTTAACTCGAAGCAGCTGCTGTGGAAGTGGTGACATATGCCCCGATGATGGTGCGAGACACTAATCCTCTCATTGACTGTAGTTTGGCACGATTTCTTACATGTGTCAGCCTATCGACAAACAATTCGGAGCCGTAGATCCGAACTGGCATAACCGCCCCAAAGAAAATGGTTAACAGAGAGTCCATCGAGGTTTTATCTACTCTGCTTAGAGATCTTCTTAGCATTTGACAGAGCTATATTGTGGTATGAGGAAGAAGAAGAATTGGAAACCACCATGACTCTCTCCACCAACTATCCCTAAAGGGGATTATTCTCATCGCTGGTCGCGTTGGTGCGGACGGTAAGAGCAGCGGCCTGGAGCGGTAGTTGGTTCGATTCCAGCGCTCGGATGGTTGTTTTTCTTTTTTTCTTCTGTCTGTTTAGTTCCTAAATGTTTGTGATTGTTTCTAGGCAAGAGTGTAAAATCCGAGTACGAATTACCCCTCAGTCACGCCAGTTAAAGGCTGGGTAAGGCCGGATGCCTTCTGAGAAGTGTTCTACGTTGGTCACTCGTCAGTCGGTAGATTTCCTGATAGATTTATGGGTAGGCACATAACCAAGGGTTTATAGCCCGAGGGCGGTGCTGGCCTGGGTTTGTCAGAAGCTGATGACCGTGGTTCGAAACCCACGTTAAGCTGTAGGTCCAGTCGCTAAATAGCCTAGTTGCTGATGCGCCTCTAACCCTAACACTTTACCTTTACCTTTACCTTTACCTTTACCTTTACCTTTACCTTTACCTTTACCTTTACCTTTACCTTTATTCTCAACTTGCCATATCACTTATTATTAAAAATATAAACAGTACAAACGTATACATATATATTAGCTCACTATACTTTTTAATTAAATTAAAACATACTACTCGTGCCAAACAGAAAAACTAAAAGAGAGATGAATGAAGAGAAAGAGTTTGAACGAAGTAAAGCAAGAATTTGAATTAAACGCTTCTTCTTATTCAGTGTGCAATAAAATACAAAATAAATCTTTATTCATTTATTACAAAGATTAAATTTACTTAAAAATTTTCTCCGTTCAGCCCTGAAATCCCAGAATTAAAAGAGGTAAAGAAGGGTGGATCCCACAAAGATGGGCCCCAGCCCGAGAAGTACCCATAACCTTCCCTTTTGAGCCTCAGAAAATTTAAACTATTTAATTTGAAAAGTGCTAACGCTACGGGTGAACTTTGTACAGAAAGCAATAAAAAATTTTAAGCAAATCTTATACAACTGAAACTAACAAGTAAAAACGATACAATAACAAAATGGTAAAAATAAACTTAGCCTAAGACCCAAACTAAAAATTTATTATAAATCAAACTAAAACATTAATACTCAAAACACTCAGGTTATCTCTGGCTCTGCAGCCACGAAGCCTTCCAAAAGAGCAATCCTCTTCTTGTCTATCAGTGCCCGTAGTATTTTTTCGGGTGTTGTGGGCCAGTTCGGACCAAGAACCTCTGCTAAGGCGAGTCTCGGTACATCAAAAGCGCTACAATTCAAAATCCTATGAATCGGATCATCCTCTGCTCCATTTGCACATGCTACACAACCCGCTTCCCCGTTCCTGCCAATCCTCTTCAGATGTTTCAGAAACAGACCATGTCCGGTCGGCACCTGAGACAGCTTTCTATTGAAAGGAAAATGGGCTTCAAGCCAGTCCGATAAATTTGGCACAAAGCTAAAAGTCTGCCTTCCGGTTTCTTCTTCCTCCCATTCGGCTTGCCATCTTGTAATGGTCCTGTTCCTCAGAGCACCTTTAATTGTTTTCCTGTTGAGCCGAGGCTCACCAGGTATCAAAAATCCATGTCTAATTAGCTGTCTACCAGTCATATGTACCCCGAGGTCTAAAGCCTCATAAATAAGCTCCTCAATCAGAGGAATTTCGGCCAAGGTCGAAGCAGCAGCCGTGGAAGTGGAGACGTATGCCCCAATAATAGTTCGGGACACCATCCCTATCACCGACTGTAGTTTGGCTCGATTTCTGGCATGCATTAACTTATCCGCAAAAACATCGGAACCATATATCAGGACCGGCATAACCGCCCCAAAGAAAATAGTTCGCAGAGAGCCCGCAGGGGAGAGCCCGCTCTGCTCAGAGATCTCCTCAGCATCTGGAACAGCTTCTTCGCCTTCTCACAGGAGTATGTAATATGAGCTGCAAAGGACAGCTTATCATCGACTAAGATACCAAGGTATTTAAATCTTGATGATCTACAAATTTTATTCAATCCAATTCTGACTATACGATTTCTCGTCAGTTTCCTGCCAAAGACCAGATATGTAGATTTATTCGCAGCTATTTCCAGTTTGCTCGAGCACGCCCATTCGTGGACCAGATTCAATGCCTCATTCATTTTCATTTCAAGGGCAGGGCGACTATTGCCCCCACCACAGTTACCAGATCGTCTGCGTAGGCAATGATCTCGGATTCCGGATGATTATCAAAGACACACAATAGTTGATCCACGACCAGGTTCCAAATCATTGGGCCCAATTTAGAGCCCTGCGGACCACCTCTCTGCAAATCTTTACAAGCCGCGTCGGGCCCCAAGTTCAGTCTAACAGTTCTGTCCGAGAGGTACGACGCTACTATACGGAATAACTGACAGACTCAACTCAGACTCAACTCATCCAGTTGTGCAAGCTTCGCCAATAATTAGTCCCTCCGGAGTGGCCATCCTGGTCCCACATGGTTCCTGAGTTCTTCCCGTTGCTGAATGAAATTTGAACACCTGAATATTCTGTGTTCCGGGTCGTCTGTTTCGTTACATGCCAAGCATCTTGCATCATCCAATCTACCGATTCTGACATAATGCGACGTGAACTGCCCATGTCCAGTCAACAGTTGAACGATCTTCCTGTTAAAGTTCATGTGCACTTCCTGAAACGCAATGATGTCCGGAACAAAGCCGAAGGTCGTTCTTCCAGTCGAGCCAGAAACCCAATTTTCTTGTCACCTATTTAAAGTTCTGTTACGAAGTTCTTCCTTGATTATTTTCTTGGGCAAACTCGGTATTCCAGGGATGACCCTTTCATACATGTTGACCTGTGCACCTCTTCTATGGGTTCTTTGATCTGAAATCTCAAACAATAAATCCTCGATCGGAAGAATCTTTGCCAAAACAGAAGCCGCCGCCATTGACGTTGTAGTGTAAGCTGCTAGTATGGTGCGAGAGATGGTCCCCCTCAAGGATTCAAGCTGGTGTAAGTTCCTGGCATGGGAAATTCTATCCTCGAATAGTTGTATCCCATATGATAATATCGGAATCACCCCATAGAAAATAGTCTGCAATATATCTGCGGGAACCGCATAAACTCGGCTCAGCGATTTTTTCAGGGTTTGAAACAAGGTTTTGCCCATGACGCAGATGCTTTTGATGTGAGCTGTGAACGACAATTTGTCGTCCACCAGAATGCCTAAGTATTTGGCTTGATTCGATCTTTTAATATTTTTGAGGCCAATCTTGACCGTGGGATTCCTCGTTAGCTTCCTTCCGAACGTGAGATAGCAGGACTTTTCAGTTGAAATCTCGAGCTTGTTCTTTCTCGCCCATAAGTCCACCGCTAATGCTTAGTTCATTAGCAGTTCCAAAGCAGGCCGACTGTTGCCCCCTACAACTATCGCTAGATCGTCCGCGAACGCTATGATCTCCATGTCTGGGTAGACGTCAAACTCAATCAAGAGGTCGTCCACCACCAGATTCCAAATATTGGGGCTCAATTTGGAGCCCTGGGGGCAACCCTTACTCATGATGGATGTAGCCGAGTCAGGTCCGATGTCCAATTTGACATGTCTATCTTTGAAATATGAGACAATAAGATGGAACAAGTAGCCAGGTAGTTTTTTAGGCTTGAGAGCATGAAGTACAGACGGCCACCGTACGTTGTTGAAAGCGCCCTTAATGACTAACAGGATGGCCGCGGTGTATCTGTTGTTACTGTTCTTTATTAAACCGGTGAATTTGCTTAAAGCTTGCTCGGTGCCCTTACCCTTCACGAAGCCAAACTGGTTATGATGGTGAAAATGCTCTTCTTCTGAATAGAAGAAGAGTTGCTTTCTTATGAAAAACTCGAGAGCCTTTCGATATTATGGTAAGAAAGAAGGAAAGAAAGAAGAAGGGGAAACCCACCATAACCCTCTCCACCACCTATACCTGAAAGGGATAGATGGTGCCCCTCTTTTTTAGTAACAAGTTCCCAACGAGGTATATCTTCCTTCTTATTTGTTTCATTCTAACGTTTATTTATTGCCAATCATATATAAAAAATATAATATGTATAATATATAATAACATAAAGGGTACCTAATTAATTAATAGCCTTTCACATCTTGCTTTGCCAACTGAGCTAAATTCTACCGTGAAGCAGTGAGAGGCGGCCCCTCAAAATGGACCGTAGTCCAGGAGGTACCTACAACCCTCCTAAAATGCTCTTAATTACTTGCCACCAATGATGAGTGCTCATCCTTGGAGCTATAGGCAATGCCATAGCCTATTATTTAACACTGGTACTTTGAACGCTGACAGACGTCAAAGCACAACTTATCTATTACAAAACCAATACAAAAAAAACTAAAATTATTGACCTGAACAAAAACAGTTCTTTACAAAATCGAACAAAATAATTACTCTAAAACAGCTGGGGTGTTCCCAGCCCATCCGGCACAAAGCCCTCCAACAAGTGCAATCTATCCTCCCTCAACAGTTCGAGAAATAGTAATTCTGGACTAACAGGCCAATCAGACCCTACCAAATTTCGATGACGGTTCTGTTATCATCAAACTTGACGCAGTTGAAAATTCTATGTAGTGGATTATCTTCTTCGTTGCAATCTGCACATCTTGGGTCTTCCGTTTTGCCTATTCTTTGGTAATGTTTTCTAAATTGCCCATGACCCGTTCATTCTTGAATTGTTTTACGACTGACCGTAAAATCAATTCCTTGCAATGTGTATATGCTGGGAATAAACGAGAATGTCGTTCTACCGGTAGTTCCAGACTCCCACTCGGATTGTCATCTTTCGTTTGTTCTATTTCTTAGAATGCTTCTTATATTCTTCCTATTCATCCTTGGTTCTTCTGGAATGAACTTGCCGAATCTGTTGACCATCAGTCCTCTTCTATGGGCTTTAGCATCTAGATGTTCGAAAATGATGTCCTCTATGGGCGGGATAATGGCCAATACGGAAGCAGCAGCTGTGGATGTTGTTGTGTATGCCCCCACAATTGTGCGTGAAATGGCCTCCCTCAGAGACTCTAGTCTATTAATGTTCCTGGCCATGGTTAGCCTGTCCGAGAAAACTTCAGATCCATAAGTTAGGACCGGGATAACTGCACCGTAAAAGATCGTCCTTAGAGACTCAGCAGGCATCGAGTAAACTCTACTCAAGGATGTCTTTAGGGCCTGGAACAACGTTTTCCCTTTCTCACAAGCGAGTTTAATATGTGATGTGAATGACAACTTGTCATCCACTGTAATGCCTAGATATTTGGTCTGCTTGGATCTTTTGATATAATCCCCACCGATTTTCACCGTAGGATTCCTTGTTAACTTCCTACCGAACACCAGGTACGTGGACTTATCGGATGCAATTTCAAGCTTGTTGGAAGCTGCCCAGTTATGGACAACCTCCAAGGCCTGATTCATGCTAACCTCCAAGGCTGGTCTACTGTTGCCCCCGACAATGATAGCCAGATCGTCCGCATATGCGATCATTTCAAAGTCAAAAAGAGCATCGAACTCCAACAATAAACCGTCCACGATCAGGTTCCGCACTGTCGGGCCCAGTTTCGAGGCCTGAGGACATCCCCTTTGAAGAGTTTTTCGGACCGCATCCGGCCCGATATCGAGTCTGACATGTCTATCTGCAAAATAGGAAACCATCATCCCGAACAAGTACTTCGGAGGATTCTTGCTTTTTAAAGCGTGCAGCACGGCCGGCCGCCAAACATTATTAAAAGCGCCTTTGATATCTAAAAAAATACCGGCTGTGTATTTATACGTGCTGTCTCTTACTTTGTTGGTGAATATTTGAAGAGCTTGATTAGTGCTTTTGCCCCTGATGAAACCGTATTGATTGGCATGATGAAAAGCCTGATCATCCGTGAAATGAAAAAGCTGTTCCTGGATAAAGAATTCAAAAATTTTACCTAATATCGGCAATAACGTTATCGGTCTTATGGACTTTAAATATGCTGCATTTTTTCCTGGTTTCGGAATCATCACGAGCAGGCCCTCCTTCCATCTTCGGGGGAAGTACGAAAGGAGGAGGCAGTCACTGTAGATCCTGCAGAGCAGGTCCGCAATGGCCACCGCCAATGTTTCAAGCACTATGCCCGGAATGCCGTCCGGTCCCGGCGCTTTCTTGATATTTATATTCGACAAGCTTCCTTTAACCTCTTCTCTGGTAATATGTAAGATCCTTCCATGACGTTCTTCAAAATCCTCCGCAGTCATTCTCCTGAGCTAATGCTTAGGAGTATCTTCCATTATGTTATCCTGCAGTACGAACTCGTTAATGATGATCTCCGCTGTCTCATCAAAATCTATAGTTCTATCCTCTTCAGTTAGCCCTGTTTTAATAGAATCTACGATTTTCCCAGTACCCTTTATTCGGCCAGAAGCCAACTTATATGGAATACTCCACTAATCCTCTCTTAATTGTTCTGACACAAACGTGTTCCACGATTCATTTTTAGCCCTTTTAATTAATTGGCGTAATCTCCTCGCCATATCCAAATATCTATTCTTTTTTCCTATGCGTTCTTCCGCATTCGTTTCTCTCTGATAATCTCTCCTGAGTCTATAACATTCTCTTTTGATTGAATTAATATTTTCATTCCACCATATAGGCCTGGAATGGAAGACTCTTCTCTTGGGAACCGTCTCTTCAGTGATATCTCTAAGTAACTTTTCTAATTCCAAAACCCTTTTATCAATGTGTGAGATCGTCGGTTCCCAGAGCATTCGGTCTATTCTAGCCAAGCCCGCGATGGCCATGTCAAATGCTTTATCCACGTAAATTCTATTCATGCACGTATTGAATATTATTTGATCTAGATCGTAATTTAATTCCCAACAGAAGGTGATTAATCTGTGGTCACTCAATGTGTCCTCCAAGATGTTGCAATTCTTCAGTCTATCGAGGGTTCTGTGATTACCAATTGTAATGTCTATGTTGCTGTCGCCCAACGTGCTGCTGTATGTAGTCAAAGTTTTGCTGATGTTATGCATGTGTAGATTTTCAGTAGTTATAAATTCAGCAAGGATCTCTCCTCTGTTGTTCGTGTCTCGTGAATACCATGCGGGGTGATGTGCGTTGGAATCTATACCTAGTAGTAAAGGGTTGAAACTAAATTGATTGCAGATCACTCTGATTTTACTCAGTTGCGATTCTACAACGAAATCTCCTGCAGGCGACCAATAGGCACTACAGACTACTAACTCACTTCCGCGTAGAGAGATGTTTGCAACAACATTAAATTCATCGGTGTGTTGAGAAATCTTTAACCCATGAAATGTCGGCTTAACTATAACAATGCATGCCTTAAATTGAACGTTCTGATCAGCAATCAGACCAAGCCTACCCAGACCAGGAACAGTACGGAGACCATTTCTCACCCAAGTGTAGGGTTCTTGAAGTAATAATATATCCAAATTCCTTTCAATAGCAGTCGTCAAGCAGTCCAACGTCGCAGCATAGTTGTGGTGTAAGTTTTGTTGGCCGATCTTCTCATGATTCTTCTTATTCATCGTTATTCCCAAAATCAATGTTCGCAACAAAGGCCTCCATTTTTCTCTTGAAAATCGTGCATTTCGTCTCTCTCGCACGATGTCTAACATCCGTCATCTTGGCCTGTACACAGAGTATACATTTATGCTCTTCAGTTTTATTTTTATTAGGGCAACTACGTGTGCCGTGCTTCTGAGCACAGTGACCGCAGGCCGTTTCGGCGGTGCACCTAGTGGAGATGTGACCTAAACCTTGGCACTTGTAACAAACCGTCAGCAGCACCCGATCTTCGATCTTGCACGAATGCCATCCCAGATATATCAGACCTTTCTGGAGTAGCTTCTTCTTTGCTTCCGCACTAACTTCAATGACCCAATGGACATAATGTTTGTCCTTGGGACCAAATTTAAAGATTGGATTAATTTCCAGTTCTTCAGCCGACCATGCTGTGAAATTCTGCTCAATTATCTCTTCCTTTAAGCTTTCCTTCTGTATGTTCGAAGGAACGTTAAATAAAGTTAGTCTCGGTTTGTATTTACCAACTGAAGCGACATGAATATCTAACTTTTTGATAACAGCCGAGTTAGCAATTTTGCCAACGTCATTATTGGAACAAGTTTCTATAATCACCTTATTATTGTTCGTGGCGTATATTTTCGTTGGCTTAAGGCCCAAAGTGCTGGGTGATATCTTCTGCATCACTATTTTTTTGAGTTCTTCGCCAGATATGTCCTTCCCGTCCACCGACTTAGAGAACTGAATCTTAGATGACTTAGGTACGGCAAGCGGCTTCTTTATGCCACTAACCTTGACAGCGTTGCTAGCGGTGATATTTGCATACGATGGCGTCTCCATCCTGCAAGAGATTGCATTATCGATCTTCTTATTTTGTTCAGAGATTTTTTCATTCTGTGCAAGGATTATACTCTTAATTTCGTCCAGACTGTCCGCACTCCTGTCACGGGTCGACATGATGATTTTGCTGACCTGTTGTTTGACTTCTTCTATTTTCGATTTGACATGTTTCAAGTGCAGTTTCATTTTTTTTTCTTGTTTTTGTCCTCCACTTGATCTAAGCCAGTATCAACCTTACCGATGTGCTCGCCAATAAGGTCCCACAAGTCACTAAGCTCGTTATTCATATTATCTATGGAGTCTCTAACTCTTTTCCCAGGCATACTATTCTCTTCTTCGCTAAAATCCACTCCAGAAGCCGGATCTCTTTGCCTCTTTTGCCTCACATATTGAAATTCCATACTGTCCCGCTGAAACGCTCAGCGCCAGAAGGGCTGGCCCAGCCGGAGCCTCGGCAGAGCCTTCCCAGCCCGCCCTTTTGGAAAGGGTTCCCCAACCCTTTTCCTTACACCTCTTAGCCGTAGGCCGGAGCTTATGACGTGTCACAGGTCAATAACACGACTAATTGCCGGCCAGTCGTTTCCACCAGGAGCCCACGAGGAGGGGGGTGTCGTCTTTAACCAATAAGTAAATCACAAATGAATTCACTTTAACGTCTCCCAGCAATAATCGCACCTCGGATAAACCTCATCGGTTACGATAATGCCACTGCGCAAAGCTTTTGATATTGTGGTAAATATTACTTGAGTGTAACAAGACTATTTGCGTTTTAAAGGTACTTAGAAATTTACTAGTTCAAAAATTTACCATTCCTATGACTCGCAAATGCCGGTTACGGTAGTATGATATAGTACTAATTCCCCTCACAGTTTTCTAGTGCTTTTTCAAGGATCTGTAGACATTGATGCTTTTAAGACGTCGGCATCGACAGACCGTGGATGACTTGATCTATCCCTATCCTTAAATCTTTTTTTCCGAAACTTTTTGTATCGCAATTGATACAGCATCTTCCCCCTCTATTTCGCAAATCTCACGAATGTTGTCACACGCTTTAAAGCCTTTTTTTAAATAATATATTACTATTATAATATAAATTACTTTAATTTTGCGACTTATTTTACTCATTTTAATGTTTTTGTTAAACACTCTCGCGGTGGAATCACTTTAACCCTTATGTACATGTTCGGGTACAGGGGAGCCCACGTCGTCTTATTCAAATCCCTTCAAATCCTCATTATTTAAGTTTTTTAGAAACTAAAAACACACTGGTATTTAAAAAAAAATTGAACCTAAACAAAATAAGTTAAAGTACAAAACGGGCACACTCGGGTATACATTAGATGAAAAATTATGTTTTGACTCAGAATTTATTTGAGTTAAATATTAAGAATTAAGATAAGAGATAAAGAAAGAAACAATTGTTATGCATCCAATTTTAAATATAGTGGAAATTTTTAGGTATTAATATTTGCTTATTTAAGTAAAATAATTTTCCATGTTAACACTTCAGCCACTTTCTTTGAATGACGCTGCAAGTTATTTTACAACCTTCTCTTGTTGGTTTTTTCAGGAACATTTCCTTGAGTAAATCTCTGAACATTTCATTTACTCAGGAACATTTCCTTGAGTAAATCTTCTTGAGTAAATAATTCCATACAGAGAATATATATTCTTGGCATCCACCAAATTTTTATCCCGTACTTAGCTGGATTCGAAGGTATATATTGTGTAAAATTTGTGTGGCCAAGGAAAGGATAAAGCTGCTCATTAACTGTTAAATTTGCTGTCAGCTTATACATATGACATAAATTTAAATTGAACATTGTCGAAATGTTACGCATAGGAGCAGCTTTATGCTTTTCTGCTTGTGTCTCAATAAATTGCATTATGGAACGAAATCTGTTGATACCCATTGACGCGCGGTAAAAAGGGAACCAGTAAAACTGACCGCGCGTTACCTGTGCAGCGCTCGGAGACCCTATATTCAATCATTTTTCATGACAGCTGTAGCGGGTTAGGGGATTTGAAAATGGCTTATATATTTTCTATAGATATTTATTTAATAAAGTAAATTGATTTCAAATGATTCCATTCATATGCAGACTCGGGAATTAAAAAAAAAAAACCAATGGCGAGCACCCGGGTACTCTGGGTGTGTAACAATGAGGTAAAAGTTGGGTATGCACATAAGGGTTAATACTGAAAAAGAAATGTTTATTTGTCGGGGCAAGAAGTTGAGGAGCCACATTAGCTGTGGTGTCTAAGGCGTCAGACTTCCGTTACGGCAGTTAATGTAGAGCGGGTTCGAATCCCGTACTAGGCCAAAAAAGTTTTTCTAAAATTCTTGTGAATGTTTCTAGGTAAGAGTGTAAAATCTGATAAGGAATTACCCCTCAGTCACGCCAGTTCGAGGCTGGGTAAGGCCGAATGCCTTCTGAGAGGTTTTCTACGTTGGTCACTCGCCAGTCGGTAGGCTTCTCGAGATGCTTTCAGTTAAGCACAAAACCAAGGGTTGATAGCCCGAGGGGGGTGCCGACCGGGGTTTTCGGTAGCTGATGACCGTGGTTCGGAACCCACGTTAAGCTGTAGGTCCAGTCGCTAAATAACCTTCTCAGTTGCTCATGCGCCTCTAGCCCCAAAACTTTACTTTTACTTAAGAAGTTGAAATCGAATTAAACCCTGATAAGTAAATATAATATTTTATTTATTAACATATGAAAATACAAATACATTTTTTACACTCTAGTAAATATAAATCAAACTCTGCTGTAGCAGTTCGTAGACCATAATTTCAGAGACATTTATCTGAGACCGGTGTAAACTCAGTTTAGTTATAGTATTTTTTTTTAAGAAAATGCAAAATGATGAAAATTCCATGTTATATATGACGTGTTGAAAAAGCCTGGTTGAATTAGTATACAAGAAATGTGTATGACAAGGAACAAGTGTCCAAACCTACACTAAGAAACAAATCAATTTGCTCATTAATAAAAAATCAGTATTTTTTTAACGCCTCTGATCTGGAAGAAGATAAAAAAAGGTCCCCTTTTATATAAACGAAATAATCCTAATGAGTGGGTTCAACAAAGAAAGTTCAATTTAAAATTTGCCAAGGACATCGAAGACAATTTTTCGAGGCAAATTTAATCAAGGAGCAAGAAAATAGCTTTACGAGTGAATTGCAATAGCGAATATTACAAGGGAAATCTTGCCGGTTGACTTTAAAATTAGGGAATTTCGAAGACGAATTTGACGAGAGCTAAAGTAGTCAGGTGCCTTTAGAACAAACACGAACGATTTCTAATTAAGAGCGACAAAAAGGAACTCGATTCTTTGTTAACATCGGAAAACGATTTCGGATTTATTGCGTTGGCAGGGCTTAAAGTAAAACGCGTCATCATTTCGACAAATCTAGTTGCGAACGTAATTAACGAAACTTCGCTGCATGTTCCCAGATTGAATTCGAATCTCAAACTCTATTAGTTGAAATTGGACACAGAAGCAAATTCAGTGCATTGCTTACTTAACATCTCTCTCCATGGACATTCAGTAAATTGGTATATTTCATTAAGCTAGAACAAAACATTCCGAGTAATTAGAACACAACCAAAAAAAATGGTGTTTTTGTTAGTTCAATTTTGAATGTTTTATAAACATGTTGAGACTTTTTATTCCTACGAACTTGTATTTCTTACTTACCCGATGTTGACAGAATATCGCAAGTCTATGTATATAACAAATATAGACAAGGGTGGATTTTAAGATTAGGATTTTTTTTCCATATAATTCCATACAGAGAATATATATTCTTGGCATCCACCAAATTTTTATCCCGTACTTAGCTGGATTCGAAGGTATATATTGTGTAAAGTTTGTGTGGCCACGGAAAGGATAAAGCTGCTCATTAAATGTTAAATTTGCTGTCAGCTTATACATATGACATAAATTTAAATTGAACATTGTCGAAATGTTACGCATAGGAGCAGCTTTATGCTTTTCTGCTTGTGTCTCAATAAATTGCATTATGGAACGAAATCTGTTGATACCCATTGACGCACGGTAAAAAGGGAACCAGTAAAACTGACCGCGAGTTACCTGTGCAGCGCTCGGAGACCCTATATTCAATCATTTTTCATGACAGCTGTAGCGGGTTAGGGGATTTGAAAATGGCTTATATATTTTCTATAGATATTTATTTAATAAAGTAAATTGATTTCAAATGATTCCATTCATATTCAGATTCGGGAATTAAAAAAAAAAAAAAAAAACCAATGGCGAGCACCCGGGTACTCTGGGTGTGTAACAATGAGGTAAAAGTTGGGATTGAGATTGAATTCGAATCTCAAACTCTATTAGTTGAAATTGGATACAGAAGCAAATTCAGTGCATTGCTTACTTAACATCTCTCTCCATGGACATTCAGTAAATTGGTATATTTCATTAAGCTAGAACAAAACATTCCGAGTAATTAGAACACAACCAAAAAAAATGGTGTTTTTGTCAGTTCAATTTTGAATGTTTTATAAACATGTTGAGACTTTTTATTCCTACGAACTTGTATTTCTTACTTACCCGATGTTGACAGAATATCGCAAGTCTATGAATATAACAAATATAGACAAGGGTGGATTTTAAGATTAGGATTTTTTTTTCCAACTTCTCTATCTCGTTGTTGACCCAAGCTGATTCTTTTCAGTGCAGCATACATTTTAAGTCAGCTTCGTTGTTATTTGGATGTAGTTTAGACCAGATTAGATAGATAGCTACCTTAGATAATTGTCTTAAAATTATATCGTTTCCTCAATATTTTTATAACCGAATCTGGTTCTAACAAAAATTGGATTTGTTTGTTCATTACACAGGTCAATAAATTTAAACTTTTTTGAGGTAACATTGTTGAAAATATTGGTATATGAGGTATTTTGTAGTCTGCAAAAGATAAGCTAATTACTGTAACACGTACAGCTTTGTTATAGGAGGTTGGTGGTGGGGAAAAAAAAGGAGACGACATATTTTTACAATCGAATATTTATTTAATATAAACCTGTAAAATACGTCAAATTTATGCAAAGACATTACTGAGGATTATGCGGATAAAATACATATCACATGAGAGTCATACAGCGACAAAAATGTTACTTTTTCCGCCTGTGTTTAGTAGCATCATCTGTTTTTAAAAACCAGCCGTAGTCACCCAACATAGATGGGTTCCAGCGTCCCTGGTATTTTGTTTCCATCATCTTGATATCCCGGTGAAACCTCCCTCCCTGTTGGTCGATTACTGCACCCAAATTTTCCGGACAAAAATCCAAATGGGGGTGTAAAAAATACATTTTTAAGTACATGCGACAATTTAGTATTTCATTGGCTTTCAAGAGTTCATCTATGAGGTTTTTATAGTTTTCATCTTTTTTGTTACCCAGAAATCCTTTCACTACACTTAAAAAACAATTCCAAGCTGCCACTTCCTTTTCATTTAATTTTTCTTAAAAACAGAAATCACCTAAAAGCTTCCTTATTTGAGGTCCAATAAATATGCTTTCTTTTAGTTTTACATCACTTAATTGAAGACATATTTCTTTTATATACTTAAAACCAGTAACTCCTTTGTCTATGACTTTGACAATGTTTTTCATTAATACAAGTTTAATTTGGAGAGGTGAAAGAAGCATTTTTTTAAATTAACAAGGGGGGTATATTTTGTTTGAAGTCAGTGCCGGTTCGTGTTGAAAAACAGGTGGGGCACGTATAACCAAATTTTTGGAATAGGGATAGAGAAATGCTTCGCAAAAATTTACATTTCTTAGTATCATACACACACTTTGCTGTATAGAAATACGAGTATAACTATCAGACATCAAATTTTCAAATAGGTATCTAGATAATAAAATTTTGCTAAAGTCACAATATAACCATGACCATTAAATCTGTTTGTAGTTGAAGTCCATCCTCTTGAATTTCTGAGTAGCAAAATGGTGGATGACTTAATCATTAAAAATTGAAATTGACTTCACAAGTGTTTTTTCAATAGATAGAATTGCTAACGCGCACAGCCGCTCCTGACTCACAGTGTTTCTTAGAAATGTTTTGATTTGTTTGACGGAAGAAAAAACATCTTTCGCTTTCTACAGTCGTCATGGGGACGCTTCAGAAAACAGTCAGCAATTCAACAGATTCACTAAATGTTGATGTTAAATTGTTTTGGATAAACATTTGTAACAGCAGCACAGCCCTACTGTGTTTCATAAAATTAATAAGTTAGTTTTTTAATTTTAAGTAATTTATGTTTGCAAACAGGTTACACACCGTTTTGATGTCTTCATTTGGAAAGACGGCTCGATATTCAGCTCAATTTGCAACAGTTGCAACAGTCGAGACTAAAACGGCCATGAACCTGTATGGTTATGCTATCACAGATTTTCTTACATATCCTGACATTTGGATTGGAGTCCTCCTTGTCAGTAAATTTCCGTTTGTTTCTGCAATTCTCAATGATCGTTGTAGGTTCTTCACCAGTTAAGTTACCAAATTCTTGATTAATTTGTATTTCTATATTGTCTCTAATATTTTGAATGGCCGTTGATAAATTTAGCAAATTATTCATAACTTTAAGTACATCTAGTTGCCTGCTTTGCAGTTGGTCAAAGAGAATGTCACAGTGAGGCATTATTTTATTGAAGAAAAACAACCAAAATTTAAAATTATGATCCACCAAATAATTTATTAACCCCTATGGTTGATTAATAGAATTTTTATCCGACTCGGCGTCCATAATTTCTTCAAGGTATATTTGCAATTGTTACTTGTAAATGTAAACAATAAAAGTAAAGTTCCATTTGGTAAGGGCCGGACGGGGTAGACGCTTTTGCACGACACTATCCAGAATAGTTGTCCTTTTGGATGATCGAGAAAAGAAAGCGGGAAAAGCACACTGATTTGAAAAAAAACACCTTTACACCTTTTTCTATTGTACACCACCTTTCAATTATTAGATTTAATTGATGAGAATAGCAGTGAATATACTGTGCATTCTTATAAATATTTTAAATTTTGGCTTATACTCATCCGACTGTACCTCCCATCGCGGAAGCACCATTATAAGTTTGGGCTATGAGTTTTTTAGGTTTTTTGTCTATCACTAACTCGCTTAACACCGTCAGAATTATGTCTGGAATTCTATCTGCTGTGTGATTTCTTGGTACTAAAAAGTGCCAGAATCTCTCGTAAATTTCGCCATTTTTAACATATCTGATTATAAAAACCATCTGCATTTTAGTAGATGTATCGGTTGTTTCATCGGCCTGTATGGCAACATATTTTGCTGTGAGAATTTCCTTTTTTTTATAAATCGCGACAAAAATTTATTTTTAGAATATTTTAAATAAGCTTCTAAAATACTATCTATTTCGGCCATCAAATTTACTAACCCTCTGAAAATGTTAGGATTTTCTAAAGTGTAGGTTTCGTTATGCCTACGTAAGGCAAGCTCAAATGCCCAACAGGATTTTATACTGTCATTTAACTTAGACAATATGTAACGATTTCTATCAATAGTTTTATTGTGCTTTTTAATAGAGATCCGATGTGTGCTACTGAGTTTAAAACGAATGTCTGTCTTCCCCAACATACCAATTTCTAGGTATTTTTTCAAACGTCTTTGTGAAATAGAATACGATTTCACCTTTGCGTCCACATGTTTCAGATCATTTACACCGTGTTTAATCCAGCCAAGATCAAAATCGCTCACACTCACTGGTTTTCCGACTTGTGTCAAAATGCAGCAAAAACAATAAAATTTATTTGTTGTCTCGCATCCACATAACCACGAATACTTCTCATACACAAAAAAACTCGTTTCACATCAAAGGTTCCAATAGAATAATTGTTCTGATACACGGTTTTATTGAATATGTTCGTTTTTGAGTAATATTAACTTGCTTGATTTGCAAAATCAGTGTCGGTCGTCCAAGATTTTTGATGGCAAATCCGCAAATGTTAATGTGACATTATTTCTATTCATATATAGCACTGAATTCATCTTCACTATTGTAATCGTTTAAAACATTCACTTTGCAACCACTCGAAAAGTCGAAAGACGCGATGGCGAAAAACACCTCACTATTGAGAATGGGGCCGCGCCCAAGATATGATGTTATAAATGCGTTTCATCTCCGGATTATTTGCAAAACGATGTATTGCTGTTTTGTTTTTCGCACGCGATAGTAACGAACATAATAGCGGCACAAACTTGGCATTGCCCCAAGCCCGTGTTTTTTAATCGATATGCTTCGGCAACTCACGACCTATTTTGTTACTGAGAATGACAATATGGATGCTAAACTATAGGAGTCGCAAGAAGTGTGATCATAGACAGAACAGAGAATAAATTAATATAAAATCTGAAATAATTTTTTCCACTTCATTTTCAATTTTTTAGGTAGGGCACGTACCAACGTGCCCTTATGGGCTAACCGCCATTGTTTGAAGTATCAGGTTCAAAAGAAGTGCTATGACGAAAATCTTTCTTAGTGTAATTTGGTACTGTTGTAAAACTGTACTGTTGTTTTGTTGCTCTACAGTGCCAGGAATACAAAAACAGCAATAGTTTGTACCAAAGTACTCCTTTTCTTTCCCTGTACCTTCGTACTCCAAAGTCAGATATAAATAATTTTAATAAACTCATGATATAAAGGAGAAGCAGGTACTTGAAAATGGGACGTGCTAGGTGATTTCTGTTGAAAGGTGTTTCAATAGATACCTAAATGAAAAAAAAAAGGAGCGTTCTCATCAATGTTACAAAAATCAAGTCTGCCTGTTACCTGTTATTGAAATAGTATAGACAAAGTGAAAATCGAGTTATATAAGATTTGGTCCTTGGTCCAATAAATGATTGAGAGGAGTGGAGAATAAGGACAGATTAATAAATTTAACACCTGTGTAATGAACCCGATATAGTTGTCAACAAGAAAAGTTAACTTTTGACATGGTTAGAACATTTACAGAGAACGGAAGAAAAAAGACTACCTAAAAAGTTTAAGACAATAAATCACCTGGCAGACGATTAAAAGGAAGATCTAATTGAGATGGTAGTTAATCGGACAAAGCAGACAAAAATGGTTTTTTTTTGTGGAATGGGCCAAGGCTCTCTAAAGGGCTTTGGTGCAACACAAGAAAACTGTTTGGTCTGTACAAAGTATGTGATAAAAGTTTTTACATTTCCTCCAGTTATCAGAACTTTTCAACCTTTTATCTTCCAATATGTGCTTTGTAGTAGTTGTTGTAGTAGCATTTAATATGTGACATTAAACACACAGCAGAGCCTGTTGTAATTTTGACAACTGTGATATAAAAAGTTTTCCGATTAGAGTAACCGATATTCCGAGTATTCCGACAGAGTCCGAGAGAGTATCAGAACATAGACTAGTTCAGTACAGTGTCTTGTCCCCCCCCCATTGACCTCCCGTGAACCCCCCCATGACCCCCCCCATGACAAAAATTATCTTTCCCAAAGCGCAACTATGGCTTAATATGGATTATGTGCATAAACATAACTGCAGAGTTTGGACCCACGACATGCCTCACGTGATTCAGGGGTTACCTCTTCAGAAAATTACCTTTTGGCGTAGTTTTTGGGCTGAATGATGTAAGCTCTTTTTTTAAGTAGATGATGGAAGTCGTGTTACTCTTAATGGTGAATATAGTAACACGAGTACAATCACAAGCAATATGCTAATAAAATATCTTTGGCATGAGCTGATAAATGTATATATAAACAATGTTTTCTTCCAACAAGATGACGCGACTTATCACACATCTCGCCAGATAATCGATTTGTTGCAGAGAAGTATTTTCTGAGTACGTTATTTCGTGATATGATAATAGCAACTGGCTACCAAGATCATGTGATTTCACGCCCTTGGATTATTTTTAGTGGGGTTTTGTAAAATCTCTAGTTTAGAAAAATAAATAGCAAACAATTCTTAATGAAACATTCAGTGCTTCATTGATAATATACAATAAGCAGAGATTTGTCACTGCTTACAGATTTGTCATTCTGTAAATTAGCTATAAACGCTGGAGTGGTTCATATGTAAAAGCTAAATGAAAACGGTTAATATATTGTTGTTGAGTTAGGTCGTACTTCAAATCATTGAAAATCACAGCATAAAAATGTTTACGGCCCATTTTTACGAATTTATTTACTAATTAATTAATATTACTAATTAATTAACAAAACATTGGGATTATCGGGAGAGCATAAATGTAGAATCTTTTGTAATGATCTACGTAATACACGTGCAATGTACACTATTTTGGAGTAAACGTCACCCCTATGGTTACAAGAAATAATTTCGGGCAAAAGTATTCCAAAAAACTTTGATTACTCAAAAAACAGATAAAAATTCTCCATTAGCTCTTTGGAAATCAGTCATTTTCCTGACGAAAACAAGTTTGGTTTATTTGGTTTCGACCACTATAAAAGTGAGTGGAGATAATACAAGATAAAGACGGATACTCGAAATATCATTCCCACAGTATTGTAACATTGGGGTTTTCACCTCTTACAAATGTTCTCCTTCGTATTTGTCGATTTCCAATCTCCGGCGGATCTTACTAATGTTATGATTATATCCGCATGGGCGGCGACCTCTCTTATTGATTTCAGGAAACACGATATCCATTGTGCAGATTCCGTCATCCCTATCCCTTCCAAAATTCCTTTTTCGACCTTGTCATTTGTCTCGGTACGACTAACGCTGCCTCTGACAATTAACCGGTCAATTTGTGATCTGTCTGTCGGCGACTAGCAGCGTGCTCCCTTCTTCATTAGTACCTACTACCAAGGTAAATTTTCTTTACGTCAAGGCTCTTTTTGTAATTCCATGTGTTGTTCCATTGTACAGGGTCTATTATGTTTCTAAGTCCATGTCTATTTCTGCTTCTAAGTTGACGCCTATATCTATTTCTATTTCTACCTCGACGTTCATTTCTACGTCTACGTCTGCGTCAGCGTCAGCTCCCGCTTCTGCTTCTGCTTCTGCTTCTGCTTCTGCTTCTGCTTCT